>JBBMOC010000022.1:3826999-3843787 GCA_037975185.1 Centropyge bicolor | reverse complement strand
GTCCTCCAGGAGCGCCTGGAGGTCCTCCACCTCACCTTTACTCAGGCGTGCGAGATCCCCAGCTGGGTCCTCTCCCTTCGCAGCCTGCATGAGCTCCACCTCTCTGGCCGCCTGAGTAGTGATGGTGGGGTGGGCCGCAACTGGGCATTGGGGAGCCTCCGCCAATTACGTCACCTCCGTGTGCTAGTGATACGAGGCATGTTACAGCGGATCCCTGGGGAGCTGTGTGAGGTGGCATCCAGCCTGGTGAGGCTGGAGATCTACAACGAGGGAACCAGACTGCTTGTGTTGACAGGCTTAAAGCGGATGCTCGACCTGACGGAGCTGCTGCTGCAGGACTGCCAGCTGGAGCGTTTGCCCTCTGGCCTGTTGGCTCTCACCAACCTGCGGACACTCGACCTGCAGCATAACAACTTGAGAACTCTGGAGGAACTGCTTGGCCTGACTCATCTACGACGTCTTTCTTGCCTCAGACTTGCCTTTAACCGTGTTCTGGCTCTGCCCGCCAGTGTTGGTGTCCTGCGAGGCCTAGAGCTCCTAGATCTATCCAACAACCAGCTCCAGAGCCTTCCCCCAGCACTTTTCACTCTTCGCCGCCTTCGTAGGCTCCTGCTGGCTGGTAACCTGCTGGAGGAGCTGCCTGCAGAGGTGAAGTCACTGCAGCAGCTTACAGAGCTCGACCTCAGTGGGAACAGGGTAGAGAGCCTTCCCTCTGGGCTATTCAATAGCTGTTTGGAGCTGCGCATCCTTAATGTGGCTCACAACACTCTTAGTTCATTACCCAGGGGAATCGGAGCTTTAAGTCAGTTGTGCAGGTTGGACTTGCGCAGTAACAGTTTGGAGGAGCTGCCTGCTGAATTGGGCTCCTGCTCAGGGCTGCATGGAGGTGGTCTCCTAGTAGAAGACTGGCTATTTCTTTCTTTGCCTCCCCATGTCAGGGACTTCCTGAGCCGTTCTTGCCCTCCCTCCAGTACGTACTCAGAAAGTCATTCCCGGCCCGAGTCTGACAGTTTCCCATACTTTTCTCCTACACAGTGGAGCTTCTCTTCTGCTCTGGAATCACAGATATGAGATATAAATATAAATCAGATATAAATCACAGATACTACTTGCTATCTTACTGCTAACAGTATCCTAACAATGATAGCATTCTGTCATAGGTGCAATTGGAACTCCACAGATAAATTTGCTCATTGTGTGACTCTAACTTAACCTTAACTGAAACATAAATAAGTTGCACTTCTCCTTCAAACCTATAACCTGATATTCCCCAGATTGCGCCCTCAACCCGACCAACAAAACCCCAGCTTCCTTCTTAACATGGAGGGCTCTCTGACCTCTGTGTTGTCTGCTCGCTGTGTTGTCTGCTTGGCCTAAGATTACTGGTTAGCTAAGTACACAACGCTAACCAAAGTTCGAGCAAGTTTAGTGCCAGCAGCTATGACACAAAGTCTGCCAGCTAATTTTACAAGCAGCAGGAGCAACAAAGTAAGTTCACACCAAGCTGCTACCTCTGTGAGGTGAACAAAGGTGCAGTCAGTTTCCTCTGTCCCGCACCATCGTTACACTGCAAAAACATCATCATCATCACAACAATCATTTGACATCAAAGCCACAACTCCTCCCAGCCTGGCTCATCCACAACCAACAGAATTACCAGCTCGCAAAACAGCACACCATACAACCCCTGTCCCACCATGGACAGGTGTTAAATGGGCATAACGCTATACAACTAAGCAGAGTTCTGTGTACATGTATTGATTTGGTTTAATGTTGTTCACTAAGCTTTATTGTTGTGATGATATTTTATTGGATACCCACACCTCTCAGTTGAAATTAGTTATGCTCACACCGATGCAACAATCTCAGATGAACCTGGACATCTGGTCACCATGCTTTTGTTCATTACTTAAGTATGTTTAGTTAGGTTACATATTTTGTGTTTTATTCTTATTATCTTTTCAATAAAGCTTTGGAATGTACATATCTTGTTATTCCTGAAATGCACAGTAGGAGAGGTGAAGAGACATTCTTGTGTTGTTTGGCTGAATAATGGTTTGGGGGAAACAACTCTTTAGCTGGAAGTGGAAAAAAACATTGTCAAATGTAGTATCTGAATATATCATGCAGAGCAAATGTTCATGTTGTTTGATAACATAGCATAGTTTTAATACAGAAACTGTTAAAATTAGTATTAACATGAGTCCTCCAAAATTAAAATGGCTCTTTATTGTCAAATCTTATCAATATTGGTGTTTCTGCTGCTGTTTGCAAGGGTCAGTTTAATTTTGTCCTGCAGTTCCCCACTGTGACCACCGGAGAGCAGTGACGACCCGTTAATCACAGTTAATTTCATGAGACAAGACACAAAACCAGCACAATGACCTCTGGTAAGGTCTTTAAAAATGAAAATTTAAGAGATGTGTTGGCTCATCTAAGAATAAAAAGGAGCGGGGGCAAACTGTCAACCTGCCCCAGAAGAGAATTGCATGTGTGTCATGTGAAGACAGAGACAAATAAAGTAAAAAACAACTTAAACATGTATTTAAATTATTAAAATTAATAGAAGGGAATCGGGTTCGTCTCACCTGTACAATGAATAATAGTCAAACTTACTTAAAAGTTATATAAAAATGTGTGCAAGTGTTGCCAGTATCATACTGCATAAAAGATGCTTCCAACAGGTCTAAATCTTCTCAGCCTGATCCCTCATGCTGGAACTCAGTCCTTGTCCTGATTTTATAAAATTAAGAAAAGCTCCCCATTCAGAGCTGAAGAAAAACTTCTAATATAAGTCTATTACAAATACCTAAACAGGAAGCTGTTGTAATCAAGAGACTTAATTTACGTATTCAGGCACTATGCATTAGAATATACATATTTTATTTAGACTTAACTGTTGTTAATTGCTTATGAATTTCTTTGGCGTGATAAAAATTAATTTATTTCATTGTGCAGATGAATTTAGTCACTGTTTAGTCTTGGGCTTCCAAACATTGAGGCCGGCACTGCTGCATCCCGCTTCTTTTAACTGCGGTGGACTGCGGCACACTTTCTGTCCAATCGCTGGCTGCTTCTGCCGGTGATTGTCCAAATCGACCAATGACATCGACGCGCTTCCGCGGAGGCGGAACTTCCGGTTCCTCGTATAAACCAACTGAGGCCTCCCCATGCGGTTTTGATTGGACGTGTAGCTAACAACGAAAAGGTAAGGCTGGAATATCGTCTTGATTGTAGAAACTAGAAGGCTTTCTAAGCTTATTTCCGACGTCCAAGAAGTCGTAAATGGGATTTAGCTTGCCTAATTTGCAAAGTAACGTAGCTACTCTGGAAGGAAATAGCTTCCTTTATTGTTTGCTTCAGGGTGCTACCAAGTTAGCTAGCGTGTTGTAGTCTACCATTAGCTCGATATCTTAGCCGACATACGAATCTCCCTCATGCGTGTAAGTATTCATTAAAAGTTAAGCTTCTTATACTTAAAGCGGCGCGCTATTTACGAGTATATTGGGATTGGTAAAGTTTTTCGTTTATCTAGTCCAATAGCACAATAGTCGTTGCCGTTTAGCATGTTAGCTTGCCACGTTAGCAATGGTTATGCAACACAATAGCTTTCCAGTGTTTAAAACGGCTCAGAGGCAAACCGGTTTGGTTAATCCGGCATCGTCGACCAAGCGCAGAGGTTACATTTGATCAAATTTGTTTGCGATGTTGGTGTGTTTAGTCAATGTGTTTCACATAAAGTGCTCTAATTGTGATGAACGTTCTCCTGTGTGCGCACTTCGGGTTGCTGCTAAACTAGCTAGCATGTCTCATCCACCGGCCTTTCATTTTTGAATGGGGTTGCCGTCTTCACACAGCTACGCTAACGTTCACTGCCGGATTTTCATCTGTACTGGTATCACCGTTTATGCAAAACCAAACCCATATTATAATGATAAGGATACTTGTATACCTTTCCATACTTGGATAAATGTTACCTAAATGTACTTTTACTCAACACGTGTGGCCAAAACCTGGCACAAAGAAAGGCAACAACAGGTGGGCTTGGTTAACATCCCCCATGTAGACCAGGCGAGGGGGGTGAGCTCAGACATGGTCGATGACCGTCTGACAAAGAAACTCAAACCCAAACATTGTGTTTTCCCTGTTTTAGACAGACACAATGGCCGAGAATGACGTTGAAAACGAGCTGCTCGATTATGAAGAGGATGAAGAGCCTCAAGGAGCCCCTGAGAGCGCAGCCCCCACAGGCCAGAAGGAGGTGAAGGGTTCCTATGTGTCCATCCACAGCTCTGGCTTCAGAGATTTTCTGCTCAAGCCGGAGCTGCTCCGTGCCATCATCGACTGTGGTTTTGAGCATCCGTCTGAAGGTAAGGGGCATTTGGTTTTTTTTAAGTGTTGCTGGCAGGGCTGTCACATTTCCAAGTGCTTTGAAGTAAAGCTTAAAAATAATGTACTCGCCTAAACCATTTTGTGTGTGTGTGTTTTATGCAGTCCAGCATGAATGCATCCCTCAAGCTATCCTGGGCATGGACATCCTGTGTCAAGCCAAGTCTGGTATGGGCAAAACGGCCGTGTTTGTGCTGGCCACACTGCAGCAGATTGAACCCGTTGATGGGCAGGTGAGTACGCATGTTCAGCACTGAATGTTATACTAATATTATTCATAACTGAATTAATAAATCACATAAAAGAGAGTATGGTTTGTCTCCAAGAACTTGCATGAAGTAGAGCCCCCATGTCTTGTCTATTGGAGAAAGGGTTGGATCAAGAGGTGTTATTCTTTCTCCATTAAAAATTGTATTAGCACCAATTAAATAGTGACGATGCAAATCTCTGAGTCTCTGTATGTCTATTTCTCAGGTGTCTGTATTAGTCATGTGCCACACACGAGAGCTGGCCTTCCAGATCAGTAAGGAGTATGAGCGTTTCTCCAAGTACATGCCCACTGTGAAGGCGGCAGTATTCTTTGGTGGCCTGGCTATCAAGAAGGACGAGGAGGTCTTGAAGAAGAACTGCCCTCACATTGTTGTCGGAACACCAGGCCGCATCCTCGCTCTGACCCGGAACAAGACCCTCAGTCTGAAGAACGTCAAGCATTTTGTCCTGGACGAGTGTGACAAAATGTTGGAGCAGCTAGGTATGTTGTGTTGTGGAAATATTTGCTGGTATTTCTTCACAGTGCTCCTTGATTGCATGTTAATGTATCTGGTGATGGCGCCCACCCTCTGAACACACATTTAGTCAGAATCATAGCCATTATTCATTTATGTGCCTTTTTGTTGACAGACATGAGGCGTGATGTACAGGAAATCTTCAGGATCACGCCCCATGAGAAACAGGTCATGATGTTCAGCGCAACACTGAGCAAGGATGTCCGACCAGTCTGCCGCAAATTCATGCAAGATGTAAGTAATGAGGGTTTAGAATTTTACACTACAGTTTCATCAGTAAGGGAATTGTTTGTACATCATAGCTGCTGCATATTTCATTTTCTGTAAGTAGAAGCTCACCAAGTTTAGTCAACTGACCCTCTGTCACCTCCTGTGCAGCCCATGGAAGTTTTTGTGGACGACGAGACCAAACTTACACTCCATGGCCTCCAACAGTACTACTCCAAGCTGAAGGACAGTGAGAAGAACCGCAAGCTTTTTGACCTGCTTGATGTGTTGGAGTTTAACCAGGTACATTCTTAGAACAATTGCATGGTCTATTACTGTCCCAGTAGCTTTTAGCATGTTACGGTTAAGTTTCTGTTAAGAATTGTCAAATATGAAAGCAGTGTTCTTTAAAATCTGTAAGTATCATAATGTATATCGCCAGGGTTTCCACAGTTGTGGAAAGTCCTATAAATAGGCTTACAGCTAGCTTGGCTGTGGGCAGAGGTGACAAAATCAACACCTGTAAAGCTCATTGATTAACATTTTGTATATTATCGAATCCTTATCAAAAGACAAGAGTAAAAATGCCACCTCTGTTTATGTGCCAAGCACTTCCTGTTCTCAAAGCATTTGTCAGACATCAAATGGAGACGCCAGGAAGTTGCTGGTTCCTACTGCAAAAGAAACAGTCTGACACCTACGCTCCCATAAAACTCAGAAACCCAGATGCTGCATGTTAATGAGTGAGCTTTGTGTTTGCTCCTGGGTGGAGTTCCCCCATTCCCAGTCTTTATGCAAGGCGCATTGGCCACGTATGGCTATAAAAGTGATATCAAGCTTTATATCTAGTTCCTACCAAGAGCATTATTATTCGGATTTCCCAAAAATGGCGGGCTCTTCCTTTAAAGCTGCTCAGTCGGCGATTTAACTTCCACTGAAATTTAAAAATCTGATTTGTTGTCTGTCCTCACATCAGAGGTCCAACTAGCCCTTTAGATGGCTGGCCAGGGCAGCCTCAGCAGCTCTATTTCAATGCCTTTTCTTTGCCTCTAGGTGGTGATCTTTGTCAAGTCAATCCAGCGCTGCATTGCTCTGTCCCAGCTTCTGGTGGAACAAAATTTCCCTGCCATCTCCATCCACAGGGGAATGGCTCAGGAAGAGAGGTGAGACACACGCACACATACCAACAGATCCTCCTCTTACATGCCCACTCTCATAAACATGTGTTCTACTGAGCTCTGAATGCTCAGTATGTTCTTGAAGCATGAGATCACATCAATTACCTCAACACATCATTGCCTTCAAATGGGACTACAGTCCAGTAATGCCTACAGCAGCTGTGTTGATAATTCTCTCCTGGGCTCTGCCATCTCTCTTGCTCAACAGGCTGTCTCGCTATCAGCAATTCAAGGACTTCCAAAGGCGGATTCTGGTGGCCACTAATCTCTTTGGCAGAGGGATGGACATCGAGCGGGTCAATATCGTCTTCAACTATGACATGCCAGAGGATTCTGACACCTATTTACACAGGGTGAGAACTGCAGAGGGGAGATAACTACATGTTTTTCCTTGATATTTCCTTGTTCTTTGTGACGTCTTGGCAACATTTTGGGAATACTTATGTGGCATGCCATAACCTGTGAATGATTCTGTTAGTTGTTCATTGTAAAGCATTACTGTTTTGGTATACGTGTTCAGGATTTAACTCACTCCGGCCTTGCTGCAGGTTGCCCGTGCTGGCAGGTTTGGGACCAAAGGCCTGGCTATAACCTTTGTGTCTGACGAGACCGATGCCAAGACCCTGAACGATGTGCAGGACCGCTTCGAGGTCAACGTGGCCGAGCTGCCAGATGAGATTGACATCTCCTCTTACAGTAAGTTTTTCCATTTCCGAATGCCAGCTGAAATGCAGTGATGCTTGACATCCTTAATAAAGATGACCTGATCTGTTAGAATGGTTGTAATTTGTATTGTAATGGGTTCAAAACACTCACACAATCACTAATTGATGATCTGTGATTGGCTGGGTTGTTTTAATCCAGTGACATTTTTCCAGCTGAAGTTTCCCCCACAGATAATCAGCTGGTGTTATAATCCTTTTAGAGACATCTTGGCAACTATAGACAGCAGTTGGTGCTGCCATGTAACTTTGGGTCACTCATCAAATGGAAACTGTCCTTACATGTTTAACCTGTTGGTGAAAAGTTGGTATGCTCAGCTGTTGCTCATTGTGCTGATCTTTCACATACTCAACTCATGTCTCTCCTCCTCTGTCCCTCTCTAGTCGAGCAGTCCAGATGAGTCCTCCAGCCGAGCAGAAGTCTCCTCTCCATGGATCTTGTGTCTTGTATTTGGAAGTAGACGTACTTCACTGTTGATTTAAAAGCTCTGCTCTGTTCCCTATGTTCACCAAACATTTATTTTTATTGTCATTTTTTGGGGATGGGGGTATGGTCGATTTTAATTTGTCTTTTACTGTTCTCTCTTTTTTTTTGTTTAATGAAATTAAAACTTTTTATAAAATGCCATTTTTACTATTGTGGTCTCTTGTGAGGCTAGTCTTGTCTCCACCCCATTTTCATTGATTTCAATCACAAGCAGAGCTTCAGGGAAACGTATAGAAAAGTAGTTCTGAGGAACATGTAAAAGTGATTTTTAGCCCCTTTAAATGTTAAAACTAGTTTGTGTAGAAAGTTGTGTTTTTGTTTTCTCCCACTGCAAGAGTTGATACAAAGAAATCAAATAGTCATGTAGTGACCATTAAGTAAAACAACTTTGGCTTATATGGCAGCTCTTTCTTTGAATTTCCAATTGAATGCCTCCAATAAATGAAGTCACCAAGTGGAGTCCTGGTGGTGAATTTGACAATTTTCATTTTAATTTTTATTAGCACACTGTCTTATGAAGTAAGTCCTAAATGCGTCTGTATTTTAGAGTTTGTTTTTTTTAAACAACACACAGCAAGCTACAACCAAAGTGTCAGTTTATTGTTTAACTAGCCAAAAGATGTGATTATTATAATCAATATATAATATATAATAATCTTCGATTATTGATTATAATCAATCAGTTATCTATGGATGACTGTTTACCACTTTGACTGAACTTAACTGAAATTGTTAGACATTCATGGTCCCCAGAGCATGAATCCTGACTATTTTGGTAATGTCTTGAATTTTCCTCTAGTGTGAGCATTAGGCCAAATTTTGTTTATGAACAAAAATATGCATAACATTCCATCAACCTCAGCTTTACTTTGTGTTGAGTGACAATTGGCCTCAGCTTTGTGTTAAATGATAATTGCAAATGTAAGCAAAATAGAATGTATCCATTGTAATTGTTAGCTCACAGCACTGATGTACCAGTGTCACAGAACTGTTAATGTGGCTGTAGGATTAGCCTTACAGCCAAGTTTCAGGGAAATACTTGAAACACATTAGGAAATTTTGTCAACATGAAAGGAAAATCATGATTTTGGTGAATGTTCGACACCATATGTAGGAGTGAAAATTTCTTTATTGGAAAATGCAAAATGATGAACTCATTCCAAATCAAACATGTTTTAGGCAGCCAGTTTACAAAAGAAATAGTTATGAGGATCATGGAAAATTGAAAATGTTAGCCTCTTTGTGAACAAGTTTTTTTAATATGTAATCTCAAAAAGCATGACTTTATCATTACAGATGGTCTCAATGTACAATAGTAAACATACAATCATGCTTCCAAATTGGCACTAAATGCTCATAAAGGATCTGAACCCTGCCTTGTTCAGTGCTAAACTATATGTGGACTACTTCAGTATAACTTGGTAAAAGTATGGGCCCTTATACAGCAGATAGAACTACAAAGAAGGTTAACGATGCATCTGTACATAGCTGCTCTATAGTGTCCTTTAACACAACTAGATATACAGTACCAAAACCACAGCATCTACATAGGCAAATAGCAATGGCAACATGGCATACCAAACACATTTAATCACCAGTTTGAAATCCCCTAGGCCCTGAGGCAGTTCAAGAAAGCCTACTGTAGCCAAGAGATGGTAGAAAATGCAAATATTTTCCAGTTTCACTGAAAACGTGTCTAAGCCACTATCTTATGGCACAAGAGAAAACAAATCTTTGAAATAATAAAATGGTGCTTCAAATAATTTAGAATCACCTATTTTTAAATGTGTATTCAGTAAAGATAAAAAAAAAAATCAGTTTGACCTCTTCATCCCTCTGTGTTACCTTTGCATGAGATAAAAGGTCATGAATCAAGGCTGTCGTAAGGTGCGTGAACTTCAACCCAAGTCAAGTAAGATGCTTGGGTTCCTCAGTCGTAGTAAAGGATTTTGGCCACAAAAATGATAGAATAATACATAATTCCTCTCCATCAAAATGTCCTTCAAAGGGTCCTTATTGACCTCTAGCAGCACATCCTCTGCAGGGCCATAAAGCTCTACTCTTCCCCTGACCTCCAACAGCATTTCTCAGGAACAGACACCATTTAAACACGAAGAAGCATGAGTTATTGTTTCGTTTCAGTGAGCTGGCTGCTGCTGCTCGATTACAGGCCAGATTGGGCACCACAGCGGTTCCGCCCGCCGCTCACTAATTGCATGTTTACCTCACTACTCGCAGTTTTTCAAATTTTATTTTTATAGCAAACAAGAGAGTGGCTGATTTTCTCTCACTGCCCCTCAGAGTCAGGATTATAATTTGCACAGAATTAGGCGGTCGACTTCTTGGCGCCAGAATCCCAGGCTTGTTCTTCTGCTACTTGCTAAATGTCTCAGTTTCTTGTGGAGGCAGGGGATGAGTCCAGCTGTGTAAACAACCTTTGACATATTCCCCACTAATACGTACAAAGCCTCAACCCGCCAGGTTCAACTCTTGTCTTTTTGTAGTACATATCTCCTCTTCTCCTGCAGCCTTCATCATCCATCATTAGATATGGCTTTCTGACCGCTGTGACCTCTGATGCGACCACGGGGTCAAGCCCCGGATCTTTAGGAGTCCTCTCTCCCTCTCATGGCTGACAGCTCTCAGCTGTTTTGTCCCTCTCAGATCCCCGTTCAGCCACGCCGATGCTCCAAACATAGCAGCACCGCCTTCCCTGGTGGCAGGCCACTGTGTCATCATGTCTGTCCCAACAATAAATACCAGTGAATAAATACCATAAAAAGACACAAGCCTGATCCTGTAAGAACATCTGAGATGCTCCTCCATCTTCTGCCATCACGATCCCAGTCTTTGCTGTCAAGTCTTCTCCATGAGTCTTCATTTGGTTTATCGATACTAAGTTATTGAAGCATACAGACATATGGTTCCAGCTGGTTTAATATTTGGCTCCAAAGCAACTTTTTACTGGATGCTTAGACCTGTTGCTCAGTAACTGTGATGTGAAACCACACCATGAACAAAAAAAAAACACCAACGGTTATGCATGTAGTTGTCAGCTGTTGCTCCAGCATCCCCAACTAAAGTCTCAGTGTTCACGGGGACATTTGGTGCGCGGAACAACATCGTGGCTGGTTACATCCATGTTTTCCATAAAAATTATGTCACAGTCTGTAGAAGTCTGGCCAGGCCAGAAACAACTTTTTATCTACACTAAAGCAGGGGCTGGTCACTTTGCTCTTTCCAAATTGGAGATGCGCCCATCTGATTCACTCTTCTTCTCCCCATTCCTCCCCAAATAATCTTCCAGAAAAGATGTTTTGACGTGTGCACCACGCTTGCGTCTACTCATTGATACACTAAGGACAGCTATTCTATAATGGGGATCACTATGGGGGAGTTAAAGTCTTGTTTTTGTTGAGGGAATGTGTGTGGGGGGGTGATACCACTAGTCCATGAACTTGTGCGTGTCTCCGTAGAGCCATCGCTGTGGAGGCATGGCCGCCTCGTTGAGATGGTTGCACTCGTCGCTGCACTTGCAGGACTGGATGAACATCACGGACCTGTTGAAGCGTTCGCCGTCGGGGCAGGCGAAGGTCACGCTGGCCGTACGTGTGCGACGGGGTGAGCAGCAGCGTCCATCCCTGCATACGCCGCAGTAGTTGGGCCTGTACAGGCGAGTGCTCCTGCAGCCGGCGTAGGACAGGCGGTGTGGCTCAGGGGCCTTATGGGTACGAGAGCACTTCCTTCCTTTCTGTGGACGGAGAAAGAAGAGAGAAAGAGTGAGTTCTGTGCTTAAGCACAGTGGCTCTTTAAAACATATGATAATGTTAGCATGCTAGAATCATCAGCATAATAATGAATAATTCTGATGTTTAGCAGGTATAATGTGGTAGCATGCTTACATTTACTAATTAGCACTAAACACAAAACACAACTGCAGCTGACGGGAAAGTCTTGCAAGAATTTGGACATAAACCAAAGTAACAACAAACAACAAAGTTACTATAGTTCATCCTGAGGGAAACATGAAGGTCTGTACCAAATTTCATGATAATCCATCCAATAGTTTTCATGACCTTTCATTCAAAACAACTAATTTCAAGTGGCACTAGAGGAAAAGTCATCAGTAGGATTCATCCTCTGGGGAATGTGAATGTATGCACAAAATTTCAAGGCAGTCCATAGTCCCAGAGATATTTCAGTCTAAAACAAAGTGATGGATCAACTTCGATGGCCCTAGGATCTCATGAAAATAAGCTGCTGAACCTTGGTCTCATACATACAAAGCGTCTTATTGCTAGACACTGGAAAAGTGTTCATTGTCCATCATTAGATCTATCGTTTGCCGAACTCTCCTCCTGCGCTCCTCGGGTCAGCTTCTTTTAGCAGTTCCAAGGTCAAGATACAAACAGTGGGGTGATCGCTCTTTTGCTGTCGCTGCTCCCAGGCTGTGGAACAAACTGCCCCCCGACATTCGCACCAATACTGATCTTGGCCTTTTTAAATCGAAGCTAAAGACCCACCTTTTTAGAGCGGCTTTTAATTCTGTCTAGGGTGGTCTTGTTTGCCTGCTTTTATTTTTTATTTTATTTTTTTTTTTTTATTTCATCCTTTCGGAAGGCTTTCGATAACCTGCAGCACTGTGGCACTTTTCGCTGTCAAAAACCTGTGTTTTTATGTATTGTTTTTTATCCACTTTGTATGTATTATTTCTATGTATTGCTTTTATGTACTGTTTTTATGTATTGGTCTATGGTACTCTTGTAAAGCACTTTGGGTACTGTTTGGTAATTGTAAAGGGCTATATAAATAAATTTGATTTGATTTGATTTGATTTTGCATAGCCGTTGAAAGGCTTACGTACACAATTAAAAGAAAGAGCCATATCTTCCTTAAGATATGGGATTCGTTCCTCAAATTTTTGGAATCAAGACCTGATATTCCATCATATTAACCTGTAGCATTTACAAAGTGTGTCCATACCCTGTCCTTTTTTTTCTCTTGTATTTTTATGTGTTTTATTTATTTAATTTGGTGTACTTTTGATATTTAGACTGCCATCATACGTCTACGCACATGGAGGTAGACAAGGACTCTACTGTCATCATTGGCAGTATCATTTGCTAACTATTATTGAGTTGTTATTTACCACCAATGTTGTCTTAGAATTCATAAGTGGTTGGGAGGGGGGAGGGAAGGTTATGTGGTTCAAGGGTGACCCATAATGTTTCCAATTTAAATGTAAAAGAGATGTAATATGTTAAAAGTTAAAAATCAATAAAAGATATGTGATAAAAAAAAAAGAGTAACTAACACTGCCATCCCTAGATCCTCGCCTCTAGCATGGCCAAAAATCTTCTCTTTGCTTCAGCTGCGATGCCACACACTACAGAAATGCAGAGCAGGCCGAACACTGTTTTCCAGTGACAGCTTTATAGGATTACATTGCCATTTGCTTGGAATCAGAACTGCAATACTGCATAGCAAAATGAAATAATTCATTACTCAAGCTCGGAGACACGAATAACAAAGCTAATCCAGTGAAGTACAGAGACAGGGAAAAACAAAATAAAGGTCAGAACAGCAGGTGAGTGCTGGGGAGAGGAGCATGCCAACAATAGTTGAGGATTGACACTGATACACATTAACACCCACAGCAGCTCTACAAACACGGGGAGAGCAGAGAGAAACAGGTGCATAACAACCCATCAGCCTCATGAGTGGCTCGTGGCAAGAGGCAGAATGTTTCTGAGGGTGTTGTGTATGAAACGCGAGAGAGCGACGGAGTGGGCGAATCGAGCGCTCTTTAATTCACATAGCAGAGAGCCCGCTGAGTGCGGCTGACAGCCACAGTGTCGCAGGTTCAGTGTGGGAGAGCTGCAAACACAGCACCCACAGACAAACAAGGGGGGAGTTTTTCCTTTGTCACGTCAAAAGTTCTGTGTCTAACTTGTTTTTGCTGTGTATTTATGAAGTCAAACTCCAGTGATTTTCAGCTATTTGAAAATTTGGGAATACGTTGACAATAAAGTGAAGTATAATCTTTTTGTTGCTTTGGCAAACATATTGACTTTGGTGGCACAATGTTCTTTTTACACTTGAGAGGTGCTGGTATGCAGATTTTGTCACCTTGGGACAGAGCCAGGCAACTTGTTTCCCCCGTTTCCTCTTTTTTGTGCTAAACCCACTGGCTGCCGACCATAGTTTCATATTTACCGTACAGACATGAGAGTGGTATCAATCCTCGCATTTAATTCTCAGCCAACAAGCAAATAAGAGTAAATAATAATTTAAGTTTTAAATACTTTCATTCACAGTGGGATAACCAACGCGGTCTCATCAACTCTGTCGTTATCCTGTGGGGGGATGTTTCCCACACGGCAACAGAACCGTGAATAGACAGAATGGACCAGAAAGGGTCTCCAGCAACAGAGGGATTCAGGGGGGGGCTGCATACATGCCATGATATTAATACCAATCTGACCCCTTGAAAGCAATCCTTTCCTGAATCTATTTAGCACGGTGGCTGGACTGCATGGTTGTGGGCCATTAGTGGAAGGACCGTAATCTATCCCTTTATGAGAATCTTAAAAGCACCAAATGCATTCCTCACCTTGACAGGGATAGACATGGAGCTGCAGGGCCGAATGTTGCACAGGCGCGTCTCCTTGATCAGCTTACACCGGGCATTGTCGTTGGTAACACGAGAGGAGACGCCCATCCCACAGCTCCGAGAACACTGGGACCAGGAAGTAGTCTGAACCACGCACTGATCTCCCACCTGCCTCCAGGCTAGGAGAGATGAAAGAGGGGACATGTGAGGGACAATGGATGATGCAAAATGTGGAGGGTCAGGGGAAGAGAAGCAAGATCAGCAAAAGTAAAGCTAGGGGGAGAGAAAGGGCCAGTGGGCGAGAGAGGGAGAAGGAAAGGTCCAGAGATGCAAAGCACACTAGCCTCATTCACTGAACAGGCAACACTGACGCATAGAGAGGGTGATTACAGAGAGGGGAAAGCTGGGTGACAGAGGTATGTGCTGTGTGAGAGCAGTATGTGTGTGTATGTGTGTGTGTGTGAGAGAGAGAGAGAGCACTTCTGGTGTGCAAGGAGCCAGTGGAAAACAAGCCTCACATAAATGCTGACACACACGCACGCAAACGCAAGAGGGAAAGGCTCACAGTGAGGCCGTTTGTGCGTCAGGAGGCCAAAATGGCTAAAACATAAACATGATGCATTTACTGCGAGGAGGAAACAGACGGCACTCTGAGGCGACGCGGCGGCACCCTCTCTTACCCGCCAGGTGCTTGTTTCCACGTGGCTTGTCCCACTTGCGCCCCACCTCCACCAGCTCGTTGCCCATGGTGTCCTTCTCCTTTTTGGGTTTGTATGGGTACAGCTTCCGGTAAGGTTTGGGATAAGGCTTGGGGTAAGGGTAGGCCGGGTAGGGAATGAAGGGGTAAGGCGGGTAAGCCGGAGGTTGGGGTCTGCGGTGCACCGGGGGCACGACGGTGGTCCCCTTGTGGCAGTCGATGCTGAGGCAGCACTGGCCGGGCACCTTGACCAGCTGCGGGGCTGGACAGGAAGGGGACGCCAGGGGCAGGTGGCTGGGGCAAAGGGGCACGCAGCCCACTGCTCCATCGATGCAGGTGCACTGGTGCTTGCAACCGGCACGGAAATTCTCGCCATTTTGATAAATCCGCCCGTTGTATTCACAGGATCGGCCCTCTGCCTTCGCTGAGGGAAAGGAAGTGGACAGACAGGTTGGTCAAAAATACATTAATACACCGAAAGATTCAAATATCAAATATTATTCTCCAAATAAAGAAGAAGCAGGAAGAGGCTCATATGTAAATACATCTTTAATATGTATGGAAGTTAGATAAGAAGAGAGAGGGAGAGACACACTATCTCCAGATTTATGAAGCAAGCTCTATTCTTAGACCAGAGAGGAATTTTGACTTGTTTACAATGTCCTTCCCCTTTGCTCCCTCGGAGGGACTCCCCACACAACACCCCAGATACCCCCCTTTATATAGAAACACCCCCAAATAAACACACATATAAAAATACCACTGTGCGTGCGTGTGTGTTTGTGTGTTTCACAGGGCTGTTTGTGTACACACTGAACTACTTATATAAATCCCGGAGTTGGCCAGGTTTCAGTCGCAGCTCATGAAGGTGCTCTGTTTTTGAAACGTGGCACGGGCTTCAAACCTGAAGCCCCTATCAAAGAGAAACTCCAGCCGCTTGGCTCGGAAGCCAGATTCCCCACCCTGAAGTTACACATTCCCTCACTCAACCCTGAGCTAAACCCCAAACTCTGCCCAGTCTAAACCCAAAAACTCCTCCTGCATCTGACCCTCCAAGCCCCCGCCCTCCCCTCTCTCTTTCAGCCCTCCCACCACCTCTGGGCTACGTACCCCTGCAGATGCCATGGGTACGGCCCACATCGTTGCCGTAGTTGCACTCCAGGCCTTTATGGTGGTCACAGGGCCGTCCTTCGTGGCAATCCTGGTTGAGCTGAGCGGCGCAGACCTTGCAGCAGCCGCAGCCGTCCGGGACTGAGCTGACCCCTGGGGGACAGGACGGAGGCCCTGAGGGACATTCACACACCACCGGACAGCCAGCAGTCACCTACAGGAAGGGACAGAAGTGCACTTCAGTTAACCTGAGTATTGGCAACTTCATACAGTACAATTTCCATGTAAGGAGGAGCCACACTGGAAGCAAGCAGGACAATAGTTTGACTCATGTTACACAGATCACAGAAATTCCTCAAAGTGTGTGAGGCTTAAACATTTGCTGAATACCCAGCACTGTCCCAAGCCCCACAGGGATATCTGTAACCCTCTGTCGCCTTCCGCTTGGCATTCGCCAGGCGAGCAAGGATGAAAGGTACGTTCTCTGACCCAGAATCCACCCCCCCGCCTTCCTGCTCCAACAACTTTTGTTTCTCACCCCCCCCACCCCCCGACACACACACACACACACACACACACACACACACACACACACACACA
>JBBMOC010000022.1:3468388-3817092 GCA_037975185.1 Centropyge bicolor | reverse complement strand
CCCCCCCCCCCCTTTCTGCGTCTTCGCCCTCCCCTCACCTCCGAGGTGTCACAGAGAGCACCCTTGTTCTAGCCCTCGCCTCCTTTCCACTGGGACCCCTCAAAAATCCCAGATATCCCTGCAATTTCCGGTGCAATGTTTATTTGGCGGAAAGAGGGCTGGGGGGCGAGCTGCCTTGAAAAAAGAGCCTCACTCACAAACAGTTTGGGCTGCGTTCGAGGGTAAACATGTGCAGCAGGGGTATGTGAGGCGAGTGGTGAGAAGGACTGAGGCTCGTGTGTTCTGGTCCTGACACACAGATCCCACCTCAGCAGGGACACAGAGCACCACTCTGTTCGGGCCCCAACCGCCACAGTCTAATAAACATCCCCCCCATCCACCTCCTGTCTGTTCCACGGACAGCCCCCTCTGCTGGAGAACTGAGAGAATGACACAGAAAAACAGAGCAAACACACCAAGAGCCTGAAACAAACATCAGCGCTGTAAGAACTTAGCAAGAGAGATTTGCTAAGTAATTTCATGCACTATAGGCAGTACAGGCGATGGGCCTTTTTTGTCTAATGTACCCTACAGTACCTTTCATCAACACCACCCATCATGTTCTGAATTCGTCCACTTTGAGTGGCAAAAACTTTTAGCTAAACTACTTGCCATGCATTACTTTTAGCCAATTGTTTATACTGCTCTTCTCACTTCCTAATTAGTTTTCATGCATCTCTACTGCAGCCTGTGGTGTTTAGCCCCCCCCCCCCCGGCCAGGAATCACTGCTCTAAAACATAAGGCAAGGTGTTTGTTTATCCCCCTGTATGGAGTATGTTAGGAGTTAAAAACATGGCACTATAATGCAAACAGATACAACATCCGCCAGCTACTCAACAAAATCTTAACATCATCACAGAGGTTTGTTTGTTGCAGAGATGGGTTGTTTTTTTTCCAGATTGCATCAGGCTGTAGCAGTGTTCGTATTATTGTGTCCACCTTTTGATTGGTCCACTTAAAAAACAGATTATATAAAAGGGAACAATCAGGACAGCATAGAATTAAGGTTCAGAATAACATACACAGATCTTTTAGTTTATCCACAATGTGTTTATTATGTTCAAAGAGATCATTCAAAAACCGGTGAGAACTTTACAAGACATAAATCTGAAAGGCAGGTCTGTACACAACCGGAGCCTGTCGATCTGAGGAAGTCGGTGGTCTCCCTTCTTTGGCTGGCCGACAGAATCTCACTTCTTCCTCAATGAGAATGGCTGCAGCAGCGGCACAGGTAGGGAATGGATGGGAGCATCTGGGTAGGAGCAGGGTGAGGGCGGGGGGGAGTTTTCAGGCAGCAGGAGGGGCACATGAAGGAGCGAGCTCGACTGGTAGATGGGAGGTAGGAAATGGGGGCGTCTGTCTCTCCTGTGGCTTGCCGTTGTGTCTTGCTCCCGGTGGCCCCTCGACCCCCTGCATCTGGATACGAACAGCCTCTGCTGGTTGTCAGAATCCTTCTTACAGCTATCTGCAATACCCAGACTTTGTAACCACTCACAGAGCCTGGCTTCTTCCTCTTTCTCAGTGAGCGATGGGACTACATATTTCTGCTTCCCTCCACAGTCCACCTTATAGCTCCTCTTTCTCCTCTTTTGCTGCTGCTTTTCTTTGATCACTGGATCCTCTGATGTCTGTAGTGGCGTCACCAATCTACCCTGTCTGCCTCTGCTTCTGCTACTGGGTCGTGCAGATGGACAGAGGTGAGAAAATAGCTGTAGGTCCTGCTGCCCACATTGTGCCTGAGAGCTTGCTGGCACTATAGACTGAGTGTCTGCAAAAAGCCCTGACCTAAACACAGCTCTCCTGTGTAGATCCACTTCAGGCTGAAGTGCATTCAACACTGTGCTGGACTGAACATCCTCTGAGAGGACATCATTGCGCCCCAGTGGATACAAAATGGTACGAGCATGGTTGCCTGTCTGTATGTCCGTAAAGGTGTGTGTATCTGAAGCTTCAATAGGGTGTGTGTTTGCAGGCAGCACGGCTCTGGACCTGCAGAATATAGAGCGCAGTCGTCGGTGTGGGGGCAGGTTGGCAGAGAACCCAGGTGGTCCGATGCTGCGAAACAGCAGAGGAGGTCGAAGACTAGAAGAGGGTCTTGAAAATCCATCTCTGTCGTCAATGCTTTTATGCATCCTGTTCAAAAAGTGTTCAGATACTTGATGTGCAACATCCACAACAGTCCAAAGTGAAGGTGACCAAAAAGACCTCGCACTGAATTTATAAAAGGAATCCTCACTTCTCCAGAAAATGAGAAAAAAACATGAAAGTGTCCAAATAGAGGTAGTTTCGTTTTAGCTGTAACAAAATGTAGCACAAAGAATAACGGCTATGTTGATGGAGGTAGAAGAAAGTAAGCAGAGTAAAACATGTATGTTTCAGCCATACAACAGTGAGGGAGTCTGACTCTTTGTCCATACAAGAGGATGCTTTTGTAGAAATGCAGAGTAGAAATGACTCCAAGAATCAAAGCTTTTCCTCCCTCCTGTGTTCATCGTCTGGTCCTGGACATCGTTTTCCACAATGACTTCAGGCTTTAGTGAACAAACACTCCCTCTTGGAATATTATCTGACCGCTCATCTGTGGTCCTCTCTGTCCAGTGTGTTGTTCGGTCTTTTTGAGTCTGACTTTTTTCACAGAGCCTCGGATGACGCCTATCTCTATTCCAAACAACCCACCCACCTTCTCTCTCTTTCATCCTGTTGCCCTCTTGGACATGAAAGGCGCAGTCCATCAGCCATTCCATCTCAATAAATTATGAATTAATCGTGAGCAAAGAGCAGGAGATGTTATTCTTTTACAGAAAAGAAAGTAATCCACACATAATATCATATATCATATCACTTGTTTATTTCATATATTCATAATAACCCAAGTGAAAATGCTCAATCCAAGTGTTTCTTCAGGTCATGTCATTACTCATATTTACAGACTTACAGTCTTACAACAACAAAGTCTGATGTCTAAAATGATATTGTCACATATTGCAAGGTACTTCCTGATTTAAAGACATAGTTTGACATTTAGGGAAATACTCTTATTCACTTCCTTACAAAGAGTCAGATGAGAAGATTGTCCTCTCTTATGCCTGTGCACTATGGATGGAGCCAGAGCCAGGAGGTAACTAGCTTAGCTGAGCATAAAGCCTTCATCAAAAGGCACAGCATTGTGTTTTCACATTTCAGTTTGTGCCCATTACACACCAAGGTATAACATGCCATATACTTAGAAGTTTCAGTCGTGTGGTTTCCAGCCAGGGTCAGGCCCCTCTGCACAGAATAAATCTGGAGGCCTTGAGAAAAATAACAAGTATTGCAACATAAATCTGTTTCCTGTGTGTTTTACCTCTGTAGCTCTTTATGTTTAAATGAAATCATCTGAGAACTTAAAAGGTGAAACGTCTCTTTGGTGAAACCGTCAACCGCTTGAAGACATCTGAAATGTGATAAGGGGATCCGCAACAAGGGGCCCAAAGGGTCACAAGTAAAAATGGGTTGGGAATAACTTCTAACAATGTGTTGTATTTTAAAAACTCTAATTATTAAACTGTAAAGTGACAAGTAACTCAGTTTGTCAAATAAATGTAGTGGAGCACAGTATTTCAATTTGAATTATAGTGGAGCAGAAGTAATAAGTATCTCAACACTGTACTTATATTGTACATGAATAAATATAGCCTACCACTAACAACAGGTATTACAGAAATAATACATGAATTTCCACCTTTGCATGACTTGAAGTAAACGACCAGCCCTGTGCTTCCAGATCTGGCCAGACGATGGCGGTAGTCACAGTACAGCGACCATGAGAAGTCATTAAAATCTCGTCGGTCCGTTTTTTCACTGCAGCACCAAAGCGGAAGTAGTTCATTGGTCCTCGAGGCCAAGATCAACGCCAGCTAAACAGCAAGGTAAACACAGAAAATATTCGGTATTGTTGAAATTCTTCTATGTTGTGTGTGACATTTGGTGAAGTGGCGGGAAACTGTCCGGTTAAAGTGTTTGTATGTGTTTGACGACGAGAGGAGGTGAAGTTAGGAAGAGGGGGAGGACGAAGAGGGCAAAGTCATACGTAACGTAGCTTAATGGAGGCAACGAGTCGCCGGTAGATACGCAGCTAACATGAGAAGCTGTGGAGACACCTCCTACCGAGATGGTGGGAATGGATTCGTTGTTTTTAAGGACGTAGTCACACAGACTGGTTTGACATGTTTGAAGCTCGCTTGTTTCTTCATCTTTGCGTCAGTGTGTTATAACCGCAGAGCAACACGGCTGTGTTCAAGAAAATCTGCTAATGATGTTGACCTCAATTAACTTCTAAGGACTTACAGTAATTAGCCGCAGAAATGTCAACAATAATCAGCAATGCAAAACTATTGCTTCAGAGTGAAAGTCAACTATTTAAGTGATGAATGTAGCTCATGTAACAGATTCTAATGCATGTAGATAGTAAAAGGCCAAATGTTTATGGGCATTATTTTATTATGTCTTCTCTCAGCCAGCTCCCAGGAGTTCAGCTACTGATCCAGTTTAATGATCTCCAGGGCTGCAAAATGATTTTAATTGCCAAGCTGTAATAGCATGTCAGTGAGGGCTGCAACTAAAAGTAGTTTTCTTAGGATTTGAAACAAGTATCCCAGGTTGACTCACTCAAATGTCTTATATCATTACATCTGACAAGCTGGAACCAGTGGATTTGTGGCATTTTTGCGTTAAAAGTAACTTAAATAATTATTCTGTTCAACCTGAAACTCTGCATGGTAAACATCCAGTTCATTCAAGACTTTGTTTAAAATCAGATGAGACCTGTTGCAGTTTTTCACACATGTGTTGGTGCATTCTGAGCTTACATACCATGACATTATGTTCATGGGAGAATCTAATCAAACCTTGTTGTGCTTCAAATAAACACCAATAACTCAAGGAAACACACCCACCCACGGTATGCCCTGCATGTAGAGAATGGCTGCTAACATGCTTCCCTTACATAAGTGTCCTCTCTTGTAATACACTACAAGCATTGTGCAATCTTTCTGCTTTTGCCTGAAACTGTTTCAAACTAGCCTGAAATCACAATGAACTCAATTAATCAACATTCTCCCTCTTTGCTTTTATCTATGTCTTTGACGCAGATGGCTCACAGGCTGCTTGTACGTAGAATTTGGACGCTCTCCGCGAAAGATATCAGCTGCCTCCCAGCATCCACTGCCGCCACAGCCTCCTCTTCTTTTTCCACCTCCCTGCAGCCCGCCTCAACCCGGCTCACCTTCCTCTCTCCCTCGCGCACTCTGCCTCGCTCCCTTCCTCACACCTCCCGCAGGGAAGTCTCCTTCAACGTTCAGGACCACGAGGACTTCACGGAGAGGGTCATCAACAGCCAGCTGCCCGTGCTAATTGACTTCCATGCACAGTGAGTACCTCTGGGCGAGATGGTTGTTGATGACAAATCTGGCCCTAACCTGATCAAATGTCATGTGGGATTAGATCATTTTTGTGTTCCTAAAATTTATCAAAAATTATGAAGAAATAAAAAGCTGAGCAAGCTGTGCTTTGCTTTTGAGGACAAAGAATAACACAATATAGCATTTTATTTGAAATTACCAAAGGAATTAATCACAAATAACAATCAGAATCTACAACTTTCCCATTAATTGAATAACTGGTGGCAGCACTATAGTCCTGTAGATGGGGTGAAATGCTGTAGAAGTAGGTAAGATCAAGCCAACTAATGAAGATTGCGTACATAACAACATCAAAAGCCATGTAGAATTGGTCTTGAGATTTGATTTCAATGACACAGATTTTTCGTCAAAATGCTAATAAATGCTAAAATCATTTTGTCAGCTACTTAATTTGTCATTCAACATGTTTTTTTTTCTAGCCTCAGAAAAGTTCTCATGCTGGTCATCTATTCAGCCTGCGTTTTTTACATGACGTAAATGTGCCGTAATTAACTACCTAATGGGCTAGAAAACCAACAGTACTCTGATTCTTGGTGACCAGGGTTGAAGCCCGCTGTGTTGGATCAGATAAATGCAGGAAATCATTCAATAAAATCTGTACTAACACTGATGTGTGACCTTTGTTTGGGCATTCAGGCACTGACCTTGGAAAGGACCTTTTTGTTTTCAAGCTGCCCTGTCACTTTAAAATGGCAACAAGTGTTACACGTATGTGTCATGCTGTTAAAAATAAATTCACATGTACACAACTGTGGGGATTCCACTCTCAAGTCTTGAGTTTGCACAACAGCTCCTGAGAGACAGCAACTACACATACTATTGAGGGTCTTCATATGCCAAGATTTCTGATTATTTGACACATTTAGATTCATTCAAATTTAAAGAATTTCCCCTGTGTGTGTGTGTGTGTAAAGTGCAATAGAACTCATCTGCATATAGACAGTTTGGATTCCTGCTGTATTTGTTTCATTGTAAACTGTTTTTGTAAAAAGCTACAGCCCTGATTCCAAAACAGTTGGGGTGCAGTGTGAGACATAAATAAAACAGATTGTGATCATTTTCTAATCCTTTTTGACATTTACTCAATTGAAAACAGTGCAACGACAATATATTTAATGTTTGACCAGGTTGCCATTGGTAACAGGTGATAGTATCATGATTGGGTATGAAAGGTTCATCCTGGAAAGGCTCAGTCATTCACCACTTTGCCAAATACATGATTCTATAAAGTTAAAAATTACTACGTGGGTTCAGGAACACTTCATAAAACAGTTGTCATCAAACACAATTTGTTCGCCAACGACTGCAATCAGTTCTTATTTTCATTTTACACAGCGTCCCAACTTTTTTGGAATCAGGGTTGCATAACAAGTGAAAATATCTGCAGTTTAAAGGTGTTTTGCTTAATTGTTTACTTCTTTTAATCTGTCAGTATTCCTTTTTCTATTCACTTTATTTGCTTAGTCCTTTATAAACCTCTGTTTGAACAGTCCTATTTAATTGCATATCATAATCACTCATCTCTCATTGATGAATGTTATTCTTTATCAAAGCCTAAAGATGAATTAAATTGCGATGTGCAGTTGAACTGATTTTCTCTGGGTTTTTAGTTCTTCAGAAGCTTGAAGTCATAAACTCCTCATGCTGGTCGTGCTGGATATTCCTGTCTTTTGAAGAATGAACAGTTTGACCTTGGTTCTGTTATGTGCTTTTAGATGGTGTGGTCCCTGTAAGATCCTTGGGCCGAGGTTGGAGAAGGCTGTGGCAAAACAGAAAGGCCGTGTTGCCATGGCAAAAGTTGACATAGACGATCACACAGACCTGGCAATCGAATACGGGGTGAGACACGCTGCAGTTGTTTAATTTGCCATCAATACTTTTGAGTTTTGTATAATGTGTCAAATATTTGGATTAAACTTTGCTAAAGGGACATAATTTGCAGCCACATAACTCGATGTATTGCATGTTGTTAAGTCATGATATTATTAGTCTTGTCTTTTAACCTGTACCTCGGTTTGTCTCCAGGTGTCTGCCGTTCCGACAGTAATCGCCATGCGGGGAGGTGACGTCGTCGACCATTTCGTGGGGATCAAAGATGATGATGAGCTGGACTCATTTGTCAGCAAGATCATTGGACAATAAGCCGGCTGTCCCCACCCTGCCGTTCGCCACCGTCATGGTGCTGTTTTCTATGATTCTCACACAGTCGGCAGCCCTTAGTCCGCCACTGTGAGCCTGTTTAGCAACAGCCAACAAATAAACAAAACCATGCCACAGTCTCAGCTGGCAAACTGTCAAATGCTCACACCCATCCCAAGACACACTGCTTCAGCTTCACTGTTGCATCTGTCTTTCTGACTCCTGTTGTTTCCTTTGTCTAGTGATGGGTGTGTGCCTCCAGCAACCTTTTAGTTCATGCAGAACTCCATTTTACAGAGGTTCAATTTCGCTTTACAATAACAGCTCCATGGCTCTATTCTTACTATGAGAGCAGCTGAGGAGCCAGTGTTTAACAGTTTGCTGTAAAAGTCTGTAGAATGGGAAATAAAGACCGCTGTACTGCACTTATACTTTATAACATGAGGGATGAACATGTGTAGTTTTAATGGTGGAGAGGATTTAACTTAAAACCTGACAATACTGAATGAGGTTTGTGACAGTGTTACCTGTAGTTCCTGCTTTTGTCCACATGGTGGTGGCATTTCTGTAACTGTGCAAAGCCACACATGGTCATTTTACACCATTATGCCTAATAATGTGAGCGAGGAAGATGTGTGTTTGTGTGCGTGTGTTTCTGTGTGTGTGTCTCTCTGGGTCCTGACTGTGAAACTCAAGTCAAGCGGGAATTGCAAATCTGAGTTTGGTTTAGTTTATTACTGAAATGAACTCTATGTACCGGAAACATGACCAAGTGAAGTAATAAAGGAGTCAAAGAATGTTCTGGATTTGAATTGTGTTTTTGTCTGTGGTTGAGAAATAGACAACGGCCCTAGTCTGATTGCTCCTAATGACACTGTTGCAGTATTTACGTTATGTACTTTCCCTGTTGGTTTGTGTTGGTTTTGACAGCACTGGAAGGATGCAGAAATTGGCTGTTGGTGTGGTGTTGGTGACGCTGTGGGAGGAGAAGGGAGTTTCTAATTCTACTAAGTGAAATTCTTCTCACCAGGGAAATGGATGGGATGTTCTCACAGACCTTAAGACGGTTTTACATTGATGAACTTGAAGTCCCTCTCAACTCTTCCCTTTTTTATGATATGAGTATCGTGTTCTATGTCCCCTATCTCTCTGCCTTCTGTCTCAACATGTAGGTGTCTCAACCCTCTCATCAGTGTAGCTGAAACGCCTACAAACCACCCTCCACTTACTGCTGCCCTTTAAATTACCTCCCTTCTGTCATCCCCCTCCAAATTAACAGTAGCTGCCTTCTTTCTCTCTAATCACGGCTTCATAATGTCTTGCCTATAATGTCTTGCACCTGACCGAAAATCCTCCACCAAAGCCACCTGTCTCTCCTCCATCGAAGGCGTTGTCAAAATACGTTACAGTCAGATGGACTCTGACCCTCTGGCAGGCGGTTTACTGCCTCATTTACTATCTCAATTTCAGTTTCACCTGCCTATCTCACAACAGTCCAAATGCCTCTGATTCTCACCTTTTAACAGTCTAAATATCACACCAGCAGCGTGGGGCCTCAGACCCTTCTCTGCTGTGGATTTCTCCCTTTTGGAACTGTCTTTTTGGAAGTTGCCATGGTTCCAAATTGTCAAAGCAGAAGTGATACATTGGTGTGTTATCACTGGGCATGTGAAATAATTAGGATTTGAATAGTAGGGCAAGGTGTGATTATTTGATAAGCACCTTTCAACACAATAACAAATCACACAGCAAAGTATACAAGCACAGTTCTGACAACTTTATTGCCAGATCCATTAGTATTACAAACATGGACATGACAATAGCTATGACTTCAAAATAACAGAAACTTATTTATTCAATCAGTGATTCTAAAGAGTGATACATCAGTGAAACCTGTATTTGCACGGAATCTGAATAATGGCAAAATTAAACACATAATATTGAAACTTGCTGAATTGTGATTTATTACAGGAGACAGAATACATTACTTTTATGTGTGACACTTGAATACACATATTATGTTTATGCAGAAGTTCCCCTTCATTTTATGTAATAATTGAATAAACACATTTGGTTTGTGTGTAAGTTTACATGAATTTCATTTATTCACACTTTGTTTATGAACTTATGTAATAAAAATTAGATGGAACTTTTACATTTAGTTCAAATACTTAAGCCAATGTTTTGAGCATAATTATTTTGTGGCTTAGTGTGTGTAGACTGTGAGATTAAGGCTTTTCTGTGTCATCACCAGCTCGAAACCTTCACCTAAATTAGGTCAAATGGGGATGGAGGAGACAGTAGAGCACCTGCAGTCAGAGGTTGCCTCCAGTCACAATTTCATCATCCCTCTCCCGACTCGCTAACTGAAAAACATTCCCATCCCAGCCTGCCTTCCCATCCTGGCATGTCATTACAGAGCCCACAGCTGACAGAGTCGTGGTGAGGGCGTCCAGACTGCTTATTAAGCGTGCATCATTTGACATGTTCCATCTGCACTTTTAGCGGTCCCAGCTTGGATTAGATCATCTCACATGAAGCCCAGCAGGGACGTATTCATGCAGAGTTGCCCGGTAGCAACCAGTGGTTTACAAAGAGGGGGAATTCCACTGGCATTACATAAGCAGGTGTGATTGAAGTGAGTGATCCAGATGTACAATTGTTGCGTGCTGCATGACAAACATTCTTGATGTCCAGGAATGCATGACGGCACCTTTTGTTAATGATCTGCCATTTTAACTACTTTCTGCCTCTACTGTCTGTCTCTCTGCTTCTTCATAATCAGTGACCAGTCCTGAACTGAGCTGACCCCCCCTTCCACTTCACACACTCCCACACATCTCCCCATGTGTCTCATCCTCTTTGTCTGCCTTCAGACAGACGAAAGAGGTGATTGAACAGATGACGACAAGCTCCAAAGGTTCAAGAGCAGCGCGTAACCCTACACCTCTTCCGCCAAAAACAATAGACCACACCTCCATCCTCTCTCCCCGCTCTCTCTCTCTCTCTCTTACTCAACCACTCTTGTGACCATATAAGGCAAAAAAAGACAGGGGAAGCCAGCGGCTGCTGCTGCTGCTGCTGCTGCTGAACAAACGAGCTGAGAGGCAGAGAGAGTTGCAGATTTCTTCTTGTGATCCGTCCCAAATTTGCCGGTCTTTCTCTCTGAGCCTCAAACTGTTAATGTTTGCTGGGTGTTTGTTTGAATTTAGATTGCCTGTCACCGGTCCAAATTCCTTTGCCATGTGTGTTGAAATTTGTGTGTGTGGGAGAGCGAGCAAACTCTGTAACAACACCCAGATCTGGCAAGGCCTGAGAGCTTTCTGTGTTTGTAGTAAATACATAGCTGTATTTGTATTTGAAACACATGCTGCCCTCCACCTTGTTAGGTCTCTGTTCTGTTCCAGACAAATACCAACCCGAGACAGACAAAGCAGCCACTATTGCTCTTTGTATCACTCCATCTTTTCCACATGTAACATACACATGGCTTACAGTGTGATAATGAATTAACTTGCATTAATGATGTTGTTGGATCATTATAGATGATAAAGGAGCAAAGAGGCATCTTTGCTAAAAAGCTTAGCATATTCCCTTTTTACTCAACATTCCTCAGTTTTGTGAGTCAACATGTGTCTTATCACTCCTTCCTGTGTACTAATTAGTGAGGAAAAGGAGGAGGAAACTGGGCCGGCTAAAGGACAGAAGACAGAATAAATAACCAGTTACTTTGCTATAATCTCATTATTGCCTTATCTTAAAATCTGAAGGTGCACTTAATTACTCTTTGTGGTTCTGGCACAGAAACAAACACATCGCTTTATAATGTCAAGAGGCTGTGTGAACTGCAGCAAGGCGGTTAAATAGTTTCGGTTTGTACATGAGATGGGAATGAAGTTGAACGAAACATATGACAATGTGTTCACACCGGGCTCACACTCGAGCCTATGCAGTGACTTTTCTCTGGGTGTATGTCAGGTAAGAGGATCTGGGTCAGGCAGGAGCAATAAACAACCTGTTTACTCTCAAATTTGACACAGATCCGAGCTACTAGATACACATACATACGACGTATATATATATGTCTCATTCATGAAGCCACAGACGTTCACACCAAGACGCTCAAGCGTGAATGCCCACACACATGAATTCACACAAGTAATAACACAGCAAGAGTGGTCAGTGAGTTAACATGCCACCCTTTTAACATGCTGTCAGTGAATGGGTCCCTTTCTTTCTGACTGGATGATATAATGGCTTTACACACCCTGAATTACAGACACACCCTGCTGCTATTACAACCAACTGAAGGAAAAAGAGAGAGAGACTAGGTCACAGTGAAAAGGAGAGCGGGAGGCAGCGAGAGGGAGGGAGATAGTGAGGTCAGAAGTGTCCATATTTGGTAATTCATGCCTGCGTTTTTAATCCCACATTTCTGTCTGTGTGCCCACATCTGTTTGTTTTGTGCCTTATGCCATTGTTGTGTAAATCCTGTACTTTTTCAGCATACGGTTTTTATTATTTATGAACTTTTTATTATGTCAGATTTGCTTTCTGTTAATATATGTGTGTGTTTTTTTAATCTTTTTATGTAAGAAGCCCATCTCTCTTTCACTCCCCCTCATTCCCTTCCTCTAGGCCTCTCACCTCAATCGGCATCTGGTCCTGCTCAAGTAATGGGTGACAGGGTGACCTTTGACCCCCTCCGTTGAAATTTCGGATATTTCCCATCCATCCCAGAGACGGAGAGAGTGTGTGAGATTTATTGAATTTTCCAGGCAGGCATGTTGAACGTTCAATGTTTTGCTCTACATGTGATGCTCAGCTGCTAAACATATAGGAAAACACACAGACACATTCCAGTCATAATGACACACGGCGGACATAAATCACACGTTGAACGAAAAAAAAAAGGGATTTTCCTGTTGGTCAGCAGATGCCAGCCATACCTGAGGCCCTGTTGTGGTGTGACTTCTTGGGGTAAATCCGCATAAGATTTGCCTCTGTGTGGCATGCAGAATTTGTAGTTGTATGACTTGATTGCACTGTGTGTTGATGTCACCTATAGAGGCAATATTGCATCAGGTGTTGTTGACATTTTTTATCCCTGGAACACAGAGCGGCAACATCTGTTTGGTATCATGGCATCATCCTTTAATTGTAGAGCGGAAGACAAAATAAAGGAGTCAAACCAAGTACCTATTCATCAACACCACCCGCTAAGATCCAAATGTTCTCATTTTAATGGATTTTACACTGACCTTTATTTAACACTGTGAACTGTATAAAACTGGCTCTTGTATTTTTTTTTTCATAAAGCCAATTGTCAATATTTAAATTGGTTTGGCAAAGTTTGCATTTGTGCTACAAATGACAAAAGGTCAACAGTTTATCCAACCATCCAACTATTTCAACTTTACCCTAGCTATTTTAACCATTTATCCATTATTTCAGCCAACTATTTAAACTCTTCATTAGCTATTTATCCATTACTTTTAGGTACTTTCAATCATCTATCCATCAGTTTTAGCCAACTGTCAAGACTTCTCTTCTCTCATGCCATCTCTCATTTCCATACAGTGAGCAAGTGTTCACAGCTGACTGAAACATTTATTTTTTAATCAAATCAGAATTTAAATTCTTACATTTGTTGAGCTATGTTATCCTCTTACCCCCTGTCAACTGCATTTCATACCCCTGGGGGAATCACTAAATTCTATTTTCATCTCATTTTGTGCTCTATAGATCAAAGCTGCTGATGTTCAATCCAGTGAAAAAGTGAAAAATACTTATTTTCCATTGCTAATGTCTCCCTGCTGGTTGTGGCATGTGCATTGGCTCTGTGCCTTCATTTCCACTCTGCAAACCGGGCTCAGATCACCCAATCTGACTCCCAGGAGAGTATTTGAAGTAAACAGGTTCACATTGTACTGTTCCATTCTTCTGTGTAGACTTTGGCAGTGGCACCGCGGAACTTTCATCTCAACATCCATCATTTCACTCAACCATTTTTTCCTCCATTTTTTTTGCACTGTCTCACCACCTTTCCTCTTTTTTATTTTTACCAGTGCTATACTCCTTTCTTTTATCATCATTCTCTTTATCTAATCAAACAAATATTTTCCAGAAATCTGTTGCTTTGCATTTGATTTCACCTCCAGTACATTAATGTGTTTTCTCTATATAACTCTCTGTCATCTTCATTGCTGATACTACACAAGAACAAGTCAGGCTTTTTTGAAGAGCCAAAGAAAACACATGTCAAGAGTGATTTGAAGGCTGAACAAGTGTTTCCCTCCCTCACATTAATTAGATCATCACCTGCAGCGGTTCCCATGTAGTATTAACGTGTCTGGTCACGAACCCTGGCTTACCTGTTTGAGTGATGGGAACCTGTGAGAGTAAATCACACCTGTGCTTTGTTTCTTGTTATGTCTCTTGATCTTATCATTTATTTCTGTTGCACTGGTGCATTTACAATCTTTCAAATGCAAAATAATGCAAAATTCAAGTAAGCAAGTGTTGACTGAACATGCTTAAAAGTGCAGTTATAGAGTTTTAAAAGTGAAATTACGCAACTTAATTGTGTCTCAATTTTAGTAGATTAGTGTGGAAAAATCTGTTGAATTAGAGTTGCAGTCTAATTTAAGAGTGTGTCAAATTCATCCTTCCTTAAATTTATATGTGAGATGGATTCTGTTTGCTAAAATTCCACATTGTTTAGATAACGTAATTTATGTGAAATATTTGAATTCCCTTGGTGGAAACAGGGGCCAGTAGGTTGAAATGATTTATTTTTTAGAGTGACATGATCGCTGAGTGCTTTAAATTGTTCAAAAGAGGGAGGTTCAAGGTCAATATCCAGCCTGCCAAAGTGTCCTTATCCGCTCCATCGGCCCTGTTCTGCTGCTGACCTCTGACCTCCTTCTGGAAGAGAAGAAAACCACTGACACAGATAGATAAAATGCATTACCATGAATGTAAGATAATCTTTATCCCAATACTGGACAGTGTTTCAAGATGGTTGCCATAGTTTTTGTTACAGTTTTGTCTGTGGATTGAAAGTATCACATTGGCAATTAGCAGCAGTATAGAATAAACCAGATATGCTGTGTAAGATTTGTCTGATATTTTATCAATCTTACAACAGAAATAATGTGGAGGAGTTGGAGCATCACTTCTACTTGTTTGTAAAGCAGACAGTGATGAGACACATGAGGGCAACCCTGAATGATGCAGTCCATCCTGAGAGTGACTGGTACTTATATGGTCATAAAAATCCTTAGTATGCACATACCTTTGTCATTAAACACAGCTTTATCTACACCCCCCTCCTCCTCCTCCTCTCAACTCTTTCAAGTTCAGTTTTTTTCTGCGCTCTTAGCCCCGCCCTCTGGCTCTCAACCCTCCAGTTATGCGCGCCTTTAGGAGAACACGATTGGCCCAAAGTGTGCGGATCATCAAAACGCGGTGGCCATTGGCCGGAGGGGCGGTGCGCACGGACCGGCGCCCGCCCCATCCTGGACCGCACCCCGGCTCCGGCTGGCGACGCTCTGAGTGAAATTACGCGAACCAGTGAGCAGCCAGTGGAGGAGGGAGGGCAGAAGGAAGAGGAGAGAGAAAAAAAAAGACAGAAAGAGTGAGTGAAGTAGAGAAAGAGAGGGAGGAAACGAGCACTGTAGTTTAGCCTGAAGTCTCCACGAAGCTGCTGTCGACAGGAGAAGTTTGACTCAAGGCGACGCTGACTGAGCCACCCGCTTGTTGTTAGCCACCCTTTTAAAGGCGTCCTGCACCCCCCCCAAAAAGTAGGTAATGTATCCAACTTTTTATCCGCCATGCTGTCTCTTCGTACTCTTTTCATAACTCATTCAATCTGCCCGTCACACCAGCAAGTGCAGCGAACCAGGAAGCGCCGGCTGCTGCTAACTGTTGGTTCGCTGCTGCAACTTGAGCAGCCGCGCGGGGCGGAGTGAGCAGATTTAACCCCACTTTTCTTTAACTTTACAACACACAAGTTCACAGTTTATTTTTCTGTATTGTTCCCAAACTTGAATAAACGTCTGTGTGCGCGCTGCGTGAGCAGGCGGGCGTCAAATCCAGCATCAGCATTGTGGCAGCTCGCGAGACGGCGGAGGCAGGAAGTGATTCGCTTGAATGAGTTGCAGAAAAGGGCCGGTGAAGAGTTCGAGCTCGAGAGGGATGGAGATGAAAGAAAAGTGAATTCAGACTAAGGGCCTGTGTGCTGTATGATTGATTGGTGGTTGGGTTGAACTTTTCAGGCTTGTAGCGGTCAGAAACAGACGCCGTGTGTGGCCAGCAACATGTACGGCTGGCGGCATGACGTCACCGGTTCACCGGTGGACTGAAAAAAAAACGGCGCTGTGCTTTTCCGCCGCCGAGCAGCTCAACCTCACTGAACCATGCTGTCTGTGCACCCTTTGCCTTTCACTCTTTATGCTCCTCCTGATAGCAGGCCGGGGCCCTTGAGGGGCTTCCAAGGGGCCCCCGGCAAACGAAAGCATACATTTGACTGTGATTTAGTTCACTGGAGGACATACAGCCCGGATTAGCTTCATTATAGTTTTCCCCCGACCTTCTGTAGATGGGAGAAAATTAATGGATGGGACAAAATTATAAGTTGGATTGCTGTGGATATTTTGAAAGTTCAGTATATCAATATTTATCTGTGATTGTAATATGGGACTTTTAAAAACATGATGCATTTATTCATTTAGATAACTTTATTCAACAAAGGCTTAAGAGTCTAAATTTGCACAAAAAAACATTCACAGATAGGACAATGTTTCTTGAGAGAAAATACTTTTTAAAAGAGTTGCATTCTTCATATAACATGTTAAGGATTTTACATTTCACTGCCTCATATGAAGATGGTGTTTCAAAATGTAGTTTGACTTAGAAGTTTTTCCAGGATGCATAGTACAAAAATGCAATTTTGTCGAGCCCAGAACAGGAGAAAGCATTTTAGAGGTAAAGAGGCATTGTTAGTTGTATCAATTGATTTTTTAGCAAGAATGATTTCTGAAAGACGCAAGCATGCCAGCTGAAAATGACCAGGTTTGTCTTCTAATTACAGTGCGGTGCGCTGTGATGAACATCAGCTAAGCTACATGAGAGTTTTCCATGGCATTTTATGAGATCTATCAATATAAAGGCAGTTTAAGAACTTTTTTTTCCATGTAGCCCAAAGTCACAAATCAAAAAATTTGCCTCAGAGGGTTTCACAAACTATAAAATATAGAACACCCTTGAATCATAGACTCGTGATTCAGTTGAAGAAAAAGTCTGCATAAAAACCTTCAACTGTGTAAAAAGGAGAAACCTCAAGAAGAGCAACAGAGGAAGGATCCCTCTGCCAGGATGGCCAGACATAAATTAATGCTGTATATACAGTGTGCTGTATGTACAGTGAGTAGGCCAAAGTGGCAATCGTAAAATTACTATATGGAGAAACTGAATGGTAATATCAGGTAAATAAAGTACAAAGATAATGGTACAGGAATGTTGTGTTTAATGAGTTAAAAGTTTCACACAAAGTGTTGCAGTATTTGAAGTCAAGAGTGTGGATGAGAAAAGACTTCAAGCAACTTCCAGGTAGAAGAACACCTTCTGATTTGTGTAGATTGCCTAGCCTGTATATATATATTTTTTCAGTTTGCAGTCAGTACATGAATGCTCACAGAAAACTTTCATTCATGTAGTCTAATACAAATGCACATGTTTTAGCAACACATTTGATATTTTCATTCTCATAGGCCGATCTCAGACAGAAGTTTTTACAATTGCGGACTTTCTTCAAATCTATCAAGTGTCACATTCTCATCAGGCTTATCTCTGCCCTGTCATTGTGCAGCAACATAAGTGTTGTGCTCTGTCAGTACAATTTGTGTTTGCTCTGTTATATGGCACATCATTGTGTTTGCACTCTGGGAAGCAAACAGACTCTGGTATGCTTGCACGCCCTGCTGATCTTGAGTATTGCAACTTGCGTGGCTTAGTATTTGCATGTAAATTATGCATGAACTCAACCTCAAGTCAGACTGGGCATCAAAGCCTTCCCAACTCTGGCATTCCTTCACCCAAACTGTCTTCTTATTGTACAAAGTGTTAGTGATCTCAGAGAGAGAGAGAGAGAGCAGCACCTCTTTGCTTTCATTTGTAGTAATCAGAACCATACACTTCTATTCAGTGGATGTTTTCTGCCAAGAAGCCATTAAACCACAGTATGAGTTTACCACATTAATAGTGTTTTTATTAGTACGGCATAGAAATGATTGTGCAAATGATGTTTCATGTCGAAATAGTAATTACAGTAGTTGACATGTACAAACAACTGTACATGTGTAGCCATATGTGATGTTTTTTCCAAGTCACTTCTCATGGCGATGATCCTGTGGATTGTGATAAGCCTACTCTCTTTTATGGAGCTGTCTTAGTCATTTGCTGTGGTGCTTGACAAAGACACATTGGTAAATATCTAGCCTTAAAGGGGACACATTTGGTGACATGTGGTATGTCATATCCTCCCATTGCTTTTGAGTCATGATTTAGCCCGCTTGGTTGTGCAACAGCTTCTCTGGAAGCCAAGTTCTTCCCGCTTATTGCCAGCTTCACTGTTGTTATGGAGCCCCCTGCAGAGATCGTTACATTCCATCATTCGTGTGTCAGCAATGTCCATACGCATGGCCCCCCGGGAGAGTTTTGTACTGTAGGCTACACAAAATTACACACAGACATCTTAAAATGTGAACAGGGCTCACTGCTCAAAATGATACAGTCTGAGTGAACATGCCTGTGGATGTTTGGATTTCATTGAAGAACAGTCGTCCTTGCTGAGACAGATTACTTGCAGGCCCCTTGCCTTTGTACCAAATGAGAGTGCGGCGTGGGCAGCGTGACACAGTTTGGCACACTGCAACCAACAGCTGTCAACAGTTCTTTTAACAAATGTAAGGTATTTGTAATCGTTTATCTGTCTGTGTGACCTTCTTACTGCATTCATAGGCACAATTATCCCTTAAACTCAGACTGTCAGACTAAGAGAAGAGGAATGCTTTATAACACAGGCTGGAAAAGTTCCCAAAAAAAGCCCTGCTGTATTTGAGCTACAGTTGAAATGATTAGTCAATCTAAAGAAAATTAATAGGCAAATATTTTGATAATCAATAAATTTTTGGACATTTAGTCAAGAAAAGAGCTAAAGAATTCTCTGGTTTCAGCTTCTCAAATGTGAAACTTTTCTGGTTGACTTGGTCTATTAATGATTGTTAATGGAATATCTTTGGTTTGATCAAGAAAATATTTAGAAGACTAATTAAAAATGAAAATGATCATTAGTTGCAACCCTAGTCTCAGCTAAAACCAATAACATGCAATATGTTTACATACACTACCTAAAGAGTTAACAAGGAGGCTGTCAGCTGGACTGTGCCAGTTTTCCTTGAGTATGTTGTTTGTGCATTTTCTAGTAATACTTGACACTCGTAATGTTGTTGTTGATTGGTAGGGCACTAAAGTGTCATGCATATCCTGGTTTTCTACACAGTCAGCTGATATTCATTCATGCTGGCAAAACATTCCAGTCAGAGCGGAGTCTGTTAAGATTCTCCATTAACCATGCCAGAGCTGATTGTGCCATTTCTCAGGATGTAGTTTTGGTGTTGCTCATAATCAGCACTGGATGAAATTCATTTGTGTATTCAGATCACTTTTCAGACAACAGACTTTCAGCTTGCACACAAACTTTATGTGCTGTCTGTACATTGTGCCATATATCACTAATGGTGGCCTTTAATTCAGTTCTTTCAAACTGATTTTTTTTTTCCCTTCCCTGTCTCGTCTATTTTTGTTCTGCCCAAGCGTATTTATTCTGGTTGACATGAACGGCATAATTAAGTTGCCTCAGTCAGAATGGTTGAACCGACTGTGCTCAAGGATATATCTGCAGTAGTGTCTGCTGTGGGTTTACTATTTCCTGTTGCTGCTTTTCATTTTTCTGCATTTCCTCATTCCTTGTCTCCTCATCAGACCCTTTTCAGTCATCTCTGTTCTCTTTTCTCCTTCATTTCCTACCCCTGCTGCCCCTTTTCCTCTGCTTGTGTTTTTTGTCAACACCCCATCCTTTCCTCCATCCTCCCCTCACAGCGCACACCTGTAAGGTTTGAATGGAACCGAACAATACCAGGAAATGGTTGTGCTCTGACTTGGGCTATATACAGAGAGGACTTGTGATGTCACGGCTCTTGTGACTTACTTGTGGCCCAGTGGATAATCTTGCTTTCTGGTTTGGGGCATAAATGATGAGGTAATGCTCGATCAGAGTTTACTGACCTATATTCTATTCCTCTCCGGAGTGCCAGTTTAATGATTAGGTGATATTCAGCACCCAACTGTCAATTCTCTGCAACTTCCTTGTAGAAGAGTTTTTATAAGGTGTATTTTAGTTGGCAGTCTTTTTAGTGATGCTATCAACACTCTTCAATGCATTTGACCCATTAGTGTAAATGCCGTTTTTGCCAATGGGAAGTTATTCAGAAGCTGAGAGATTTCACATAATTACCCTAAAACAGAAGAGAGAACTATTTTGTGCTGACTGTGGTAAAGCACAGTTGTATTGCTCTACATGTAAGGAAATAGACTTTGTCCATGACTGGGTGTGTGTGTGACCTGCACACCTGGTGTGTGACTCTACAGAGAAGTGGTTCAGGCTTTGGAGATTGCACAACATATTCACCACAGACACAGCACTTTCACACTGTGAACTTTGAAACATGCTGGGTAATGGGTCTACCTTCTGTCTCCCAATGGACATTTTATTCCCAAGTCAGCCCTTATTGCATTGCACACTGGATGTCCAGGTGGTCAAACTAGCATGTGGCTGCCCGAGGTCTGTGAATGCATTGTTTGACGAGATGATTGTTTAAATGAGATAGCTTTGTATCGTCTGTGAGTGACTCAATGGGTGTGCCCTAGGCAGAGATAACAAATGATATAGCAAAAATGAACCACGCGATAATCCAAAAGGGTGACACAGGGAGGGCTGTTTGGTGATATAATGAACATTATTAGAACATGGGATGAATATTATGAGAGCATAGGTGCAGAATTAAAGTAATAATAGCACATTTTCCTCACAGGGTCTGTCTGAAATAAAAGACTTAGCAGTGCCAGTGCAGCATTCCACAGAAAAAAGTATTGCTGACAAACTGAAATGTGTATCTTAACTCCCCTCTGCATTCTTTCACCAGCTGTTAAAAGGTTTACGTAAGCATCTATCTATTTATCTAATGGTCAATACTACTGAGGTTTTCAGTAAAAGGGCAAACTGGTGCAGGGCAGTATCTGCTCTGTTTTGTCAAATAACCAGTCAATTGTGCATTCAATGGTGTAATCAGATCACTATTTGAATGATGGATGTGGAATTTGTTCTCTGACCCTGAAAATGATGGGCTTATTAGACCAACGCCCCATTTCCAATTATTTGTCTTCCCTGTCATTATAATTAATTATTCAGTGGGTCTAACTTCTGACTCCCATGATAAGAAACAAATATAATAAGACAGACATTATACAGAATGTTTCACCATGGCAGAAAACACTTGACTTGACAATTTGCACCTGTTTGTCTTACTATCAGTGAAAACAGTTGTGTGGGTCAGTGATTCCCAGTCATGGATATTTTACCACACTGGGTATGTAGACAGACTGTGAAATAGCTCAGTCAGTCAGTCAGTTTGCTAAAATTAAAGTAATAGTTCTAAAATATGTCTACGCTGAATCATCTGTAACACCTGGAATGTTTAATCTATATATGCCATACCTACATCCTGTTGTCATCATTTTTCTCCCCATACTTGCAGTTGATTGGTTTGTTCATGGCTGTGCATCTGACCTTAATTCAGAATGTATGAATAACAACAGCAACAGCTTCAAGTGCATTACTCAAGACTAGTTATAAATCTTAAAGTGCTCATTTTTATTTTGTCGTTTTTCCTTTTTCTGGTTCTGGCAATGGCCAAAACTTTCTATAATTTGTGTGAAAGTTGGAACCACCCAAAATTGTTTACACGAGAAATAAATTAATTGAGGCATGGTTCGATTTGTTGCCGGCCAAGATGTCTTCATCAGACCAAGGCTTGGCTGTTTGGTCCGGACCACTTGCAAATTTGGTTCAGATCAAACTGCAAACTGGATGGTCCGATGGTCCAGACCAAATGAGGTAGGTGTAAAAGAACCTGTTGACAGTTCAATTGCATATGATTATTGTAACATATCTTATTATATCAACTTTTATGTCATTAATTTTAAAAATATCCTATTTAAAACCAGGTCAAGTGAACATTAGTGACTTGATTGGTGGTCTTGATGAAGGTGTACTTTAATTCATCTGATCTGCTTGTTGGAGCACATCAGACAAAAATGGTTGGAAACTAGTGGTGAAGGTGATGTGCTGAAGGCTTTAGTACTTCCAAGTAAGGGCCTCTAGTGTAAATGGTAGATGGCATTGCCAGCTTACAGTTGAAAGTGAAATTGGATCCTGTGGCAGGAATGTGAAAAGTAATGTGGAAAGTGATGTAGATCTGTCATGCAGCGCGGTTATTTTCCAGCAAGGGCTTAATTTACTTCTCGGTCCACAGAGCCGCTCAGCATGTGCTCCAGAGAACGCCACCTTCCCTCCTCCTTGAACGACTCACACACAACAAGTTCCACAAATGGCAAAATAGTTTTCTCAGTTTGTCATTTCCTCTTTCCTCCCCTCTCTTCTCCTTGCCCCACCCTTCGCACCCTTTAAAAAAGGAGGGCGAAGGGGGGGAGAGAGCCAGTGTGTGAGCCCATAAGGAATTTTAACTGACTTGGTACCTTTCTAGTCCCTGTCTGGAACCCACCCTCGCCCTCATGAGTGAGCGACCTCGCAGACCGTAGATCATTAGACTGCGAGGGGGATGAAAGTGGTAAAGCCAAGACCCAGGAGGGACTGACACTAGAAATAGAGACTGGGGTATTTGTTGGAAATGGTAATATAAACAGCTGAAGCCAAACAGACAAGAGTGACAACAGTGCAAAATAATATCCACAATATGAGCAGGACAGCTGAGGATGAGGAAATTTGGTTTGGCTTGAGCTGGCTGGGATGTTGTGATGGGATGCAGTTTGTGGGAGTACAGGGTTATTGACTTTGCTGTCGTTCTATTAATATTCCTGTCAATGGAGCCGTCAACTCAGCACAGCTGGTTTATAGGTTCCCTTTAGCTGGAGCGGGAGGGTTTGACTGTACATGGTTATGCTGTGGTAGAGGTTGTCACGACTCCTGGTTTTTACAGTCACTCAGGGAGAGTCAGTGAGGTGGAAAGGAATGAGAGGGAGTCTGACTGATGGATGGATGGCCTCCGTTTTATAAAGACCAAGGTTGACCTGCTTTCTAAGCGGGACAAGCAGGACTTAAAAGGACGCTCTCTAGCTCTTCCCTTTTCCTCTCCTTGTTCCTCCTCCACCTCTTTCTCAAAGTCCCGGCTCCTGCGTTACTTCCTCTTTGTAACCACATTCTGGTCTCTGTGATGAGTTTTCTAAAACCGGCCTCCATTCACTTCCTTGTGATATTTATTTTATGGTTTGTCTTCCTCTTTCATGTAGGCTCCTGCTTTGACAGGACACCACCAACTGTTTTCATTCAGGCATTTCTAGAATATAATCCTTTAATTGTATCTCAGTCAGGATTCATAAAGTTCAAAGATTGTTGCCAAGGTTTGGTTTCGAAGTGACTGTGTGTTCCATCTAATGCCATAGATGATTCAATTAATGAGTAATCTTTGTTATGAATATCTAGACCAGCTAATCTCATTGTAAATGGGTCTCAACAGAACACAAAGTGAAGCCTTTCACAGCCAAGCAATGTTGCAATGTAACGAGGAACCAGGGATGCCTTGATTCTTACAGGATTATGGAGGACTTGGCAGGGCGGTATCAGGAACCAGAGCCAAGCTGGGGGTTGTGATGAGTGTTCATGCACACTGTTTTATCTCAAAGTCAAGTCAACATCCATGTCTTACTATAACTGTCAGCCTCCACAAGGGAAGGCCTAGCTCTAAAATTGTCTGATGGGAGTACTTTCTCCCTCCTCTTCTTTCTACTTTCAATATAGAACAGTGCTTGTCAAACTAGAATCACTGTAGGAGTAATTTTAGCCCTCATGCCACTCTCTGGAGAGGCAGTTTGAAGTGTGTCACTGAGAGTTATCTGTGGCAGGCATGTGAGTCGGACTGAGGCAGACATCAACAGACTTGACTATAAATAATGTCCAAATTAGAGCTTAGTTGATTGTCAGAAAATTAATGGCCAACTATTTTGACAAGTCATTTTTCAAGCAAAAATGTCAAGCACTCCCCAGTTTCAGCTTCTAAAACTTCCCTGCTGCTGATTTTCGTTTTTCTATGGGATCGTAAACTGACTGTCTGGGTTTTTGGCTGATGTTTTCTTATTTATTAAATGATCTGCAGGTTCATTGATGAAATGAATTATTTGCAGCCCTGGTTCAAATGTGTCAGCAGCTCACAGAAATATATTATCAGGCTGCTGTTGCTGGCCAAATTCCTAGTAAAGAGGGTTCATGAAAGGTTAGTATCATGAACACTTCTGCAATCCTGATGTATTCAAGTTAATTCTGATAGGTTCCAACTCTTCAAATAAGTTATTAGCAAACGTGTCAGGAAAACTGCAGTCAAGGGAGCTGTCATTTGTGAAACCATGTCTAACCAGTTGCTGCTTCAATTTTGATGCGTGTTTATTCACACTATTGCTTGCTGGTGCTTGGAGCGACCAAAAAGGATGAAAGACTCAGTTATGACACAGAGTGAAGCTGTATTGCTTAGTCATTTATTTTCCACCTCTGTCATTTTTGTTTATCGTTACTGATATTAATGAGTCAATTTTTAAGCAATACATGCTTAAGCCATTTGATTACAGAAACAAATGATGTCTGTACTTGTTAGAAGTGTTTAGTGGCTGTTTTCTTGGTGGCCAGGCCAACACGCCTCCTTGCACCTTGAGTAAAATCATAAAACATAGCAAGCTAAAGCAACACCACAGCTTTGGGCGTGTTCAGCCTGTTCTGTTTCACTTCTTGTTTTTGCCAAACAACAGAGCTAGAGGGATTATAATCAGTCATGGCTCATATTCAGCCCTGTGTGGGGCCAACTGATCCGAGTGTACTGGAGTGAGTAATGGTCAAGTGAATTTTAAAGGAACATGGGAACTTACTCTGACCCATACACAAGGGGACTGAGGGTGCTCAGGTCTATGTCAGTCTATGCAGCTATGGGTGTGCTGCCGGTGTGAGATGATGCTGATGTCCCGTGAGTGATGAAATCCCTGAAGGCACACATGACCTGCCAATGTGATGGGAATAAGGGGAGGGCAAAAACAAGGAAGGAAAGCCAGAGAATAGGTCTGAGAGAGATGTAAGGGGGGGGACATAGAGGACAGAAATTTGTGGAATGCCTTTGCTCACTGTCTCTCCCTGATAAAGGGTGAGTATGGGTGGAATGCGACCCTGAAAAGACTGGATAAACAGAAGGGGGGTGAGGGGCTGGTTAGTGTTCTGGAGAGGGAGAGGAGGGTGTCTGAAGGCAGAGGAGGGAGCGTGGAGCCAGCTGAGAGGTGTAGCAGGACTAATTTGCCCCACGTTCTGTTACGTGATGGGGTGGGCAACTGCGTCGATAGAGGATGGAAGGAGGCAGGGGTCATGAGAAGAATGGCTCTCCCTCTGTTTTCTTTCTCACAGATTAGGGTTAATGTGCTGGAACAGACAGCACCGACATAACCCTGTTAAACTTTGCTCTCATTCTAAAGATTCTCAAGGCTCCGTCACCTGTTTCATTACAGATAAGAAATGCTGTGCAGTTCCTTTGCATTTTGTCAAGAGTATATTCCTTGGAATTTGGAAAAGATTTATTTGAACAGTTGTCAGAAGTAGAGTTAGGTCAGGCCTATATTAATGTATTGTAGATGAATACAACTGATGATGTATCTGATGGCTTCAAACTGCAATCCAGAAATTCCAAACTGCTCTTGAGGTAATTTAGAAACAGTGTTATAAATACATTTTTAACACCCAAGAGCACCAAAACCATGTGTGATTTTTCGTCTGTAAAATGTCACGCTCAGTTTACATCTTGGCAAAGATTCCAAGGCAAAAATCTAAAGGACTCATATTAAGATTGCTCTTCATGTTATGTGTTAATCTCAAACAGAAATTACTGTTGTCCAATATATTGTTCAGTCTCCAGAATATCAGTATCAATATCAGCCTCAAAAATCCATGATTGTTGAAGTTATAGCCTCAAGAGTTATGAAGTCACATCGAAGTTGATCTACTGTGATAAGCTGGGGAAATGTAAAGTTAGTTTAAAATGAAAGTCTGTCATTAAAATGGGGAAATGCAAGGCCTATAAAAACATTGTTTTCCCCCAGCTGTCCCGTTTAAAAACTATTACTCTTGCACTGAATACAAGTATTTTCTGCACTGCTGCGTACAAGCAATGTTTTAAAAATGTTGAGCATGAGAACTTGGCACAGGAACCTCGTCCCACTGGACAACATTGTAATGTGAAAATACTCTCCTGGCCATAAGAAACAATTCCAGATATTATTTCAGACACGATGATGAATATCACACTGGGCTGAACCAGACCTCTGCTTTGATTTTACTAGTGTTTGCATATAAGCAACACAGCATATGCAAACAAGGCTCTGTAGGGCAGATCTCAGTTTTCATTTGGAGGTGAGGGAACATTGAGTTAATCGCCCACGGTCTCTCTGCATTTGCGTTTGTTCAGCGGGTTGACTCGAGCTCACTGCCATTTTTTTCCTGCGTACTGGTAATACTTGTCCGGTCACTTTCTATATGGGTTAAACTGCAGCACTCCCTGTCAACAAGATGTTATTTGTGAGCTTTCAGAAGCGTGTTAAAGCAAGGATAGCTTGTGCAGAGCTTGGCATCTACATGTGTCTGCAAGATATTGTTTACAATTGGCAGCCTAGTCATTTGATAGGAATCAGTTTGATATGAATCGTCTGCACACAGCAGTAAATGTCAACCATTAAGTTCGTTTTGGTTCACTGCAAATTTTACAGGAAGCTTAATCTAGTTTGACAATTATCCTCCCACCTCAATCTGCTCAATGTTTGCAACACAACATTGAGAAACAAATAGCTTGAAGACAGTCCTCTAAGTGTATAATCACTGCAGTTGTTACATAAATTGTTTATTTCGAGGGCACAGCGCATGTTGACCTTCTTAAAGGTGGTCAAAGCTTGTTTTGAAGTTTGCTACCAACTTCCAAGATAAGATAGACCTTTATTGATCCCACAGTGGGGAAATTTACAACTTTACAATTTCCACCTTTGGCTTAATAAAGATGTGGATCATCATGTGCCTTTTTTAAAACACATGCACAGTTGCCAGATACTTCACCAGTGGCCCATATCCGCTGCAAACCTTTCAGGAAGAGAAGAGATCTTTACCTGCACTGTGACCACAACAACCTAGCTTCAGTTTTTGTTCCCAGCACAGTAGTTTGACAACCTGGGATTGAATGTCGCTGAACACTCAAACACTGCCTCTCATTTGATTGTTGCTAGTATCAATATTAAGACTGAGGATAGGAATTCATTCCTATGTTATCGGCATTAAAACAAATGTATACACCTGATATCAAAGTCTTTAAAAAAAGAAATAAGAAGAGAAAAAACTTAATTTACTAATTGTTGCTACACAACAAAGTTCTAAAAGGATTCTTGCTTTTTACTCCATGTGTGTGTTTTTGTTCTGCTTCAGAGGAACCGTAAAATGCACAAAAGAGACTTTTGTTTCCTGGTTTAATTTCTGGGTTGGTTCCCTGGAACTGTTTGTTTGATAAGAACCTGATTCATGCAGAGATTTATGCTATCTCTCCCATGATCACCCTCAGTCTAGTCCTGTCCTCCCCCTTCTGAACACATACACTCACCAACCAGTATGACAGCAAAGACATGCTCTTTCACAGGCTTCCCACCTGCAAACAGACTGTGATTTTGGGCAAATGTTTCTGCTTTGTCATCCAGATGGGCCAGCAGCTGGAAATTTGATTAAGTATTCACAGCAGTTAGCCAAGAAGTAACATGGAGCCTTGTTTGACATGGTTGTGTTTTATGTCGACCTGACCCAAGTGAAGCAGACTCTTCCTGTTGTACATCCCGTCAGTGGTGACCTTTGAATTCCTCACTCATTTTTCTTCTCCTCACAGAGGGTTGCAATGGTCAGGCCCTATAAACAACCTTTTTTATGCAACCATGCTGCCTTTTTTTATGTCAGATATTACTTAAGATGTGTAGTCATTTTATGTGACATAACATTGTAACATTGATATGAGTTTCTGAATGTCAGTGACTTTGTAAAATCCCCAGTACTAACCCAAAAACGCTCTTTCTCTCTCTCTCTGAAACAGCTACCATGTCCGCCGCAGACAAGTTCCTGTATGTGGACCGCAATCTGGTCAACAACCCACTAGCACAGGCTGACTGGGCCACCAAGAAGCTAGTATGGGTGCCCTCAGAGCGCCTGGGCTTCGAGGCCGGCTCAGTGAAGGAAGAGCGAGGCGACGAGTGTGTGGTCGAGCTGGCAGACTCGGGGAAGAAGATCAAGGTGAACAAGGATGACATCCAGAAGATGAACCCGCCCAAGTTCAGCAAGGTTGAGGACATGGCTGAGCTCACCTGCCTGAACGAAGCCTCTGTGCTGCACAACCTGAAGGAGAGATACTACTCTGGTCTCATATATGTGAGTATGATGCTGTCATGGATGCAAAATACCTTAAAGCACTGATTCACACATTGTTTAGCAATTTACTGAAATCTAATGGGGCCAGCTATGGTTCCAGTGGGAGTCTTTTTCCCAAGACTTTTTTGGTGTGATTAAAGTATTATGCCTATGTTGTGTTTTCAAGAATAAAATACAGCTGTGTGTCACATTTTCCTCCATTGTTAACATTGCTCATTTCTTGATGTGCTTGCCCACCAAACAATTATCAGGGTAACTTGGTCCCATTGGAGTGGATTAAAGCATTTTCCTTTTTAATTGTTATGAAATCCCCACTGGCTTATAGAAAACAATCCACCATGGCCAGGCTCCAAACCAATTTATCTCCCTGTCCAGCATCCTAATTATCTCATTAAGTCCCACTGTTTAAGTCAGCCCACTGTGTGCAAATTGTGACTGCAAAGAAAATGTGCAGTCTGAACATACTCCCATACTTGTCCTCATGGTATGCAAGCTATCTTTTCCTGCACTCTCTTCCCCTCTGTCTCTCGAGTCTTGCTCTCTCTCTTCTCTCTGTGTTTGGAGTTGTCTTGTAAACAGGAAGCTGCAGGGAACAATGCAGTCCAGAGTATGAGAGATGTGAAGAAAGACTTAAGGAAGGGAGGGAGGAGCCTCCAGAGTCCAGCTTTTGCAGAGATGGACATGGAATGTAAATTGTGTTGTAACTGCTATTAGTGCTGCCATAATTAATGTTATTTATCCCCATGTGCTGGGCTGGGAGTGATTTGGTCTCTTTGACTCTGTGGTGTGACCCGGTCACATCAACACAGTCAAACCCCTCCCTCGCTTCCCTCCGGAGATCCCGGCTACGGTTGGTTAGAGCGCCTCCAGGCTCTCTAGTTGTTAGGTTGACCGTCTCTCAAGGGAGTGCTGGTGTACAATAGATGTGGATATGCCCAGTACAAAGATGCTGGGAGGGCAGCACACAGTAAAATCAGAAGTAGGAGGAGGAATGATTCCAGATACACACAACAGTGATTTAGTGCAGATTATAAAAAGGAATGGAGGGTTTAAATGCTGGCATCACAGCTGAAAAGATATTTCTACCATGTAGATCTGAGATATGACTCAGCTAAACTGTCGAGTAGCTGTAGCTGTTTTACACGACCAAAGTCAATCATCAGTTTAAACTTGCAGCAGGGTGGGGTTAAGATTACATAATATAGGAGGGTTAGAAATCAGTGTTCATGAGAAACTCTCAGCTTAGTGTTGTTAGAGGATGGGAAGGCCTCAGTCAGTGCAGAGTACAAGTTGTACTACAGATTTTAGGGGAAGCACTTGGTCTTTGCACATTAGCATATGAAATGACCAATATCCTGACCATAATCTCCCTCATGGTATTTTCACATGCCCAGTCTCTAAAGTTTGGCCTAAAATCACTTAATCTATCCCATTTAACACCAAAACCCTCCTCTTCCACTGGTACCTTCACTTCATCTCATTTCATGTTCAAATGCACTTTATTTTAAAATGCAACCTCTGTCTATCCTGCAGACATACTCTGGTCTCTTCTGTGTCGTCATAAACCCGTACAAGAACCTGCCCATCTACTCAGAGGAGATTGTTGAAATGTACAAGGGCAAGAAGAGGCATGAAATGCCACCTCACATCTATGCCATTACTGACACATCTTACAGAAGCATGATGCAGGGTAAGTCACTGCCTACATTTAATACTGTTGTGAGTATTAAAAGAGAACATTGGAAGGGAATAATGACGTAAAATTTGTAGTTTGCTGGACTACATGAACTCTTTATTTTCTTTGCTTTGTTTCAAACTTTTGCCAGAGTTGTTTTAGCATCCCCAAGCTTGTAATATGGGTCCCTTTAAGATTTCGTTGTCAATGAAGCTACTGTGCTCGACTGGTACCACACAGAGCTATAAACTGCAAGACTCCTAAAGGAGCGCACAGACTGGATGCAATGACGTCTGTCAGTCAATGGATTCTATTCATTTTCTATGGAGGGCAGGAGATCCGGCCACACAGTGCAGGAAGGATTCTCTGCGGCAAGTTGAAGAACCATTCTCTGTATCTGTATTTGCAAAAACACAATTCAACTTTATGCAAATGAGCCTGTCCAATGCAGCACACCGGGCTTGCAAAACTAGGATCAAATTGTCAAACTAGGCAGTGCTGATCAAGTATGAATCAAGATTATTTTACTGTCTATTACCCTTACTCACCTCCAATGTACTACTGGCTGTTGATTTGTTTCAGTACGCTCTCTGAATATTTTAATGAGGTGCTTGAGAGTAGCTTATAAATGGAGTTGGACCTTCAAGTGGAAAACAGTGGGGACCAATACAGAATATTGGATTCGATGCCAGCAGAGTATTTCATATGATTTACTTTCCCCACTGGCCTCAGAAAATGCCAGACGCTCTTATTTCTACCTAGGAAAGTTTATATTTTTAAAAACAAGACTTATATGTCTCATTTGTCACATTCTTTGGAAGACTATAAAGGGGGATGTTTAAAGCAATCTGCAATGGATACAATTATGTTAAGCTCATAATGTTTCTCTGACATTTTGTTTTGTTTTTTTAAAGTGATCGTATTAGAAACATGCTCATATGAATTTCCTGTTTTTGGTATATGTCATCGTGCTTTTTTGATGCTTTTAACCTTGCCATGTTACATAATATGCAGTCCTTTGTGAACATTACGAGCACGTAATTGGTATTTCCTGCAAGGCTATTGTATTGAAATGTGTTTTTTTTCATCCACCTCCTGTATGCACTCTCTTAGCGTGGACCTACATTTTTAGGCCACATTTCCTGATGTGCAGAGCTGTGTTGTCTATAATACACACTCTTCTCCATGTTTGGCTTGAGCAAAGTGTTCAAACCACATTTAGGGAGGCAGCGGGTAATTAGCCAGTTAGTCAGCAACCCAGCAGCACCCCTTTCCAGTCACAGGAAGCCGGATATTGATTTCCTGTCTGTAGCCAATGTACTTCCTGTATGCACTGTGGTGATAACATATGCTCACTTAGAATACGCAGCACTGTTGTACTGCCGAGGTTCCATATTCAACATTTATCTATCTTTTCTGCAGATCGTGAAGACCAGTCCATTCTTTGCACGTGAGTTACAAATCCAGGCATAGGCATCACATAACACATTAGAGTAGCAATTAATAGCATTTTGTTTTATCTTTATTATCTATTGTCTCACTCTGTATTTTTCTCTGTTTGCGTCACAGAGGAGAGTCTGGTGCTGGTAAGACAGAAAACACCAAGAAAGTGATCCAGTATCTGGCTCATGTGGCCTCGTCTCACAAGACCAAGAAAGATCAGGTCAGTCATATCTCTCAACAACAGAGTTCATCCTACAAACCTTCCTCCCATTGCTCTTTTACATTCTCCACTCATGCCTTTTATCTTTCAACTTCCTTCCTTCATCTCTCAATATTCAAGTAAAACATAATCCCTATTTCCTATAGTGCTTTTATATTACAGGAACAACATTTCCCTATACCCCTTTGCTCACTCAAGCTACCACCTTTTCATTGTGACTGTGATGTGTATCAGTGTGAATGTGTGTACGTGTACTTGATAGTGTTCATGATTGTTAATCCATCAGCACTTTGTTGTATTCAAACAGCTTATTTTCTACAGTAGACAAGTTGTGCAAGTAGTACAGCTGCCACAGAAAAGAACTGCCATCAAAGGAAAAGGGGGTGGCAGTCAAGATAATATCCCTGCAGAAAAACAGGCACAGAAAAACAGTAGTGCAGATTTATAAGCTACTGGTGCTCTGACATTTTATATAGACCAGAGGCCTTACTTCATCCATGATATATTCGGTTTTGCTGATTTTACTGCAACTTCTCAAAAGAAATAAAACTCTGGCTAATGTCGACCATCTAAAGGTCAAGCATTATGCAGACTGGAAAACTTGCACTACTGTTATCTGGCCTGCTAGCTTCATGATAGATGTGACACAGTGGGGGTTGATGAAAACCACATCTATCATCCCTTTTGAGGTTGTTGTATTTCTCTCTTCCCATCAACAGAACAGCTCGATCCTGTCACATGTGAGTTAACTCTCTCCCTCCATTCACTCTTCCTCCCCCACCTGCTTCTTTAAACACCTTCCTCCTCTTCCTCCACCCCCTCCCTCATCCTCCCTCCCTTTCCCCTCGCTGGAGCGCACTGTTGGAGTCACTTTGTATTAAGGGCAGAGGTGGCATGTCTTGCCAGCCAATAGGAAGCAGTGAGGAAGTTTGTTCGCAGATCAGTGGCAGCCGTATGTGTTCCTGTGAAAAATTCAGCCAGACAATAGTAGGATAAGAGGGGAAGGGTCTTTGCTGGAAAAAAAACACAGCAATGTTTGGTCTAATTGAGCTATTAATATATTTGTCTGGTTGAATTTTTCATAATTTGTATCGCTAATGTGTGTGTACACCTGAGCCCAACGGTTGACTGTGCTTTTCTTTTTTTGCATTAAAAAGTTGCTTGGCAAGTGAGTGTGTTTATACTGTTCAATTACCAACATTATATTCAGTTTGCTCCAGACAGACACACTAATGTGTGTAATGGCACATCTGATGTAACGTAAATGTCATGTGATGGCCTCAAAAGGTTCAGTCAAAGGAGTAAAAAGTAGTCATCTCCTCTAATCTCAACATATGAAATGTGTTTTACCTAGCACTCACAGCAATTTTAGCTTTTGGATTTTTGCTGTTGACCCTCAATGTTTTTGCCTTATGGATATGAGGTGTAAAATGGGTAAAAGAATCGCCCTGTAATTTAATATATCAATTCACAGGCTGTGTGTAATATGTAGTTGCAGAAATGTTATTGAAAGTCAGTATAGGTTGAATTAAGAAAGGACTGTTTTGTCTTTAGGGTTCCCTTGGTTATTCTACTCTGGGTAACAGGTGATGGGTTACTTATGAGGGTCACAGGGTCTCTGGGTGTTGGCACTAACATGACGTTATGTCTGGGGAAAATGCTTCGGTGTGATTTGTGTGTATTGCTGATGCGTGTATTTGGTGTCTGTCCTGTTATACATCGCTATTTGTTTAAATGTTTTGTACACTCTGTGTTCTCCCTTCTTCTCAGACGTAAGTACATCATGGATAAATTAACACATCAGACCATGTCAGCATATTTATTTCAAAAGACACATAGTAATCACTTTCTTACAATCAAATAAATGAATAGCAGATCATAATATGAGGTTCTCACAATCCATTGCATTGAATTACTCATTTTAGTGAGGTGAGTATGGCCTCTAGATCTAAAACCATGGCTGAGGACTGTCCTGATTTAACGGTGTGAAAATGGAAAGTGTAATTTATATTTTGCTTTGTGATTCTCTTCATTTCCACTAGGGGGAGCTGGAGAAGCAGCTGCTGCAGGCTAATCCCATCCTAGAAGCCTTTGGAAATGCCAAGACAGTCAAAAACGACAACTCTTCCCGATTCGTAAGACCTAGTGCTACATCGTGTGATTAAGACTGCACTGTCACACATATTTTTCTCAAATGTTTTTGTCCTCCTCTAGGGAAAATTCATCAGGATCAACTTTGATGTCAATGGCTACATCGTTGGTGCCAATATTGAAACTTGTATCCTTTTGAAATTGTCTTTTTTCTTGTGTTTAGTGCCTTTTTTTGGGATCACTGCAAGATTTTGTCTGTGTCTCTCTTAATTACACAAACGGATGACTGTAGTCAAAATGGTATCAGAAAACGTCTCCTTGACAGATTGACCACTAGACCTGTTGGAGAAATCCCGTGCCATTCGCCAGGCCAAAGATGAGAGGACCTTTCATATCTTCTACTACTTGCTCACAGGGGCAGGGGATAAGCTGCGCAGTAAGCAACATATTACATATCTCTCCCTTTAAAGACAGTGAGGATTTCTCAAAGATTTGCATAGTTGTAGACATCAACTTTATTTTATTCTGAAGACTTAGAGGCACTTACAATAAAGATTTTTAAGTTTATATTTACCATTTATCTCACTTGAACCATCCTTTCCTCTCAGATGACCTCCTCCTTGAAAATTACAATGACTACCGCTTCCTTTCCAACGGGAACGTTACCATTCCTGGGCAGCAGGACAAGGACCTGTTTACAGAGACCTTGGAGGCCATGAAGATCATGAGTATTCCAGAGGACGAGCAGATTGGTAAGGCGGACAGCACATTACTTTAAAACAACTTTCTGCCTTTGATTCTTTCTGTCTTCGGGACTTTGCCTGTGTTTACCTACTTGTGCCAGTGCAACACAAAAACACATTTATGTTCTTTCTTCTTTTTGCATGCAGGCATGTTGAAGGTTGTGGCCTCCGTGCTGCAGCTTGGAAACATGAACTTCAAGAAGGAGCGCCACACAGACCAGGCCTCCATGCCCGACAACACTGGTAAGTCAGGGCTTTACCTGAAATAGTTGCCCATGTCCTGCTGCAAAACTACCATCTTGTATTTCCTTCACAAGTACTTGATGATCTTCTTTCTTTCACTGTCAACTCCACCCTTCCTGTTCTGCTCACTTTCTTCCTCCCCTCTCCTGTGCAACAGCTGCCCAGAAGGTGAGCCACCTTATGGGCATGAATGTCACAGACTTCACCAGGGCCATCCTGTCGCCCAGGATCAAGGTAGGCAGAGACTACGTCCAGAAGGCCCAGACCCAGGAGCAGGCAGAATTTGCTGTGGAGGCCCTGGCCAAGGCCACATATGAGAGAATGTTCCGCTGGCTTGTCATGAGGATCAACAAAGCTCTGGACAAGACCAAGAGACAGGGAGCCTCCTTCATCGGCATCCTAGATATCGCTGGCTTTGAGATCTTTGAGGTAAATACGTGAGGCAAACTGTACATGACTTGAAAATGTAGTGTATATAGCATGATTCATCTGCAAATGCATATTAAAAATTACACCAAAACTCATCTGTTTTTATTTGTGCTGCTCTTCAGCTGTTTTCTTAAGCATTTGTCTTCTGCTTCCTTTCAGTTGAACTCATTTGAACAGCTGTGCATCAACTACACCAATGAGAAGCTGCAGCAGCTCTTCAACCACACCATGTTCATCCTGGAGCAGGAGGAGTACCAGAGGGAGGGTATCGAGTGGAGCTTCATCGACTTTGGCCTGGACCTGCAGCCCTGCATCGACCTCATTGAGAAACCAGTGAGTTTGAAAATCTTACTCACCTGTCAAGCTTTCATTTGTCTGTATGGGCAAGCATTAAGTCCTGTTTTTGTACTTGAACATCTCTCATTATCCTTAGCACTTCAGGGCCTTTCTATTTCATGCAGTAAGACATGTACTTTTCTCTTTGTGTGCAGGCCAGTCCCCCTGGTATCCTGGCTCTGCTGGATGAGGAGTGCTGGTTCCCCAAAGCCACAGACAAGAGCTTTGTTGAGAAGGTGCTTCAGGAGCAGGGCACTCACCCCAAGTTCTTCAAGCCCAAGAAACTCAAAGATGAAGCAGACTTCTGTATCATCCATTATGCTGGCAAGGTAAACACGAGTTTTATTATGATGCATTCTCGTTAATATATATCTGAGGCCTAAATTTGTCATAAATGTTCACCTCCTGTGCTTTTAAACATGCCTTTTCTGGCCTGCATTTGTTGCTCTTCAGGTGGACTACAAAGCAGATGAGTGGCTGATGAAGAACATGGACCCCTTGAATGACAACGTGGCTACACTGCTCAACCAGTCCACTGACAAGTTTGTCTCTGAGCTCTGGAGGGATGGTGAGTTGTGGCAGATAAATCACTGCTTCTCTGGTGGCAGTACTTGATGTGGGAATATACTTCATGTTGGCTTTCCTGTTTTTGCATTTCATAGTGTTTTCTTTCTCTTTTACTGTCTGGTGTGTGGCCCTTTGTTTTTACCTTCTCAAATTCCACTTGTTGTTTCCAACCATTTCTTCCTCTGTGTGGCCCCATTTTGTCTGTCCTTTTTTTTACTGGGTCTCAGAGGTACAGAATTGTCAGAGAGCCTATTTTTATCAGCGTTTTCCTATTCTCCACTCAGACTCAGGTGACAAGGTTTCTTTTTCATTTATTTAGTCTTTCCCTCGTACTCTTGCTGTCTGTTCAAACGTGCTTATTTCCACCATGAATCCTCTTTGCCATCCATCCATTTCTCCCAAATGTTCAAACTTGTGTTTTGGGTTGAAACTTTCCAAAGATGAAGGTTTTTTTTGTAGTTGTTGTGTCTTTAACCAGCTGTGTGTGCAGTAACAAAGTCTTCTGGTCATCTTATGACTTGATGGTCTTGTCATTGAACTCTTCCTTTTCTCCCTCTTGTGTAATAGTGTTGTTTGGGGACTCCTGGTGTTGGTCATGGGTACTGCAGCGATGGGTATATATTGCATGGGTTTGGTTTGGTTTCTTTATCACCACAAAAAAAAAAAAATACATGCCCACTGCAACCGTTTGTCACCTTCCTGACACACATACATATTTAACTGAACCATCACACATATTTCCACTCAGAAAACTCCAAACTGGCAGCGTAGACAGTTGACCAGCCCTCTCCACTCACTGCACTGGTTTTATTTTTCGTTATGGTGTGTTATCTCTCCACGCTTCACTGGCTTTTTTTGACTCCACTCTGTCATCCTCCTCCCAATTACTCTTTCCCTCTGCCTCCACTGGGTGTTTGTGTGGTGTTTCACTGGTCCTGGTATTATGAACTGCCTCTCCTCTCTCCTGGTGTGTGTTTACCAAGAGGAAGTGAAGAGACAATGGCCATATTCATTCTTCCTTGTGACATGCATTTGGTTTGAGTTTGCCTGGTTTAGTATTCAAATTATGAACTTACAATCACACTGGCTTCTTACATAATGTCTCTCTTCTCTCTGTTTCTCTTTCTTTCTCTACATCATCTCCTCTTTCAGTGGACCGGATTGTGGGTCTGGATAAGGTGTCTGGCATGTCCGAGATGCCCGGTGCCTTCAAGACCCGCAAGGGCATGTTCCGCACAGTGGGTCAGCTGTACAAGGAACAACTGTCCAAGCTCATGGCCACTTTGAGGAACACAAATCCCAACTTTGTTCGCTGCATCATCCCTAACCACGAGAAAAAGGTATTAGAAAAATACTGGCATTTATTAGTGTTTCCATGACAGGAACTTTCCCAGGGGGCCATGAACCTTTGGAGTAACCAAACCTGCATTTCGACTGCAGGAACAAGGGTTTAAATTGCATTCCTGTATTATAGTTCCTGGTGCTTTGCTGTTTGTTTGTTTTTAAGAAAAGTCAATACACTGCTGCAGGGATTGAACTCTGCCTCTGCGTTTCTCCTTTTCATGCATTAGGATCACTCATGTGCTTGCATTGTTCCTCTAAGCCACTGCACAGAATAGAACTGTTGCACTGTTTTGCCACCCTGCTGATTAGCAAATGTTTCCCTTTCTCAGGCGGGTAAACTGGACCCCCACCTGGTTCTGGACCAGCTGAGGTGCAATGGTGTACTGGAGGGGATCCGTATCTGCAGACAGGGCTTCCCCAACCGCATCGTCTTCCAAGAGTTCAGACAGAGGTAAGAGAATAATAACACTGTTTTCAGTATATCTTGTTTTCTGGCAGGTTTTTGTAAAAAAAAATACAAAAAAATATTTGTAATCCTATTTGCTTCTCTCAAAGGTATGAAATCCTCACTCCCAATGCCATTCCCAAGGGCTTCATGGATGGAAAGCAGGCCTGTGTGCTCATGGTAAGGGCTTTACAAAATTCTAGCTAACCTCCACAATAACTAGTCTGCCGGCAGTGTGATTCATTTGTGCGTTTCCAATCCTGTCAGATCAAAAGCCTGGAGCTGGATCCCAACCTGTACCGGATCGGTCAGAGTAAAGTGTTCTTCAGAGCAGGAGTTCTTGCTCACCTGGAGGAGGAGAGGGACATGAAGATCACTGACATCATCATCAGTTTCCAGGCCTGGTGCAGAGGCTACGTGGCCCGCAAGTAAGATGAGACAATGACCACCCTCTATGACTTTATTGTAAAAAGGATCCTGTTTACTAGCTGCTGAAAAAATGTAGTGGAGCATAATTTGAGCTCACACTTTTAGTCAAACGTGAACATCTGCATCTCAGCCTTCAATTTACCCAGTGTTGTAAGAAATTGATAACAGTGATGAAATGACTCGTAAGGGTATTTCTGGTTTTACTTTTGATTGTTGCCAATGAACAGCATGATATGTTAAAAAAGTGCAACTTTCTGACTCTTTGTTTGTTAATTATTATTATAGGGCTTTTGCCAAGAGACAGCAGCAGCTGACTGCAATGAAGGTGATCCAGAGGAACTGTGCGGCTTATCTTAAACTCAGGAACTGGCAGTGGTGGAGGCTCTTCACCAAGGTGAACCTCAATTTCCTCACAACATCGTAGCCAATATTTTGGTTACTGTATTGTTCACAGCCATGCACATGCTTCCCTTTTTGTCTTTTCTAATTCTCCTCATTTCCACCATTTTGTCCTCAGGTGAAGCCTCTGCTGCAAGTCAGCAGGCAGGAGGAGGAGATGCTGGCCAAGGATGAAGAGTTGACAAAGGTGAAGGAGAAGCATCTGTATGCTGAGCAGCAGCTCCGGGACATGGAGGAAAAACAGCAGCAGGTACATTTTAAGAAACGAGTCTGTTAAATGTCTCTTCTGTTTCACATCAGGAAATTGGCATGTAAATTCCCCCACTGTGGGACGAGTAAAGGTTTATCTTATCTTGTCCTGCCTTTCCATATTATATTCCTTGATTGATGACAAGGGTGGATGCTTTGTTTGCATGCCATGTAATTGCTCTTGCTCCTTGATTTAAGTTACTTGTGCAAGATATTAAAGTCCTCTCTTCTGCTGTGCTTGTAGCTGAGTGCTGAGAAGATGGCACTGCAAGAGCAACTCCAGGCAGAAACTGAACTTTGTGCCGAGGCAGAGGAGATGAGAGCCCGTCTGGCTGCCAGGAAGCAGGAGCTGGAGGAGATCCTCCATGACCTAGAGGCTCGCGTGGAGGAGGAGGAAGAGCGCGCCTCTCACCTCTTGACAGAGAAAAAGAAGATGCAGCAAAATATTGGAGTAAGTATGAAAGGTTCACTCACTCTGTACACCCACTGATTAAAATGTTGTGTGCACTGTAGATTTGTTGCAGAATGCACAGTTTGATTTGCCTTGTTGACCGTGCTGTCACTTGCACACACAGGACTTGGAGCAGCAGCTGGATGAGGAGGAGGCAGCCAGACAGAAGCTCCAGCTGGAGAAGGTCACCTTGGAGGCCAAGATGAAGAAGATAGAAGAGGATGTTATGGTTCTAGATGACCAGAACAACAAACTAAACAAGGTTCGGATGAACAGAACTTTAACCATTAGGATGGATAATTGGTCAATTGGTGATCAGTGATTCCTCTATTTTTTCATATAAGCACACTGACTAAACTAGAATGGAGCTAGTGACTACTGCTGTGCTCAATTTATATTTCTACTCATTTGCTCTTATTTACCCTGTTTGTGAATACAGGAGAAGAAGTTGCTGGAGGAGCGGATCTCTGAGTTCACCACCAACCTGGCAGAGGAGGAGGAAAAATCCAAGAGCCTGCAGAAACTCAAGACCAAACATGAGGCCATGATCACAGACCTGGAGGGTAGGAAGAGAACACAGTGCGGACAAACCTTCAGCCTTCAGCATCTTTCCTCCCTGTAATCTCGTATTTCTTTTCTCTCCCTGTCAGACCGCCTGCGCAGGGAGGAGAAGCAGCGCCAGGAGCTGGAAAAGAACCGTCGTAAGCTGGAGGGCGACTTCACCGAGATCCATGACCAGATTGCCGAGCTGCAGGCCCAGATTGCTGAGCTCCGTGCTCAACTAGCTAAGAAGGAGGAAGAGCTCCAGGCAGCTCTGGCCAGGTTTGTAGGAGTAATTGTTTGACATTGTTACTCTATATTCAGCCTGTCAGTTGGTCTGTCAGTGTAGGTTATTTGAATGAGGTGGATGATAGAAGGATGAGATTGAGGTTTGAGATTAGAATAGATTTTCCCCACCCCCTGCTCCATTTACTCATTTTTTCTGACCTACTCCTCCCTCAAGGATCGAGGAGGAGGCAGCACAGAAGAACCTGGCCCAGAAAAAGATCCGTGAGATGGAGGCTCAGCTCTCCGAACTGCAGGAGGATTTGGAATTGGAGAGACAGGCCCGCACCAAGGCAGAGAAACACCGTCGAGACCTGGGAGAAGAGTTGGAGGCCCTCAAGACTGAACTAGAGGACACTCTGGACTCCACTGCCGCTCAACAAGAACTAAGGTAAATATATTGGTCTCAGAATAGTTACAGCCTTTACGTTACATGGCTTTACTTTTAGTCTCGACACCAGCAGACTAACCTGTGCTCTCCGTGCTCAGGACCAAGCGTGAGACAGAGGTGGCACATCTTAAAAAGACTCTGGATGAAGAGGCCAAAGTACATGAACAGCAGCTGGGTGAGATGAGACAGAAACATGGCCAGGCCTTTGATGAGCTCAATGAGCAGCTGGAGCAGGCTAAGAGGGTAATTTTAAATCTTATCCAGTGCCTTTTGATTTCTCCTTAATGCACATTACATTTTTTGACTGCAGAAACCATTAATACTTGTCCTTCCCCGCAGAACAAAGTGTCCATGGAGAAGGCCAAGCAGGCTCTGGAGTCAGAGAGGAACGAGCTGGCCATTGAGGTGCAGACACTGATGCAGGGTAAGGGAGACTCCGAGCATCGCAGGAAGAAGGCGGAAGCCCAGGTCCAGGAGCTGCAGCTCAAGTTCTCAGAGAGTGAGCGCCAGAGGATGGAGCAGGCTGAGAAACTGTCCAAAGTGCAGGTACAATTCCTCGAAACACTCTGACCGTTTTCATGTTGTTTTCTGAGTCTTTATTAACTTGGCATGAATTAGATCATCTGTTGTTTCTGTTCAGTGATTCATCTAATGTCTTGTTGTCCACAGGCTGAATTGGATAATGTCAACACCATGCTGACTGATGTGGAGGGCAAGTCCATCAAGGCAGCAAAAGACTACACTGCTGTAGAATCCCAGCTGCAGGATGTTCAGGTAAGCAGACAATACATGCTGTTTATGCCCTCCTGTATGTACAGAGATAAAACTACTATGGTCTAAAACTAAATGTAAATTGCATCTACTCCATCTCTCTCATTGAAAAATCTAAAATCTTTTGTTCAGATATTTTTCTTATTCAAACTGTTTAACTGCTGGATATAAGATGTCTCCCACATCACTGTTTACAAGTCCATTCATGGTCCAGTGTGAAACTTATGAACTACTTGTGATGTCACAAAATCCTGCTCACATGTAAGCATATTAAACTAATAGTTCAGCTGAGAAAAGAGAGACTTTCCACCTTCAATAGAATGTCACAATCTCAATGAATAACCCTAAATTAAAGCAATTATTTTTAAAAAAATGTCCGATGATTAAGAAAATAGCTTATATTTTTAGATGTTAAAATCTTTGACAATATAAAATGATCAATTGGTCTGGAACATATAATTCATCTCTATGTGTCCATGTTAATAACAGGAGCTGCTCCAGGAAGAGACTCGCCAGAAGCTGTCCCAAGGCACACGTCTGCGCCAGCTGGAGGATGAACAGAACAACCTGAGAGAACAGCTGGAGGAAGAAGAAGAAGGCAAGAGAAATGTCGAGAAACAGCTTCAGATGGTGCAGGCTCAGGTAAGAACAAACACACGAACGTGCCCCTTAGTCATTTCAACTACTGCTACATCATCTGGGATATTTTAGAAAGCCCACATCTGTCTCGCAGCATTGAATATTTGACTGACACCACCTCTTTCCTTATAGCTTGCCGATATGAAAAAGAAGGGTGAGCAGGATGCATCTTGTCTGGAGACTGCTGAGGAGGGAAAGAAGAGGCTTCAAAGGGACCTGGAGGGAACAAACCAGCGCCTGGAGGAGAAATGTGCCGCTTTTGAGAAGCTGGACAAAACCAAGACTCGTCTCCAGCAGGAGTTGGAGGACATGGTGATAGACCAGGAACATCTCCGACAGATCGTCTCCAACCTGGAGAAGAAGCAGAAGAAGTTTGACCAGGTGTGATAGTGTTCATAGCCTGTGTGACATGAATATAGTTCAAACATGGAGGTGATTAACACGTCATTAAATATATAGGTGTGGAATCCTAGGATTAAGCTTTGTTATCCTCATTTTTTGTAGATGCTAGCAGAGGAGAAGAACATATCTGCCCGCTATGCAGAGGAGCGAGACAGAGCTGAAGCTGAGGCCCGAGAGAAGGAGACGAGGGCGCTGGCTTTAACCCGGGAGCTGGACACTCTGATGGACATGAAGGAGGAACTGGACCGCAACAACAAACTGCTGCGGGCTGAAATGGAGGACCTGGTATCATCCAAGGATGATGTTGGCAAGAACGTAAGTGTGTTTTGTGTGTGTCCATCTGCGCTCACACGGCCCTGTTTGTGTCTTTGGCCTCGCCACAAATTCTCCTCCATGTTCCCTCCAGGTCCACGAGCTGGAGAAGGCTAAGCGTTCGATGGAGCAGCAGCTGGAGGAGATGAAGACTCAGCTGGAGGAGCTGGAGGACGAGCTGCAGGCCACAGAGGATGCCAAGCTGCGCCTGGAGGTCAACATGCAGGCAATGAAGGCCCAGTATGAGAGAGACCTGGCAGGACGTGATGAGATGGGCGAGGAGAAGAAGAGAGCACTGGTCAAACAGGTATGAAGAAGAAGAAGACTGAAACAAATCTTACATATGTCAACTGGTCTCTGCTGGGAAACTAGTTCCAGACTCCTAGATTAGACCTTAGAACTGGTCTTGGTCCTCATTATCTAAATGTCCTTTCACAAAATTACTCTTTGGAGACACAAGGCAGTGCCTATTGTCCACTGTAATAATCATAAAAATTAATACATTAAGAAATGTCTTACACTGTGCTTTGTAAAGAGGTGAAACCAATGATGGCCCAATTGAACCACATTTTATTGAAATTATTTCTATGTAAAAATTTCAGAGGTCATGGACAATAATACTGCTGTGAGCATTCAGGTGTTGTTTCTGGGTAAGGGCACGTGGCTGAACTCAAATGTGTATCCTTCAGGTGCGGGAGATGGAGCTGGAGCTGGAGGATGAGAGGAAGCAGCGTTCTGCAGCTGTGGCTGCACGCAAGAAGCTGGAGTTGGACCTGAAGGAGCTGGAGGCAGGCATTGACATGGCCAACAAGAACCGTGACGAGGCCCTGAAACAGCTGAAGAAACTCCAGGTGAGTCAGCTCTTGAATATCTGAAATACAACACAAATGCAGCATCAACTAAGTCGGGCGTTTGAATACTAACCATGCAGTTTGCTCCCACAGGCCCAGATGAAGGAGCTTATCCGGGAGCTGGAGGATACTCGCATGTCCAGAGAGGAGATCCTCGCTCAGAGCAAGGAGACGGAGAAGAAGCTGAAGAGCATGGAGGCCGATATGCTCCAGATGCAGGAGGTTGGCATGCTCACCTCCTCAACTCTCTATTCTAGCCCCCCTGCCTTTGTTTCACACACTAACTTATTGCTCTTTTCTCATTCATCCCTGTGCAGGAGTTGGCAGCTGCAGAGCGAGTAAAGAGACAGGCCCAGCAGGAGAGAGACGAACTGCAGGATGAGATTAACAACCAGGCTACCAAGAAGTAAGTCTATCTATCAGATTGCAACAAAGTGGCAATACCATCAACTGTGTGTCACCTGTTACTGACCACTTTTGTTTTTTTATCATCTCTTGTCTCCTTCCCACCATTCTCCATGTCTCAGCGCTCAGGCTGTAGAGGAGAGGAGACGGCTGGAGGCTCGTATTGCTCAGCTGGAGGAGGAGCTGGAGGAGGAGCAGTGCAACACTGAGCTGATTAATGACAGGCTGAAGAAAGCAATGCTGCAGGTCTGTGGAGACAAGTCCAGAGCAGCTGGTTATAGTGTTAGGTTAATCAGTACAGGTTTTGATGTGAAATAATTTAGGAAGAAACACTGATGCCTTACCATTTGTGGTATGAAAGTGGTTGGTTATTAAATGTTCAAAACCACAGTGGTAGTGAAGTGTCCCTCTGACATTTTTTTTTTTTTTTTTTTGTTAATTTTTTTTTTAGACTGACCAGATGAACGTGGAGCTGACAGCAGAGCGCAGCGCCTCTCAGCGTGTGGAGGGGGCTCGTGCCCAGCTGGAGCGTCAGAACAAGGAGCTGAAACTGAAGCTCCAGGAGTTGGAGGGAACAGTCAAGTCCAAGTACAAGGCCAACATGGCCGCCCTGGAGGCAAAGATCGCTCAGCTGGAGGAACAGCTGGACATGGAGACCAGGTGAAAGCCTGCTTCACTATCTTTCAGAGCGAGATATTGTAGTTTTTCCACCACACTTACTTTGACAGCTTTAGTCACCTGCTATTTTTCAGATTAAGATTTTCCATGCAAAACCATATGAGCCATATACAATGCACGTATATGAATAGATTAAATCATCTGCAACAGTAAATTACTACTCCCTTGTTCATGCATCAATAAGGGAAGTTATGTACAATAGTATAACACTTACAGAGGCCATGTTTCTGCATTGTGAGTGCTTTTACTCTTGATACTTTAAGTACATTTTGATAATACTTTTATACTTAAGGTCACACTAACCAACAGTATGTGATATGCATTTCTAGTCTGACCAATGTTGTTTTCATGACTCAGGGAGAGGCAGGCTGCCACCAAGCTTGTGAGACGCACAGAGAAGAAACTGAAGGAAGTCATCCTGCAGGTGGATGACGAGAGACGCAACACAGAGCAGCACAAGGACCAGGTCAGAGGTTCTCTTGACCATTGTTAAACTAATAATTGTCACAGGAGCCTTACTTTAAACTATTTCTGGCTGTTATCAATGTAATATTTATTGCCTACATCTGAGAGAATGGATATCAGTACTTTTTTGTACACCTGACCTGACACATCTGTGTCCAATTATATAGGTCGACAAGTTGAACTCTCGCATGAAGCAGCTCAAGCGTCAGCTGGAGGAGGCTGAGGAAGAGGCTCAGAGAGCTAATGCCAACCGAAGGAAACTGCAGAGGGAGCTGGAGGACGCCACTGAGTCGGCAGATGCCATGAACCGTGAAGTCACCACCCTCAAGAACAAGCTCAGGTGGGAAAGGGGACTGAAGAGAACCAGTAGTTCTCATTTTTTTATGCAGTTTTGTCCTCACACTCCTGGTGTGTATAAATGTTGAAATGTTGTTTATTATTTATTTATTTCTGTTTTAGGCGTGGCGACCTCCCCTTCGTTGTGCGCCGCACTGTTACCCGCCCTGGCATCGATAGCGACGAAGAGAGCGAGCCCAAGAGCGAGACCTCTGAGCCCAAGCCTGAATGAACAGCGACAGTGCCACTTGACTCCTTTTTAGAACTGCATCATAAATAGACCGACCCAAATTCACATACGAGCACACATTACTGTACCTACTGAATGGAGAGGAACACAAACATGAGAATGATGTTGAAACTAGAGACAGGGATTCAGCTGATTCCTCCCAAGTCTGATCTCTTCAACACTGACAATCTATGCATTCTTAACACACTTTCACACATACAGAAGCCAGTAAAGTGGGACAATCACCATGCTGACAAATACACACACGTTATTTTTGGGCCAAATTATTGTTTTGCTTCATTTTTCATTCTCTGGGAAAAATTTAAAAAATGATATTTTTATAAGGAAACATTCCAATTATAATAGTCCTGATTGAGGATCTATTTTTCTAATTGAAGAAAGAGAAAACAAAGAAGTATACATAAATGAAGATGGATTACTGGAAGGGGACCAAAGTAATATCTCAATCTATAGAATTGTATTTTATGCAGAAGTTTTTATAATGGTTAAGAATGGAAGTGCTTCATGTTTATTATGCTCACGCTCTCGCCTCAGTTTATAATGAAGGTTTATATGCTGAAATGTATTCTATCAGTTTAGCTGCAGTTAGTATTCATGACTACGCTTTGAGCTTAATAATTTGATATACACACATTTCATGTGGAAACATAAAAATTGGAGGCAGATTTCAAGTCACAAAATTCGAAACTCATTGACGAATATTGAAGGCATTCGATTGTGACTGTGCGGAAATTTCTTAATTTTGCACTGAGATGACAAAAAGAAAACACTCAAGCCATTATAAACCACTGCATTGGTGTGTTTGATTGAACCATTGACGGAGAAGCTTTGAAGTTTTGGAAAACCGTGCACAGACTGCCAACACACACTAAAGCCTTAAATACAGCTGCATTCTATTGGGCAGGGTGGTTGGCTTTTTTCTGGACATGCATTGATTTTTTTTTTTTTACATTTATCACTATCAGTGTTTTTGTTAATGTTCAAGGTAAAGTTTAAATGGGGTGGTGGGGTAGCTTATTACTCACAGCACACACTGTAGTCTCAGAGCACAGCTTGTTGAGGGAGGGGTAGCTGAGGTGTTTGCGAACCAAAGGCAGATTCAGGAGGAAGGAACCTACTTCATCACTGTAACCTATGTACACTATACTCTGGCTGGTAGTTTCATATAAACATGGATAGTTAATATGTGCTAAGGTATTGAGTAGATGTATCAGATGAGATGGATGCTCTTTTTGTCAGGAGGACGTAAACCCCTCGCAGGCTGTGCTCAGAGGCGGCTCTTTGCTCACACTGCTGGGAAGTGAGAGGAATGTGTTGTTACTTAAGAATAACAGCTCACAACGCACTTAAAAAAAACAAAAACAAAGGAAATCCAAAAAAGAGAGAACTGCATCTTCAACAATTCCTCTGTAATGTTTGTCTGTCTGCACCTCTGGAATGGAAATCATGTTGTGAAATGTTGGTATTATTGCAATTAAAGAGGCTTTCTAAACTGCTACATGTTGACGACTTGTGGGTTTTGTTTTTCAATTTGACACTGATGTTTGTTTTCAGGGGTTTTTGAGAGCAGGGTTAAGGGTGAGGCGAGGTCTGGTCCAGAGCTTCACTCCTCCGGTGCTCAGGTTGTTGTTTGTGAAATCATGCACTATCACCAGCAGGGGGCAGTCAGGCTTTTCTTTCAAGGACAAACAGCACAAGCAAGTCAGAACCGGTTTGACCAGAGAGTATAAATATTTCTGTCAAGACAGCAATTACTTTAGTACGAACACTTTAATTCACGACAGTATAATAATACAGCCTTTTGATTGTTTTTAATCACAGTTGCATTTGCGGTTTCACATATGGATAGAGATACACCGTGTATTTTTTTAAATGTATAAAGTCAGTGGAGGTAAGTACATTTTTGAGGTATTTCTATGTTTTTACTTCTAATTCAGGAAAGAATATCGGGCTTTTTTCCTCCATTTCTTGACAGAGGAGTTGCTGGTTATTTATCAATAATAAAAATAATACATACAAAAATGTACATATTAAAGCATCAATAATACTAAAGGAGTTATTCTGCATTACGAGTACTTTTACTGTATATATTAAATTAGTGGTATATTTTGTGAGAACACTTCCGTGCTTTGTAAGTAAAATGTGCATAGTGCATAAAGTCGCTACCAAGCAGCTGTCTAAGATAGATGGATATTTATTGATTGTTGGTTTGTTTTTAGGATAAAAACTTTTTTAAATTCCTCCATCACATTAGGTGTATCTTCACTTTTATCAATTTACAATTGTATTGCAATAAACAATTATATTGCTTAAATTGAGTTTTTGATAAGATTAAGAAAGGTTTTTGGATCAGTTTGTTGCGTTCACTGAAGTCCTCAATTAATTAGTTAACAATCCGGCCACGGTCAGCTTCTTAGCCAATCAGAGGCCAGCAGTACATACATGGGCGGGGCTTCCTTGCAGTTACAACACGTAGCGTCGTCAAACAGGAAGCAACCGGTTCTGTGCAGCCATTTACGTCTGTGCCGGTTAACTTATCACTTATCGCGTAGTTTATGTCGCGGTCACGGAGCCCTTCAGGTGTTTCCCGGCTCTAGTTATTACAGGCGGTCAGAAGGATTTACGCTGACATTCAGCTTCGGTTGGCGTCATTTTCGAGGCAAAACTTGACTGCGACAAAAGAGCAAAATTGCGGAAGAAGAAGGGCAGATTTTAATGACACAGGAGGACGATCAGACAAACCCTCTGTGTTTTATTACCTTAGAACAATTGTCAGGATGCTGGTAGCAAGCTAAACCCTTTTGACAACAGTCTGTGCAGCAGAGTCCTCATACTGCAGAACATCTGAGCTGTGGAGGGTAAGAAACACATCAAGTGTTTGTTCAATGTGAATTGATATATCTGGCATCACATGTAGATATCACACAGTGTAACATGTCAGTAGCCCCATGGATAAAATTAATCAAAATAATCACACAGTTAAATGGTTGAGCTGCATACTGTCAAATGATATTTGTGCTGTTATGTTGTAAGGTAATGGACAATGTCTGCTCATTATCTTTGATGCACCTCTTTGGTTGAAGCAGATTACATGTGTTATCACTGTAGCGCCTTACTAAATTATAACCAAATCTTCAAATCCACAAACATCACTTTAGAGATGACAAATCAAGGCATTACACAGAAAAAAAACACATGATGCCAAACTTTTTAGACCCCCTGTGCTGAGTCCCTTACCCACATAACTCCAGTGCATCAAGCTTTCTACACACTCATATATTGCGTAAGTTCACTGCTCATGTGAGAAACATGCAGCAGAGTGACATGCACCAGATCCATCCTAATATGCAGCGCAATGATCTTTGTTTAGTTAATGAACAGCAGTATGTTGTGTGTTGGGTGGTCGCTAAATAGGAAACGTAGTGTCGGTCAGGTGACCTGTATATTGAACCTGATGTGTGTTTAATCATCTGCAGTCTGGTACAGACGGCAGGACTGTGATCATGCAGCTCCATCACCATCTGTAAGAGATGCTCCTCAGGCAAAGACCACATTACTGAAAGGTTGCTCATCATTTCTCCTCTTGTTTAGGTTTGTAAAGGTTTCAGAGTGAAGAATCGATAAGAGGACAAACAGAAGAGTCATCCTCCTGAAGAACTATGGAACTGTCACTGGTGAGTTTTCCAGCCAGAGCAATTATGTACTCATTTTGTTTGCCTAATATTAGTGAAAAGTGATGAGGTTTTCTTTTTATCCTTTGTCGGTTTGACTACAAGAATGATCATTGTCGCTGCGCTTAGTAAGTGACTTGAGGTCAGGGCATCCTGTCTGACAGATAACACCAGTCATATTTTACCCTCCTGTTTCTGACTAGACACGCAGGGAGTCCATAGGTGGGCGTAAAACTGCAGATAAAGTAAAAGAGGGCAGGTGAAAGGCTGTTGATTATTAAGTTTTGGCTGGCAAAACTGTGTCGTTACATAATGGCTGAATAATACAACAAGGGTGTATGTGGCAGAGTTCATTATTCAGTGCACAGTGTGTACACTCTGTGAAAATAATAAGAAAGCCAAATCAAAAATGTTAGTTCAACATGTGCCGGAAATAATTTCCTGATTGTAAAAATGTGCTTGCATCAAAGCTCTGTCGCTCGGTTTTGGCTTGACGTAATTAATAAAAACAACACATATGTCATTGATAAAACAATGAGTCAGCACCTTCAAAGAACCACTAACTGAGGAATTCGTGTCATTTTGCAACATTTGGACACATTATTTCTTTTGTGACTTTGTATTCAGCTTTCAAATTATGGTCCATTATTCTGAGAGATTCTTACACTGTCAGAAAGTCATTGGATGTGGCACAGATGAGAGAAATTCAAAAGACAAAGATTATTGATCCAAAACTCCCTGCTATTCATTATTATTATTATTGTTTTTTGTTTTCCTCTGTATTTCTCTACTTTACTATCTACAAGGCAATAATGCTGATTCTGAATATTTGGAAAGCTATAACAATAAAATAATTACTCGGGTAATTAATGGTATCACAACTGCAGCATCTAACTGTACTATGACTAATGTTACTTACATAACAACTGTAAATCATAGAGTGTTGAATGTCTTGTGGCTTATCAATACCTTTGGAGCCCAGGTCGTCAAGAACAAAATAACTACTTTAACAATATATTGTGTAAAGAATTGAATTATAAAGCTAATTAGTTTGGTTTGAAAGCAGTAAATCCATTGATTATTAGCTGCCTCCTGTCTATCTTTCAACATCTCCAACATCTTTAACTCTCTCCTTGCGTCTGCCCCCCCGTCCCCTTAGGCTCATCCAGCTATCAAAGCCTTCATGTGTGGCTCCTTCAGTGGGACCTGCTCCACGCTGCTTTTCCAACCTCTTGACCTGGTCAAGACTCGTCTGCAGACTTTGCCGATCAGCATGCAGCCAGGGTGAGTCCTGTGTCCACACACACATACACACAGACAGACGTGGTTATCAGTATCACTACCTTGCATGACATGTAGAAATCACCATGTTTTCTTGGCTTGTGACCTCCAAAAACTGCTCTATTGACTGGATGAACGCAATAGAAAGTTTTACCTCAGTTAAACCTTGGATCACACATGCAGCACATGGGCCTCACATGAAAGCAGTAGTCTTTATTTAGCATCTTTCTGTCAGCTCATCTGAATGTTCTTCTCTCAGTTCGGGCAGAGTAGGGATGGTGACTGTGCTCCTCAGCGTGGTGCGGACTGAGAGGCTGCTGGGACTGTGGAAAGGAATTTCACCGGTTAGAACATCTTTGTGTTTTCTCCATCCCCTTTTCTCATTGAAAGTCTTCTGTGTGTATGAGGAAGTATGGAAGACTTTCCCTTTTCTGACTCTGCTCTCTCATCCGTCTGCTCCTCTAGTCCTTTGCTCGGACCATCCCAGGAGTGGGGCTGTACTTCAGCACGTACTACTCTCTAAAGCAGCACTTCTTTCAGGACAGCACCCCGAGAGCCCTGGAGGCCGTGCTGCTGGGAGGTGGGGCCCGGACGGTGGCAGGTGTCTTCATGCTGCCAGTCACTGTCATCAAGACACGCTTTGAAGTAAGCACAAGTAGACATGTGTGAGCAGGACAGAAAAAAACCCCAAAATGTTCTCCAACATGTCATTGCAATCTTTTTTCAATTGAATTGTCAAAGTTTAGGTTTGTTTGCTGAGGTTTTCATTTGTACTAGCTACCACTCAATAGTCACTATTTCCACAATATGAATCAGTATTAAGAGTATTTAGGAGATTAACATGAAAATGCACAATGTGTTTTTAGTTCACTTTGTTTATAGTTAGACAGGTGTATTATTGAACAACTGCATTATGTGCATATTAACCTAAAGAAAATATGTGTGTTTCAGTGTGGCAGGTACAGTTACAGGAGTGTGGCTGGGGCTCTGCGCAGTGTGTGTCGGACTGAAGGTCCTGCAGCTCTGTTCTCTGGCCTGATGGCCACTCTTCTCAGAGATGTTCCTTTCTCTGGAATCTACGTCATGTTTTACAGCCAGACCAAGGCCTCGTTGCCTAAAGGTAAGTGTCCAACCAGAGGCCATTCACTAATAACTCAACAGTATCTAGTTATTTAAACAAACAGTAACAGTTGGCTCTACCTTGTCAGTTTTTTTCTTTACATTTAAACTTGTAAAACTAAACAGGTATTTGTTTTGAATGTCCATTTGGATTAATTACCTACTCTCTGTCTTTCCTGAAGAAATCAGCACATCTGCTTCTGCCCCCCTGGCTAACTTCAGCTGTGGGGTCCTGGCAGGTATATTGGCCTCCCTGATCACCCAGCCTGCTGATGTGGTTAAAACACATGTCCAAGTGAATCCACAGCTGAGGACAGCAGAGGCCATCAGATACATCTATATGGTAATTATCTCACTCCTCTTTTACTTAGTGCACAACATTTGTTCTGCTTTGTCATCTTGCTAATGCACAGATTACGTTTTGACTATACAGCCATGACTACATGATACTATTAATAATTATATCTGACACCTTTTTTTTCCATCTTGGCCTCTGTCTCTTAGGAACATGGACTCCAGGGGTTCTTGAGAGGGGCAGTTCCACGCGCATTGAGGAGGACCATGATGGCCGCCATGGCATGGTCAGTGTATGAGCAGATGATGACCCGTGTGGGACTGAAGTCCTGAAGGGGAGAGTGGATGAGAAGCTTGGGAAAGAAAGAAGATATTAAAGTCAAGTCACAGAGTGAAGACAGTAATGAGTGAACAGGAAACTGCTGAAGTGCAGATGATAGTGCCTGATGATATTTTGGTCATAGGAGTGTCAAAGACTTTCAATGACTCACAAATTTTACTGCAACAAGAGATTGACTGGTGAGCAAAGATAGCGTACACTTGTTGCCTAAATGACTAACACGCACTTTACTAGAAAGATGTGGAGGATTTGCTCCTTGAAATGTGCTTTGCTGGGTTATGGCTGAGTTTTAGGGGCCACATTTTTTTGGCCTGTGCATTGTAATTCTGGAGAAAGTATTTGAAAATAATAAAGGTATGCTATAATGCTCTATGATATTGCACTAAAAGTTGTACAAAAAAAAAAATCCTGATCCTTAATAAGCCTTTGGACTGAGATTTTCCAGGATTGAGAAAGGCCTCAGTGGGAATTCCTGAGTGTCTGGTTTTTCACAGTTGTGGAATGTGTGCATGTGATCTCAAAAAGACTACAGTGACGCAAACATCATTACTCAAGACAGCGTCCCAGATACGGCTCAGTCTTCAATAATGCACTTTAACCCCCATCACTTCTGTTGTGGCACAGTTTCAACCTGGAGACGCTCTTAAATGCCTTTTCAATAACACTGTATATTTATATTCTAATATTGCTTGTAAGACAAAATAGTATGTGCTTGTAGTACATTTGTCGTCGCCTTAAAATGCAATGCAATGATTTTTCTTTTGATATGTGTTGTAAGTGTATTTTCATGCAAAGAAGTGTTCTACCTTTTTAAATATATTTAAGAAAATAAAACACTGTACATTATATCTTTGTGGAACCCATTTTATTTTTTCAATGTGAATGATCCAACTGAAAGTGACAGTCTCACATTAGCACCTGAGGCCTGGCCGACCTCTGATGTGCTGTACTGTTCCTAGCACAGGCTAGACAGGGGTTACTCTGACATAACAAACCTGATATTAAGCTTATTTTAACCCAGAATCTCATCTGTGTCCTACTTGTGTGCAGAACCAGAAACCAGAAAAAGCCGCTGTGATACACTATCTAGATACTTTTGGTTATCTTTATTTATTGGTCAGATAGTAGTGGTGGGAACTGAATAAAATAATTTCTTAAATAGATAACAGATAACCACTTCTCTTATAATAATATAAAAAGGATCTCCTACTAACTCAAGTTCAAGTAACTGTAGTGCATGAACTGTACTTTGTCACTGTTCTCATTAAACGGATAGGAGATAAAACAATGGCACAAACCTCTGCCAGTGGAAACCTGTTCAGCTGTGGTGTAAAACTATCACAGGCACTTTTACGAGATTACAGAGATGTATTGCTCAGCATGTTGCAGTGGACTACCAGAGCACGAAAGCCAGACTTGTGAAAGCGCTGTTAGAGATAAGCAGCAGAGGGGGAGTGGTGGCAGGACATCGAATGGGAAATAAGGACAGGGAGTGTAGGATTGTCAGGTTAAAGTGAGACATTAAGCTATTCAGGTTGAGTTACAATGATTCATTAAAGATCACCTACTTGGGAAAAACATATCTACCAAGCATTGGAAAGACTCATTCCTCTTAATTGTTTTCATTTTGTCTCAGAATATTGTGTGTTGTATTTCATCAGATACTCTCTATTATATGTGTAATGGATCAATAATCGTCTTCTAAGCTTCTGCCATCTGTGTCACATCCGATGACTTTTCCACAGATGACTGGTAAATCAAGCGTATAATGTAGGATCTGACCATAATTTGAAAGGCTGAATACAAATTACAGCCTAGCAACGTCTTTGCTTTGAATGTGCATGATAAATCAGTAATAGGATACTCTATAATTTTATAACCAAAATCGTTATGTAAGTGTTGACAGCCTGGATTTCTTTTCCCAGAAAACAACTCCAAAACATGTTGTTTCACCCTGTAAAAACAACCCCCCCATTCCTCCTTGGCCTTATTTGTATCATCCATCTGCTCGAAGATCCTTGACTTTCATCCAAACCTAAGTTTGGAGATCAACACCATTACAAACGAACCTAGTGATCTGCCTATGGATCTGTTCAGTCTCCCATCACACCTGCCTCTGGTCTTATTATGTGACCGTATGATTTCAGGATTACAGTAAAATGCACAACGTTCTACACATAAGACACGTCTCATTGAAAATTATGTCTCAACCCTCGGTATCATTGAGTACACATGTTTTCTCCTTTACCTAGAACTCTTTATCTCGAGCAAATACAGTTGCAACACGGGTCACTTTTTCACCGAGAAGTCAGCGTCTCAGCATTGTCTTAATATGGTCTTTCCATCTCCATTGTCTTAATATGGGAGACTCATCCGTGCAGCAATCCGACCTCTGTTCAACTCCTCTCCCCTCAGTGTAGCACATGGCACGAGGCACCACCTACTGGTGAACTGTCAGAACTACATCCATCCGCTTCACAATAACCAACCAATCACACGCTTGGAATTTTTTCTATTTATACTGCGTCATTTCCTCCCAGCGCCCTCTTTTCACCGTGTGGTCAGACTTCCATACGGCGTTGTTTCGTGGTGAGTTTCAAACGGTCATATTTTGCTAATAAACGTTTGTAAGACGCCAAGTGAACAAAATAGTGATAGGCTCGTCATAAAGTATGCTACATGGCAACATAAAATATATCTGTGGTGTCTTTGTCGTTCAAAATTATCTCAAAGTAGATCATGCTAATATCATAGCTAACATGCTAGCCGTCGACACGCGCTCAGCTCGCAATCTTCCGCCTGATGTTAACTAGCGGTCAGACTTAAAAGTGCCTGATGGAAAAACAATTTAAATTAACCATTGAAGCTGTAAGAATAATTTAGATTGGGAGCGCACTTGACTTATAGCGTGATTACACTCTTAATGGCCGTCTATACCCCGGGTGGCTTTATTTAGTGCTGCTTAGCATGTTGATGTGTCCTGTTAGCAAGAAGTTGAAGCACTACCACCTTCACATTTTGTAGTCAAAAAATGCATCCTGACTTGACTGATCCTGAACATGAAATCAATTAAATAAATTATTGTATTTTAGACGATGTAATTGTTTATATAAAAAAAGTTTTTCGTCCAAACTGTCTGCTCATAATGTCATTGACTTAAACTTGCCATGACCAGTGACTGTCTTTCTTTTCCAGCTCTCCCAACTCACTCGTAACGCAGGGAAAGTGGTCACGATGTCCGGAGGTCTGGATGTCCTTCAAATGAAGGAGGAGGATGTGCTGAAGTTCCTGGCTGCAGGAACCCACCTGGGAGGCACCAACTTGGACTTCCAGATGGATCAGTATGTCTACAAGAGAAAAAGCGACGGTGAGTAATGGAGGATGGCACCGCAATTATTTATTGTGCCCTATGACTTTAAAATAAACATGTACAGTACCATATTGATTCCTACTGGTTATAAATGGCTATGAAAGATTTTCTCTTCATGCTCTCGGATTCTTCCTCAATCACCAGGTGTGTACATCATTAACCTGAAGAAGACCTGGGAAAAGCTGCTGCTGGCAGCCAGGGCCATTGTTGCAATTGAAAACCCAGCTGATGTGTGCGTCATCTCCTCCAGGAACACTGGACAGGTATCGTAAAACTGATGTGATGTTTAAAGTATTGCCCTGTTTACAAAGTGGGGCATTACTACTTCAACAGTTATGCACACTGTTAAAGCCGGGCACCGATGTCGGTGTTCAGGTGTCGGAAGTGTGCGAGAGTAAGCGGGCCGGGTTTTCGCTAACACTATGAGGACTGCTGTCCTATGACTAGGGTTTGATAGTGACCTGAGCCACAGTTCAAATTGTTAAATGAAAATAATCATTAAAATATAGTAGATCTTGAGTATAACTTGTTGTTTTTGGCCGCTTTAGAGAGCAGTCCTGAAGTTTGCCTCTGCCACCGGTGCCACCACGTTCCACGGTCGGTTCACCCCTGGTACATTCACCAATCAGATCCAGGCAGCTTTCAGGGAGCCCCGCCTCCTGATTGTGACCGACCCTCGTGCTGACCATCAGCCACTGACTGAGGCTTCCTACGTCAACATCCCCACCATTGCTCTGTGCAACACTGACTCCCCACTGAGATACGTGGACATTGCCATCCCCTGTAACAACAAGGTGAGACCACCTAAACACAACAGTCCTGACTGATTCTGACAATTTAATGTTTTCTGTATATATCAAAGTCCTTGCACACCGTTAGAGCCCGGCGCTGTCCTGTCTATGAGGTGCGGGGTGTAGGATGTGTGCTAAATAAAAATGCTTGGCCTCTAGCTTCCCCTCTCTGATTGACACAGGGGGTGGATGTAGAAGTCTTGCCACAAGAAGGCTCATTGTTTTGTAAATCTAAATGCCTTTTGAAGATAATATGAAACATGAGAGAAAATCACAGCATTTTACTTAGTGGTTATCCTTGGCTAATCTGTGACTGTGTTGCAGGGTCACCACTCTGTGGGTCTCATGTGGTGGATGCTGGCCAGAGAGGTTCTCAGGATGAGGGGAACAATCTCCAGGGAGCACCCATGGGAGGTCATGCCTGATCTGTACTTCTACAGGGACCCTGAAGAGGTAAGATACATGCAGTACACCCTGATAAATGCACACTGGCTTGAGGTTGCTGTATATGATTACATGAGTTGATTTGCATGCTTTAACGTACATATTTTCATTGTAGATTGAGAAGGAAGAACAGGCTGCTGCTGAGAAGGCTGTTGGAAAGGAGGAGTTCCAGGGTGAATGGAGTGCCCCTGCAGCTGAGTTCACCCAGCCTGAGGTGGCTGACTGGTCTGAAGGTGTTGCTGTGCCATCTGTGCCCATCCAGCAGTTCCCTGCAGGTTTGTGTTCTTTTGATGAACTAAGCTTCAACTTCATTTAAACCTGATGAAACTACATATTTGATGTTTGAACCTTATTTGTAAATTGTTTGTTTACTTTGTTTCAGCTGCTCCAGCTGTAAAGACAGGTAAGGTATTTTCCAGAGTTTATATGAAATTTCCAATCAATGATAAGTTTTGATTTTTATACTTATGAATTTTTTTTCCCCCCTGCAGAAGACTGGAGCACTCAGCCTGCCACGGAGGACTGGTCCACTGCCCCCACTGCCCAGACATCTGACTGGGGTGGTGCTGCTTCTGATTGGAATTAAATCATTGGCTGTGGCAACAATAAAAAGTGTTTTTTACACTCTGATTTTGTTCTTCTGTTTAATCATTTAATGTCTACTGAAGGTCACCGTTAGCCATACTGTTCTCTCAATGTAAAATAGTTCTGGACTGTAGGTTAAAGGCAGCAAAACTTGTGACACTTGAAATAATGAACTCTAGTACTGTGAATACACCATTGTTTGCTGCATTCAGCATAGTACAAAGTCAAATCCCTCAATACCAACAATGATGAGGGGAATTTAGTGTGACATCAATGTATTTTGGTTAAAATGTAATGAATTGACCACCTGTAAACTTGATGACATTAGCAAAATTTAAAAATATTTACAGACTAAGCCTTTAAGACTGGGTGCCCTGTCAGCCCCATACAGCCAAAAATAAGGATGCTGATATTGGGCTTCTAAGCATTCCATGCTTAGTGCTTTTGTAGTTGACATATTTTACTTAAAATACCCAACCACAAATGTTACATAGATCTTTAAAAATGCAAGGCTTTGAATTTAATGGACAAGCTCCTTGCACATTGGAGAATAAAATATCACTCAATGAGCTATTGATACAGTTGATGCATACTGTATATGAATAAAGATAATAATTGAACCTTATGTACATAAGTATCTATGTAGCACATTGAGACACGGTGTATGTAAATAGGACTGCAGCTATAATTTTGTGATGGAAATGTGGATGTGTGTGCAAGAATTGTTTATTTTTGGTGAATATTTAGAAGCTGTAACCATAAACTCAGCAATTAAATTTTACTGATTAAGGATTTCAGCAGAAAACAATAACTCAGAAGCCAAATTTACTGGGCTTATCATAGCTGCACAAGAGTCAAGGTAGATTTTACCTGCAACTTGAAAGAATAATGCTGTGCTTGGTGCATCAATTTTGTCCAGTTTTACTGTGAAAGAAAACTCTTAAGTGCTACTACAAGCTAGATTATGTTATATTTAGAACATTTATCATTGCATTTTTTTTTTGCATAATGTTACTTCTTCAACCCCCCATAAATAATACTAATTAAACTAAATTAAAAAAAATGTTTTTGCTTACACAAAGGATTCACAGGTCATAGAAATATGTGACCTTTGTTCAGGGGTCATGAGTTAATGTTGAATATTTTTGAAGAGCAACAAGCCAAAAAGGTTGGGAACCACTTTTACAGTACTTCTCAACCTCTGCATCTATTTGTGTACTTCTGCTGTGACAGTGCTTGGGATCACTTACATACATACTTATCTCATTACGATGAAATCACTTAAGTCGATAATGTTCACTGAGCTTGTGTTATTAAAACACTGCATTTACAACATAAAATACAGTTGTCTGTGTGTTGTGGGTGTAGTTTGTCCTCTTTACTGAAACTACATATTTAAATGACACCACAGCAATATGGCAGTGACCATCCAGTCGATTTCATAACTAAAAAAACAAAAAACAAAACAACCAAACCAGGGCTTGAATTACATTGATTAATTTGTGGCTTTTATCACTCATACGCCAGAGATTTTGGAAAGGATGCATTTCATTTTTGTGCACTATTTTCATTTCTGACTTAAAAAAATAACCGGAAAAAGAATTAAACTGCATGAAAAATGCAAAATCCCTGTTATTTTATATAAATATTTTATACATAAATATATTTCTAGTGCAAAAGTATTAAAAGCATGAAAAGCCTGATCCGTAGTGTTTGCATCTGTATTGAAAACTTGACATGACACCATCAAATTATCTTGTGAATTCATTAGAAGGCTGAATTTCACTCATAACATTGAAGTGCACCTCTATAGCTTTAGGAGTGACGAGGGGATAAAATGTTGCTTTGTCAGGACTTTAGGAGCAGCCGGGTCCGGTTCAGACAACCCATCCAACATCTAATTTCTCCTTGTAGTAAAAGTCTATTTATACTGTCGGTGGTAAACAGCAGAGATGCGTTCATGGTCCGAACATCCCGCCTGTTCGGAACAATCATCTCCTGCACATTCGCGCTCGTCAGTCAGGTGGGCGTGTTTCAGCGCTCCCATTGGTCGAACGCTGTTCCCTTTCCTCCCCGGCTTCCGCTTTCTTTTCATACGCACGCCCAGCCACTGAATAATGATAATAATGATCAAGATGGCTACTACAGAATCCTCCTTGCGGTAGCTAACCACCAATTTCATGGAAGCACTCAAAACTGCGATTTCGCGCTCTTTAAGTCCCTCGTAGGTGACGGGGTCTGTGCCGTGGACACTACTATATGGATTAATACGGGCTGAGAGGAGATAAAAGTGTTTGTGTTGCCTGCAGCACTCATTCTGAGGAAGCTAGCTAGCAGAGCAACTAGCTAGCTGTACTTGTCGACCATCTCCAGGTTTAGCTCTCCAGCCAGCGGCGGCTCACAGGAGCGCGGCGCTCCCCGTTTCGCGTGCCCGCTCGTCGGACGGAGAGCGTCAAATGGCCGAGCCGAGGAAAGTGCCGTTCGTCACCATCTCGTCCTTCAACACGTCGCCGCCGACCCCGGAGTCCAGCAAGAAGCGCCGCCGCGAAGATGAGGCCGTCGACATCACTTTTGGGAAAGATGGAGGTGGAAGTGCGCTCGGGTCAGGAGGTGGCGGAGGAGGTCTGTTCGGTAACGCCAAAGGAGGCGACGGCGAGACCGAGGGGGCGAAGCCCACCGTCCGCCTCAACCTGCCGCTGACCGAGCCCAACGAGCGGGCGTCCGCCGAGTTCAACTACGGCGAGCTGGTCCACTCAACTCTTACTCAGGTTAGGACAGTGGAGGCACCGTGGTGCGATCAGGAGGGGCCTAACCTGGCATCACCTCAGGACTGCTGCACTGTTTGCATTGTGTTGAGGTGTCACACTTACACATGGTGTTGGTCCCTCCAGTGTGTGCACATGTGGTGTTATTATGCACTCAACAGCCACTACTTATGATCTATGTTTATTTATTATGATCCTGGGCCAAAGTACATAAATTAAGACCGGAAGTTGATCAGTGTTGAGGGTGGAAAGTTGCATGTAAAAGGGGTCATCTGGTGATTTTTGGTATTGCATTTCCAGAATAAACATTTAATGTGATATGGCAGTTGAGATACAGTGGGGTCTAAAAGTCTGAGACTTCTTGTAAAGATACTTCAAATTTCAAATATAATGCTAATTTTCAAAATAATACTTGAACTCTCTGAGTAAATAGTTAAATCTTTTATTTATTTGGTTTATCTCTCTTTTGCTTCAGTGTCAGCCTGCGCTCGAGCTGGCATGGACTCCACAAGTTTGTGCAAAACCTGAGGACTTATGTTGTCCCAGCATGATTTGACAATGTTCCAAAGAGCTTCTTGTGATGTCCCAGACTTGGCTCGGCTTTCTCACTCTTTGAATGCTCCTATAAATGTTCAGTGGGGTTGAGGTCAGCTGACTGTGGAGGAAAATCCATGACAGTCAGGACTCTATGGACTTGTTTCGTCTTCAGGTGGTTCTTGCAAAGCTTTGAGGTCATTATCCTGCTGCAGTCTGAATCCTTCTCCACAAAGAGGCTACAGCAGGTCTCTGAAGATGGGGAGGTTCTTCTCCTTGGTCAGGGTGTAGTTAATATGGTGCAGGTCTAGACAAAACATGACCAGGCTTGAGTATTCCCACCATCATGTTTTACTGTTGGTTTGATACATTACAGTATCATTTTCTCTCGTTTGTTTCCTTACACCCATCTGTTATTGCCAAAAATATCAAGCTTGGATTCATCAGCCCCAAGTGTTTGACCTTATTTCCCCTCCTCTAAGTCTAGCGTTCATTATTTATCAAGTTCTATATTTGTGATGAAGCTGCTTTTCTATCTCTCAGGAAACTAAGCTTGATGTATTGATTTTCTCATGTTGTGGTCGCTTTTGCTCTGGCTGATCGTGCTTTGGTTAAAACTGGTCCAGTTTCTGCAAAGAGTTTTAGATGTCCATGCACTGCCCCCTTAGAAACCATTAGTCATGATTTGACATTGAGAAAGCCCTCTTTGCTTAGAATCACAATTACTGTTCTGACATTTTCACTTAGTTCTGATGTCATCTTTTCCACTATCACAATACTACTTAGTAACAGTAACGTGTAACATTTTCTAAAAAGAAGTTTACTTGGTCAATTTTACATATTTTCTTAAATTTGATTGCTAACCTAGAAATAGTGTAGAATCTTAAATATTTAATTTTCATTTTATGTGTCCTAACATCTTGTGTTTTTAAATTTCTGAGTCCTCATATTTTCTGATTATTTTCAGGTCTCTGTATAAAAATATTAGAGATTTTCAATGTTGTCACAGACTTTTAGACGCCCACTGTAGATAGGTAGACCCTTTGTGTGTATTTAATACTACGTTCATGTCATATGAGGTGGATAGTAAAGCACAACTCAGAAAAGTCAAGAGCTGCCCAGTTTTAATGACATTTTCGATGTGGATGTTAACATTATTTACAGGCCGGAGTATTGTAATTACAGACGAAACATATCCACCTGTAGTGCTCTACATGTTTAAAACTGATGGTGGTCATGGTGACCGACCCTTACAGATGAGGGTCATGGGCACACTATGAAGGAAAATATCAAAAGCCCCTCACTCACTTTTTTTCATTCCTACACCATTTCCTTGTTTTCCTCAGGTAAAGCTTGCAGGTTCAACAGTCCCCAAAGGACTCGCTCCTCCCCTGGACCCTAACGACCCCTTTGCTGATGACGACCGTGAGAGACGGGAGGTTGAAGAGCTGGCCAGGAAGTTTGAGAACAAATACGTGAGTGTTGTAGTCTCAAGATATATGTGTATATTATTACAGCTGTAACTGTGTGGTGTGTGCAGAAGGATGTCTAGTGCTTATGTATTAAATGTTTGTGGTTCCTGTGTTTTCTCTCTGTTTGAAGGGGGGTGGCCCAAAGAAGAAGAAAAAGGACAGGATGCAGGATCTCATCGACATCGGTTATGGCTATGACGAGACCGACCCATTCATCGACAATTCAGAGGCTGTGAGTTCCTTTTTATCAAATCATCATTTTTTTGTATTACTCATATGCCGTCACTTATATTTCTAAATAGTGAAAATGAAAAAAAAAATCATGTATTTTTTCCTAATTTTGTGGCTCTCCAGTCCTTTTATGTCTTAATTTTTCAAATCTGTGATGTTCTGAAGTTTTCTGCTTTGGGTTCAAACTGTTAGCTGTGTTTAAGACATGGATTTCTCTTTGACACAAAGTCACCCGCTGCATCCTACTTCCAGTAACTACATACTGTTTATTAGTGGCTTTTGAGTATGTCACATGATCACACTGGAAGAGTAACTCTTTTTTTTAGTATACTATTATAAATTGACAGCTTTGCATGACATATTCAAGTTAGATAGAGATAAAAATAAAATGAATCTGCTTTTTTGAAAGCTCTTAAAAAACAAAGACTGAAGTTTTAAACCTTCGAGAAAACATTTGTTGCTTTTAAGATAATTTGTAGCATTGGCGTCTTCTATCTATATTTCTGTTAGTATACAAGAAAGTAATGCACTTGAGGATTTGGACTAACTGCAAAAACAGTAAACCGCAAAGATTAGTTGAAAGTGCGTACAGTTAAGTATGATGTGGAATAAATTTGGGACAACAACAGTGTAATTTTTGTTGTTTTTCTAAGCACTGGTTAAAGACTGGCGCAGTGCAGTAGTAGAAGCAAACTAACAGTAATTATACTTCTTTCCTGACCTCAGTATGATGAGCTCGTACCGGCCTCTCTCACCACAAAACATGGAGGCTTCTACATCAACACAGGCACTCTGCAGTTCAGAGCAGCATCTGACTCTGAGGGAGAAAATGCAGGCACAGAGGATAATCACTTCAAGGTAAGTTTTTGTATGAGCACACAGTAAAATCTACATACAGACAGATTGTGTACGTTAAATAGTCTAATGTGTCCGTGTTGTTGTACCACATTAATAAACCAAATGTTGTGCATCTGTGTGTAGAAGGTGAAAGATGGTGAGGAGCGGGCGATTAAAAAACGTCGGAAAAAGCAAGAAGGTGGAATTCTGGAAGAAAAGAAACCCAGGAAGAATAAAGTACCAAAGCCCGGGTGAGTGTTTGATCTCAGGCTTGGTGTTTCTCCGGCATTTTCCATGCATAAACAACTCTGTGTGGTCATGCAGTGAAATGTGATTTGGAAGTATTATAAAGATTGACAGATTGAATCAATATGTTTCTTTAAGTTAAGGAAGCTAAGTCAGTAAGAGCTAGTCAGTTGAATGTCGTTCTTGTTGTGTTTCCTGTTCTGGCAGAGTTTCAGCCCTGAATGTTCATCGGCCAGAAAAGAAGAAGAGGAAGAAGCTGATGAAAGATTCGATCCACCTGGCCAACATGCTGCGCCGCTTCACCAGGGAGAAGGAAGAGATGCGCAAGAAGAACCTGGCCACAGCTGGTCTGCCACGACCCAACACCAAAGTGCCCAACGCCAACAGTGCACTCCTCAACACCCACCCCAAGGCTGCTGGCAGCAACGACTGCAACATGGCCGACCTGTCCGCCGACCCGGCCGTCATGTCACTGCTGGGCTCGGCCAATAACGACGTGCTGCAGGACATGATGGGCGACCTAGACTTTGGGATGCTGGACTCCCCTCAGCCCTCCAGTCCAGTGCAGGGAGAGAACGGCTCATTTGGGATGGGACATAAGGCAGGTGGTAGCAGAGCGACACCGGGTAATATGATGACCCCTCCTCCTCTGCCCACTGGACTCCCAGGCCCACTCACAAAGCGCATTGAAGACCTGAGAGTGGTATGAACTTCAATATTCCACTGGAGCACATGTTTCAGATCAGGGCTGCAACTATAATTATTTTTTATATTGATTAATCTGCAGATTATGTTTTTGATTGGTTGAATGTCACAAAAAAATTCCCAGAGCCTAAAACGATGTATCCAGATTACTTGTTTAATCTGACCAAGATCCCAGAACACAAAGATATTCAATTTATTATTTATAAACCTACATTATTTATGAACCTGACCAGCAGAAAGAAACCCCACATTAGGTAGCTAGAACCAGAGCGTGCTTGTCATTTTTGCTAGAAAAATGACCAAAACAAAATAGTGGCAGAATTATTTTCTATTGACTGGTTGACTAATTCATTGACAAGTGGTTGAAGCTCTTGTGTAAATTAAATCTTGATTTGGAATATTCAGGATACAAATCATGTTTTTTTCTGATGTGAGAGCTGCAGAAAGAAAGTATTTGGCACAAAGACATTAAACATTTCAGCCCTTTGGCTGTGTTTGTCACGTCTGTGATACTTTGTTTCAGAAATGTCTCCCTAACGCTTGTCTCTTGGCGCAGGCGTCTCGTCTGTTTGATGAAGAGGGCAGGAAGAAATTCTTCACATTGGACATGAACAACATCCTGCTGGAGTGAGTTAGATTCACATTTTGGCAGACTGGTATTAAAACAAATATGGAACTATGTAAATATCTGACATCTGTGTCTGTGTGCGGCAGTATCGAGTTGCAGGTTCAGGAGCAGCCTGCAGAGGTGCGTTCAGCCGTCTACTCTCACCTGGAGGCCTTCGTGCCCTGCAATAAAGAAGCTCTGCTCAAACGCCTTAAGAAGCTCAGCCTCAACATTCAGGTGTGTGGGAGTGATATTCTTAGACACAAGGCCAAAAAAAAATGATGCCACACCACAATGCAGTGCAGGAGGACTGCAGTCTGCTCGTTAGATAGCAGTTCTGGAAGAATATGTGATGTACTGAAAAAAACTCTGCAGAATTGAAAGGATGTTGTGTAATGCAGGAGATTCATGACATGAGCTATTCAACTAAAAAGTAATTTTTCCGTTTTAATTTTTCATTAAATTGATGAGCAAATGAGCCAGTATTTCACAGGACATAAGCAGTCGTCCCTGTGAGCGGGCAGGTGCATCTGAATGTAACTGTGTGATAGCTAAGTCGTTGTGTTTGTTACTGCTGTGTTTGCTGGCCACCTGCCCGTTATCCCAGTCTATATTTAGCAAGTGAGTGTGCCACCCAGCATATGCATGTGTGATTTCTGACTGTGCTCATCCCCGTTACCCAGGATGACCGCCTTCGAACACCCCTGCTGAAGCTGAAACTGGCAGTGTGCAGCGTGATGCCAGAGCAGATTGCTCGATACAACATGGACTGCATCGCTAAAGTGGCAAAGTAAGGCCACTCGAGACAGCTGTGGCTCTTATTTTTAATCAGAGATTATCACACTCAATCTATATATAAATATATATCTATCTGTATGATGTTTATTTCTCTGTTCTCAGGCAGCAGTCTGAGGAGGGAGAGAAGAACGGGTCAGAGGATGATGATGAGGAGAAACCAGGGAAGAGGGTGATGGGCCCTCGAAAGAAGTTTCTCTGGGACGACAAACTCAGGTCAGATTCACTGAGGAAGGGTGGATTATTTCTCAGGAAGTGGCCATGAATAATGTGTAGTGATGAAGTACAACTCTGATTCCAAAAAAGTTGGGACGCTGTAAAACTAAATATAACAGAACGTGATGTATTGTTAACCCTTTTTGACATGTGCTCATTTGAAAACATTACAAAGATATGAAATGTTTGACCTTATCAGCTTCATTGCTTTTTGTAAATATCTGCTTTTTCTGAGTTTGATGTCAGCGCCACATAGTTATGCTGAGTGTACATTGTGCGTGCTCTCCAGGTCGTTGTTGTGTAACCTGGTGCGGGTGAAGCTGGGCTGCTATGAACTGGAGGGCAAGAACTCGCTGTCTCTAGAGGACTACCTCAAAGCCTTCATGGAGACTGAAGTGAAACCTCTCTGGCCTAAAGGCTGGATGCAAGCCAGGTTTGCATCTATTTAAAATAACTAGCTGCTGTATTGTACGTCTTCAACTATAGATTTACCCAGCAACGCTGCAGCCAACCTGGTGTTTACTTGCTAGCCCAACAGTAATTTCCCTCATGAATATCTCTTGTATTGAAATTCCTGACATTTTTCAATGTTTATTTGTGTTGACAGGATGCTGTTCAAAGAGAGCACCATGGCTCACGGTCACCTCACAGGCTACACGTGAGTGGTGTGACTTGTTACTGACTGATTTCTCCATAACTAAGTGAGTTTGTCGAGCCTGTTCTGACTTACTTGTTGTTGTTTGTATTACTCCAGAGCTAAGAAAAAGATGGTCCCTACTCCTAAGGCCAAGCCAAAGGTTAGACCTCACTTTAATGACTCAATGATAGATTCAAATATAAGGCCTCATCTTATTATGCTTATTACATGACTGCTTACTTTACTTTGTATCTGTGTGTGAATGCAGCAGTAGAATGAAGTAAAGATAGGAGGAATGATTAGAGCAACTAAAAAGTCTTTAAATGTTCAGTATTATGAAAGTTTTATTGCATAGACTGGAAACAATGCCTTTAATAGGACTAGGAAATGTGCAGTGAAGCAGCTTTAAACATTCTTTTTGTGTCCCTCCAGGAGGCTGTGTGGGTTCAGAGGTCCACGCCCTCAGCGGGTGCCACTCCCTCCCCTGCTGCCCAGGTGGCCAAGCGACCGCCTCAGTCACCGTCTGAGCCCATATGTCTCGATTCCCTCGACGAGGATCTGACGGCTCCCTCCCTGGACTCCATCTCCCAGGCCCTGGCCATCCTCGGCAACGCGGCCAAGGGCCTGGCCCACGGGGACAGCCCCCCGTCCCCGGATGGAACCAAGGCCGCCACCAACCCCTCTTGTCTCCATGCCCCGCCAATCATCCAGCAGCAGAAAAAGAACTCTGTCAGCGCTCCCAGCTCCAGTGCACCTCACTACATCTCTACCTCTTCGTCTTCCTCCACCTCTCTGTCTCGGCCTCCCACCATCACGTCCTCCCCTTTGCCCTCAGTGAGGGTGGATGGGATGGGGGTGATCAAAGGCACAGTGCAGGCGCATAGACACTCGGTGTTGAACACTCAGAGAACTTTGGGTGTGGCTGTGGCTAAATCAAACATGCCTGCCTCAGCGTCGCCCCCTAAACCACGCCCACCACCCACCGCGTCCCCGCTCGTGCCCCCCGGATCAAAGATGGGGGTCTCCACTCCCCCTTCTGGCCTCCTCAAAGGCAGCAATAATACTAAAGCCAACAGTGGTGACACTCTCATCATCACATCACCTCAGTCTCGGCCACACCCCCTTCCATCCCCCTCACACATGACCCCCAAAACCTTCCAGACGCCTCGCCTTCCCCAGACCTCACAGAGCAAACCCTCCACATCGCTCTCTCAGACGCTCCCTGGAGTTCAACCCCAGCCCCGGCCTCAGTCTAACTTCATCACCCCCATGCACGCTACTCTCACCAAGTCCGCCCACAGCAGCATCCCGCCGATCGTCAAACTCACTCCCCGCACCCCCAACCCGGTTGCGACCACCACCACCTCAGTCTCACCCTCCATCTCTCAAAGCCCCAGGTCTCAGGCAACCCCCTCCATACACCAGTACCCTCCCAAAAGCCCAGCAGGGTTCCGCCCGACGTTCTCAGGTGCCCAGGGAGGAGCCACCAAGCCGGGGCAAGGCAGCTACACTCCTCCAGGCAGCCAGAAGCCCCCCAACAACAACAGCACCACCAACACCAGCCTTATTAACACCATATCCATAAGCAAGCATTCAGGATCCAGTGCCTCCCCCACAACGGTCTCCACCAACCCAGGCCAGCGTCAGAGGCCCGTGGGTGGGACGCCTCAGGGGGCCAAGCCAGTCGCGTCTGTCCCATCGTCATCTGTCTCTTCTCAGTTGCCACAGGTTTGTACTCCCAATGTCCAGATTAGCAGTAGCAGCCAATAGTAGCAAACAGTAAATAAAACAACTGAATGAGTAGAACAATATTTTATTGTGCTTTGGGTGAACTGGGTTATCACTATGTCCACTTGACTTTGCATATAAACATAGTTACTCTGTTTCCTGACACATCTACAATTAGCAGTTTGTATTTATCTAGTCAGAGTTTTATTAATTTATTGACACCCTGTTTCTGCTCAGGTCTCCACGGCAGGCGGCGGCGGCCTGCTCGGCTCAGCGTCATCTCTTCCCCTGGGGTTCGGGATGCTGGGGGGCCTGGTGCCCGTGTCCCTGCCCTTCCAGTTCCCCCCGCTGCTAAACCTGCCTCCACTGGGCGCAGCAGGCTCCAGTGCGGCGGCCAGCGGCTCGGCAGCCAGTAGCAATGCATCGTTTTCTACTCTGACCCAGAGTGAGTGAGACACGCAGGACACGAACACGATCACTCTGCACTTACGACATTTAAATTCTGCACCACACATATATCTTAAAGTGGGGGCGGGTGCTAAATGTAGGAAGAAGGAACAAGGAAAAATCTGGTCATTTTCATTTTCATTGAAATATTTGTACACATTAGTGAGGCAGTGTGTGTAGGTTTCTCTGCTGTTGCGTGTTTGGATGTTCCTGTATAGACTTTGTTTTGTGTTGTGTGTTAGACTATCATTTGTTTTATCACCATATTGTGTGTCAGATTGTGAATTTTTTCTCCTGTTTTACATTATTCCATTTTGTTTGCTTCATGTCCCCAAATTTCTCCTTTTCTATTTTTTTTCCCCACTCCAACCAAAATTATGCCAATCCTGCGTTGGTTACTTCCCCCACCTGTCTCATACTTTTTCTGTCTTTACCCCGTCCTGTTTGGCTGTCATTACCTCTACGCCATCTTGCTCCTTCTCCACTTTCCCCCTGGCCTCCTTTCCTCCCCATTTTGTTGGCACCTGTCCCTCCCTCATCCCCTCTCCCTTTCCCTCCTTGTTCCCCTGTCCTGTCTCCTCAGATCTGTATAAGAGTCTCCAGTCAGGGTCTCAGGTTGCTCTGCCTCCTCACTTGCAGCTCGCTTTCTCAGGTAAAATCTGACCCTTCCCTCCACCCTCAAAGCCTGCTCCATTTACTCCCTCCCCTGCCTTCCTTTTCTCTCTTCAAGTGTCTGGTGTTCTGTGTCTCGGGTTGTCCTTTTCTGTCTGGTCCTGTTCTGTTCTCTGCTTGTCTGTTGGTGACCGCATGCCTTTTTTAGTATGTAGCCATTTATAACTGTTGTCCGATCTCTGTAGTATGTGTTTGGTTTTTTTACGTGCCTTTCAATGCTTTTACTGACATTTCAAGAATTGTATTATTCCTGTCCAGATGTCAGTCAAAGCCAGGGAGGAGATGCTAAGAGGAAGACTCTATGATACAGCTGGATTTCAACACCCAGCGGATGAAGTTTTGGGACAAATCAGGATGGAGCGTGACAGATGGACTTGTAATAGGGGTCTGAAACGAAGACGCGGTTACTTCACATAATTGTTCTGATCAGCTCAACTTTTCACAAATACCACAGTTAAATATAACTTTTTAAGATGATTTGATAATTTTTAAATACTATTCTTCATAGAATTGTTAAATAAAATGACAAATACATTTTGTCAATGTTTACAAAATAGACCTATATCACTGTGGACAGGGAGAAGGAATGAATGGGATTTTCAGGTGAGTGTGTGTTTGTGTGTGAGGAATGGAAGTTTGAATGAATTTGGCTGGTGGGACTGAAAGTGTGCCTTTGTATGTCTCCCTCTCTGATGCATGGTCAGTGTGTCTATTTGGTGCTGTTTTTATCATAATGTAATTATCACTGATACCTGTAAGAAATGTAAACTGCAAATTGAATTTGAGCTTTTTTTTTCAATGAAAGCTGTACACTTTTTCTTTGTACTTGAATGAATTTGTTTCTGTATAGAACTCGAACCTACTTTTAATTAAAATCTTTCCCTTCACAATGGAGTCATTCGATGCAAGGTTAAAACAACCATGTTTCCTAGAACTTAAAAGTTAACAAAACATAGGCACAACACCACACATTAATGGGCAGTGTAGATTTATTTGACACCTTGATTTGGCTATTAAATCAAAACCAAATATTAATGAACCCTAACTTAAACTAAACATGACAAGTGTGGAAATATTTAACAATGATGAATGTCTGAAACACTTAAGACACCAGATCAAATTACCAGAGTCCAACAAATAACAAGCAAGACAAAAACAATACAAAAACGGTCTGCCAATCAAAGCAGTTTGTCAAAGACTGCATCTGAAGGGTAACTCGAACTGGCAGTATGAGAAGCTCAGGATTGGCCGGCCCTCCCGGATCTTCTCCCAGATGTCCCCCACCCCCCCCCAATACATTGTCGTTCCATGTTCACCTTTCCTTTTGGAACCTACTTGACCAGAGGCCTGGTCTTATCGTCGTCGCCACACTGGTGGGCTTTGTACTTTTTGACCTCAGCCATGTACTTTGACCAAGCATCGCTCTTGCCTGGCTCAGCCTGCAGGAGAAAGACACACAAAGATGAATGGTGGAAGTGCACAATTCAAATCTACCCCCCCGCCACCAAACCCCCCGACTTACCTCTGTGTCATGTTTCTGCTTCTTTGCAACCATGCCGGTCTTTAGGAACACACCGCCTCTGCGCTTCCCCACCTGGGTTAGGGGATAGAAGACTGAAACCGTTATAGGAGCCCTTGCAGACGGACTGCCAATGAAGGAGACTACACCAGAGCAGAAGGTCTACATTTAGGTTCTTGCAGCACCACCAGCGAAACCATCATCAGTGAGGAGCATCCCTGATCTTGACTGCTCTACAGATAGTACATAGTGCCACAATGTGTTCATCAAACAATGCAAGTATAACAAAAAAAAGCACTGGCAATCACTAGAGAAATGTTGGCCATTATTTGAGGATGTAATAACTCAAGTGCCAGTCAGAGTAAGATTGTCAATCAGTGCATGGTGCATCAATTTGGATGCTCAACTAGTGCTATCTCATCTTACAACTGCCAAACCCCTTACAAAGCTCGTCACGGGAGGGGGCTTCTTTTCCACTGGGGTCTGTCCCTGCTCGGTGGCTCTCGCCTCTCCACCTGTTTGCTGCGTCTCCTTTTTCCTCTTCTCCTCCTCCATCTTCTTCTTGAACATCTCCATGAAGCTTCCGTCGTTGGCGAACACGTTTCCTCCGGGCGCCGGGGCTTTGCTCGCCGTCGGCGCGGGGCTGCCGGAGGGGGACGCGGGGCTGCCGCAGCTCGAGTCACCGCTGCTGCTGCTACCGCCGCCGCTTGTTTGAGGTTTACCTTGTGCCCGCTTTGGATCCATGTTTCCTGGGCTTAATGTTCATAAACGGGCAGCTCAAAGCGAGTGTGTCTCCGTTTAAAGAAAAGTATGGCTTTGCTGGGAAGTTGGCCTTTAATGAATGAACACTGCCAACACGTTGAAACACGAGCGGGACCGCAACACAATAATATATAAAAAAGACTTAAAACGGCTCCACGATGTTAGCTCTCTGTGCCCCCCGACAAAAACAAAAGCGACGCTGGTTCGGCTGCTAGCGCGGCTAACACTGCGGGCTAGTGCCCAGTTTACTGAGGCCTTTACGGACGAACAAACTCCACTTACGCCTCCAATTCATGTGTGGGATGCATCCAGGTGTAATAATACTGTTAAAGCTCACAACAAAGTCCGAAAACCTGCATCAAAACACAAGGAAGTTTGCAGATTTTACCAAGGCTTCTCGCTAAGTTTCACCATCCATCAGTTGCTGTCCGCCATGTTTAATTTCCATTGGTGACGTCACGGCGCGGCTTTGGCGCCCCCTGCTGTGCCGTAAGTGAAACTGATGTTTGAAAGTGTAAAAATATCCTCACTGGCAAATGTATGAGTCTACTGTTGCTGTGCTGCTTCTAACATGTTGCACTTCCACAATATAACACAAACCACGTGTGTTTATGTATAGGTTTATACTTGACCTTTGTGAAACAATATAAATCTATAGCTATAGCCTTATTTGACCTGTTCCCTTAAGAATCGATATAATCATTTTATGTTTTCACAGTGGATTTCAGGTAATAGTATAATTATGATACATCCCATTAGGAAAGTTTAGACCGAAGAACTGTTCTGCAATTTGTAAAGGCAAACAAAACAATTTGCAGTTAAGCACTGCTTTGGTCTCTAGCGTGCCATTTTGAAGGTACACACTGTTTTGATGTGATTTTGTTTTCGTGATTAATCGTTGCCTAGTTAGATTTAGCCATTTATCAAGCCATGGTGTGAGAGATAAACAATGCTTTCACCGTTTCACGCAACTGCTCAGGCCGTCACACAAAGGATGTGAGAAGCGTGACTAATCAGTTTGGCCTTTAGATCATGACAGAATTAAAGTGTACCCACAAGAAGGACCAAGGTGATAAAATTTGGGTCAGGCTTCTATCTCAGATTCTGCATGAGTGTTTATACATAGTTTAGTCAGTGCGGACTGTTGGTGGTTCTTCAGTTGACTTTTTAAATGCATCAGAACAGAGAGCACCAGACCACCGTCTCTTATCTTAAGATCCCATTTATTTGTAGTGCAAAAGTAGAATAGACAGGACTACAAATCTTTAACTTGCCTCTGATCCCTGTGTGAAGTACACTATGCTATAATCTACTAGACCAGTGATATAATACAAACAAACCTAAACGTTAACCCCTTCAAGCCATGCAAATGTGTAGCAAAGTTACTGACTTAACACCATAAATATCAACTCAAATAATGAAACATCCGTTAAAAAAATGTGCGCACACAACAGCAGGATTCTGATCTGCGTAGACCATAGCACAACCATTCACAGGGACAAAGTACAAGTCATGAAACAGCAGCTCTGATATGGGACACACTCAAATGATTACATCTGCTGAGAAGGAAAATTAACCAGTAGTGAATAAAGGCAGACGTAGTGTTGATAAATGTGTGGTCTATTATAGGCTCAACCTTTGTACCCGCCTCCGACTTCCTGTCAACAGGCAGAATTCCAGCGTATTGACGAATACACGTCCTTCCAGTTAAGTTAAATGGTAAATGAGGTCTAGCAGCGGTAAACAGCCATTAGCTGAGTCATTATTCTAAGCTTTTTCATCATTATGGACTCCATCACATTGTGTATTGGTTTTCCAGTGTTTATAATAAAAAAGGAGGCCTTCAGTTGCCTATATTCACATCAGTTTAGAGTCTAAAGTGGTGAGTGCAATTAGTTCCTACCCACAACCTACACCCTGTATCAATCTTTGGGAAGAAGAAGAAAAAAAAATCTTGAAGTAATAATCAAGTTCATAGGCAACAAATGAGGGCATTTTTGAGAAAAATCAGGTGCAGAAGTCACATTATCATGAACCATATGAAAACGAGCCTGCAGTGTGACATACCCTTTAAGTAAAATCTAGTCATGTCGAATGAGACAGAGTAAAGGGGTTGACACTGCGAATATCTCAGACTTCAGTCTCATTCACAGAGAGAGTATTTTTAGTCTTCTGCCAGGCACTGAACAAACCCACAGTTCTAGGAAAGTGCTTTGGTGTATCTTGTGAAACTAAGTCTTATTAAGAAAATTAAGTTTAGACAAAATGATTCAAGTGAATACAAAGGGGGGAAAAAAAAGACTAAAGCTTGACACACCTTCATGGTTTTTACATATTTTCGAGGTACTTCAACTTAAAATGAAAAACTCAAACTCACCTCAAATAACACGTTCAAGAAAACAAAAATAAAAGCTATGAGAAAATTCGAAGCACGTGAACTAAACCAAGGAGCTGTGCTAACGGTCGAATGTGATGATGTGTTTTCAGTCTATGGCCTGTGGAGTTACAGGGCTTCTTTAGCACTTCTAATAGTAATACAACAGTAATTGTAATACCCCTAATAACATCTCTAACTGTGACCTTGACGAAGCTTGTTCACATTTCATCCTATTGCATAACATAAAAAGATAAAAAAAAAAAAGAAGATTTAAAACAGACCTTAAACAAACAGGACAGAGTTCGAGAGGCTACAGAGAAAATAAAAGTCACCTTAAAAGGTGAGACAGCCTCTTTTCAGGCTTTTCAACTCCTTCCACTTCAATCATTTCTGTTTCTATGAGAACTCTGAATAAACAGCAGAGTAAAACACAGTATCTCTCTCTGCTCGGGCTCCGCTGAGAAGAGAAACATTCTCGTACCATTAAGAGCCAGCAGGGGGCAGTAGCAGCATGAGGAATACTCTCAGAGGTGCAGCGATCCAGTGAAGGCATAAAGGAAAAACAGGTACAGCGAGTTCAGATGAAGTCCACTGGAGTTCACCTCATCTGCTCTGTGGGTCTTGTTGTGTTTGTTCTTCTGCCTGGATGTTTTATCTGGGATGGTGTCGTGTCAGGCCTCTCCTGGCGTTGGTGGACTGCCTCTGCTGGGCGAGGAAGGACATGGCCTGGTTGGAGGGACCCAGGCGCTCGCCAGAAACCCTCTGATGCAACGCCATCCCCTGAGAGAGACAGACGGACAAAGGAGGAGAGAAGAATCAGGTGTGAGTGTGAAGAATAATGAATGTGCAGTGTAAGACTTGTGTCTCGTACAAATAGTCTCAGTCCAGTAAAAATCCTTGTTTGGCCTCAAAAACGCCTTGTTCTTTTCGACTGCGGAGGTTTATGCAGTTAACTTAGATGAAGCTAAGTTAACTGCATAAAGTGCCTTCTACACATTTTGATGCACTCACTTACCATGTTGTACCATGCAGTGATGATGAGTTTCTCCTCCTGGTCATGTCTGGCTCTGCTCTTCTCATAGTCATGCTGCACAACAGGAACAGATCATGATGCATTAGTGAGATTTAAAGAGCTGCAGTGACCTAATTTGTCTCATGTCAAAAGGTCCATACCTCCAGGTGCTGGATTTTTCTCTCCTTCTCTGTCAGCTGATTCTTCAGTGCCTGAACGTCAGGAGTCGCAGTCGCCGGCTGCTTGGGATCCAGGGTTTTGATCACCTGTGTGCATATGGGACATCGATTACTCCACTGATTTATTGTTGCACTCCTGTAACAGAGTCAGACTCATCATGGACAGTTAAAAGTAAGATTAAGAACCGATGCAGCAGAACCAGGGATACCATCTTTCTTATTGCTCACATTCATTTTCTCTGTCAAACCTGGCACATACATTACCCACTTGAGTGATGTAACTCAAATGATGTTACTTGAGTCAGCATTTGCTCAGGCTTTACACAAGCTCCTTCTGGAGTAACAAAAGGTTTTATACAACCCAAGAAAATGATTCCAAAAAAATTGGAACGCTGTGTAAAAATGTAAATAAAAGCAGAATGAAATCATTTGCAAATAGACTGTTTACCGACAACAGTTTTAAAAAGTGTTCCTGAGCCCATGTAGTAATCTCCCTTATACAATCCTGTGTTTGACAAAGTGTTGAACCTCTCTCCATCCTTGATTGTGAATGACTGCATCTTTCCATGATGGACCTATCATACCCAATCATGATACTATCACCTGTTACCAATGAACCTGTTTACCTGAGGAATGATCCAAACAGGTGTTTTTGGATCAGTCCACAACTTTCAGTCTTTTGTTGCTCCTGTACCAACTTGTTTGAGATGTGTTGCTCCCATAAAATCACAATAAGCAAATATATACAGGAAGGAAATTATTGTTGTTGAGGTAAAAAAATGACATATTGTCTTTGAATGGTTTTAAATTGAGGATATGTCAAAAAGGAAGAGCAAATGATCACACACTACTTTTTATGTATCAACTTTTTTGGAATCAGGGTTGTACAACTTTTTTTCACATATGCAGTAGTCGTCCCTAACTCCTGTAAACAGTCTTTAATGTGCAAAAAGGCTATAGTTGCCCTTTAACCAGTGAAAAAAAATATCCCTCACACTTTCTATTTTAAAGCCATATGCTGAGGACGACATGTTCTGTTTAGGTGGACTGACCGTTCTCGCCTTCTCCACGTAGCGTTTGTATCGCTCCTCCATCTGCTTCATGTCCTCATCCTTCTTCCGCAGGATCTCTTGGAGTTCATCTATCTTCTTCGCCACTGAGAGGGAGAAAAATAAACCAAAGTGTGAAGAAGAGAATCAAAGAGTGGACACCGGCAGGTGCTCAAAGAGGCGGCAAGAAATGACTTACTATTGCTGTCCACTTTGGGCTCTAGATCATCAATGACCTCCCTTTTCTTTTGGAGATCTGAGTGGGCTTCATGGAGCTTCTCCCTGTAATGACCACGCATCAACAGTGTGTGAATTCACTTTTGCTTTGAACGCACGTGGATAAATAATCTGAAAGAATCAGCAGAACACTTACAAATGCTCTTCAAGCTTTTTCTTCAGTAAAGAGGACTTTAAATAAGAAGAAAAAAAACCCATTACAATCAAAAATAACACACAAGGTTTTCTAGATGGCACACACAAACACACACATGGAAGCTGTGAAAGTCAAGCTGTCAAAGAGTTCAATCATGGGCCAGTTGGACAGAGGGTGGGCCGTACTTACGATGGCCTGATTTTGGCAGAGTTGATCGATGGGGGCAGGCAGAGAGAGACAGACAGAGAAGGGGCAGGCGTTAACAGTGAGTCACCACAGCAAACATGGGTTAAATTCCCACACAACATGTATCAAAGTAGGACAACAAACAGTGCAGTCCTCCACAGCCAAATGTTTTCAATGTACTCAGTGTGCCATGCAAATAGTTTGTTTTTAGATGTGGGGAGTGCTACCCGATCCATTATTGATTCAATTATAAAACACTTATTTTGACCTTGTCACTTCTAGGAAATTCATATCTTTGTGATTCCAGTTTAACACTATGGAAGATCTACATCAGTTCTCTGTTTCAGATTTCACAGAAAACTAACTCAACTAATTTATCACTAAAGAATAATAATTTTCCATCTCATCAAGAAAAACAAAATTAAAGGCTTTTTGATCTCGACCTCATTGATCCATTTAATTAGAACAAAGGTTTTCACACAACATTCTGTCAACTTGAATGTAGAAAACTGGTTTGTGATGAGGGGAGTTGGAATAAAAGAGGGGACAGAAGAGAAGGAAAAAAGGTCTCTCCACTCACATCTTCAGTCTTGCTGTCCTGTTCCTGGAGCGCTTTCTGGAGCTCCTCTACCTGAGAGCGCAGCTCCGAGATCTGCTGCTGGTTCAGTCTTAAAAACAGACAAGGACGGGAAAGAGACGAGAGGAAAGATCAGAAACAGAAAAGAAAAAAAAAAAGATACAATAAACAGAGAGAAAAAGGAACATTGTGGGAGAGAGTAACAAAGAAAAGGGAGGCAGATGGTAAAGATGAAACACAAGGTTATTTAGTTGATACTGTGGGTGGAAGATGTTTGCAAAGTATCATGTGGATCTCTGTACATCTGCTGCAGGGAGTGTTCATCCATTCCACCAAGTGTACTGCCTGGCCATTCACGGCTTCGCTCTACTGAGCATGCTCACTCCACTCCTCTCCTCCTGCTACTGTTGCTGAGGATGCTTCCCACACCCTGGGCCTGGTGTTGCATGAACACACACACACACACACACACATACACACAAACACTCACACACACATACACACAGTCCACCCACATGTCCACATGCCCACAGGCATGTAAACACACACATACACACGCACACACACACAGTCAAGGGACAATCTGGCTTTCTGCTGTCTGTCCTCCAGGCCAGCCCACACAGCTCAGTTGAGCACACAGTCCAGAGGGTGAGTTGACATTTAGGCAGATATCACTCCTACCATCAGCCAAACAACCAGCTTAATGCCCAGGAACACACAATATGGTGGCATAGAAGAGGAATGATGACTTGAGACATACAGTCCAAGTTCTTGTTCAGCAGTGTTAAGTACACTCGCAGTGCCCTACCTATTCTGAGTTTCTAGGGCGTTCTTGCTGCGCTGAGCGTCCTCCAGCTCAGCCTGCACCTCCACCAGTTTCTGCCTGTAGGTCTCCTCCTGGACACACAGCATCTTGTTTTCACTCTGCAGACGCACCACTGTCTCCCTGTTGAAGGAAAGCAACGATGAGAAGAGAGTGGGGAGGAAAGACGCAGAGGTCAGATGACAGATGAAAAACGTCCGGAGAGCAACTTAGTCATAAAAGGTCTACCGAGTTGGCTGAGCCACCCATGTGACAACGCCCCGGACAAATGTGCAGCGCTGACATTTGTTGCTATTTCAGGAACCAATTGGGCCTCATACTATAGATGATGAATTTAGGGCACAAGTGGGCTACTGATAGTGACACCAATGCATGTCTGCTTGAGGTTTTAGAAGGGAAATCTCATCTGTTACGCTTATATTTGGGAGCTTCGTATACATTAGCCCCCACACAGCAGCTTATACACAAAGATACAACATAATAGACATACTTGAGCTCCGTAGGCATGATCTCTGCAGCGAGGTTTCCTACTGTGACACCATTGTCACGCAAGCCTCCTGCAGAGAGAGAGAGAGGCAGAGAGAGAGAGAGAGAGGCAGAGAGAGAGAGAGAGAGGCAGAGAGAGAGAGAGAGAGGCAGAGAGAGAGAGAGGGGGGGGGGGGGATTAAGTGTCAACTGGTAACTTTACAGATTTTATTAAACAGCTCAATTTGCATATTTTTCTTTTAATCTGGGAAAAAAAAAATCACATTCACAGAACATCTTTACAAGTATATATCTATCTGTGTGAGGTTAATAAATGATCAGCCACCAACACATACTGTTCCAAAATTGTGAATGTATTCTACCACGAGCTGGACCTTGCATTTGCGTATTTTACTATCTTGCAGTTTAATTATTCGTTTCTAAATTGAGTATACAAATACAACTCACCGGCTCCACTGAGACACCTCTGCTGGACTTGCACACACCTGAGCTCGTCGTTTGTCTCCCGAAGCGTGTCTCTTTCTGAGATCAGGCGCTACACAGCAAAATACAACGTGACAAGGGCTTCAGCTTCTAATCAGACAGATTCAGTTTTTGTATTAGGGAATTATGAGGCTAACAATGGCATCTATAATTTCAATCCAGTATGAACCTGCCAAGTGTGAAAAAGGAAAATCTTAAAAGGAACAAAGGAAGTTCAGCACCCTGATGGACTAATGGTTAAGGTGCATTAAAAGCTACCTCTCTCTCCCCCTCATTTCCTACGTCTATCTTCACTGGCTGTCAAATAAAGGCTAAAATGCTGAAAGATTATTTTAATAAATTAAAGCATTAGGTTTTGTCAGAGCAGCTTTCATATGCACATGGAAATGGACTTGACCCTAAAACCCCATGAAGCATCAAATTCTCTATATTTAGACTCACACACTAGAGAGAAGTAGTACAAAGTAAATGTACACTTAATGTCAGTACAGTATGTATTTCTTAGTCACCCCCACAAGTGACTGAGGACATTAATCACTCCTGTCAGATTGCAGAAGGTGCTAGAATTGACACAGGATGTGGGAGTCCACTGAAGAATAGTACGATATTTGCCTGGCAACAATTTCTCCTGCAGGGAGGTAATAATCATAACAAATGTTGAACCACACAGGACTGCCATCACTGAAGTAAAAACTATTTAACTGCATATTGTCTAGTAATAATATGGGGCCTTAGTGTGTGACCATAAGATGAGACAGAGCCACTACCAACAGATGCTCGACACTGCTAAAACAGCACAGTAAAAGTGCTTGTGCTCATACTTTCCCCACCACAACTGAACTTTTATTTCCAGACAAAGTTCACCGACTCACTTCTTTCTCCTTCAGCAGTGCGTCATACTTGTCGTGAAGGTTCTTGTACTCAAACTGCCATTTCTCAGCTTTCATGGCCTCTGCCGAGTGCTTGGTGTGAAGCTCATGAGCCTGTAAATCGGAAAGCAGAGTGACAGAGCTCTCTATAAAAAATGTGAGGCTTTCCAAACACGTGTCCAAGCCAGACTGTGTTTAACATCACTTGGGACATCAACACAGGAACAAGCATCTCTCACTCCCCTCCTCTCAACCCACAGCTTGCCTGTCTCTTGTAGGTGTCCAGCTGAGTCCGGACAGCGTTGGCCCTGCGGAGCTCCTCCTCCAGCTCGCAGGTACGCTGCATGTACACGGTGTTCCGCTCCTCCAGGAGGCGCACCTGTCTGCGCAGGTCTCCCAGATCCTCCAGCTTCCTCTTGTACGTCTCCACCAGTGCTTCAAGCTGGTTCACCCGGTCAGACGAGTGCCTGAGGGGGCGGAAAGGACAGTGTGGGAGGCGTCGAGCACCAGCGCAGGAATATGACTTTTACACAATACATCCGTGTGGACATACTTAACTACTGAAAACCAACAACTCTGACGCAAACCAGTGTCAATGCATGAAATTCATATTATCAACACAGATGTCAGAGAGAGGAGCTGAATGGACGTCTGTGTGTGGGCAGTGTGGGAGTTGTTTCTGTGAGTGTCAATTGATAATAGATGAACTACTGCTTAAAGGGAAAAAACGCTGTTGATATTTGAGATTTTTTTGAGGCTGTCAATATCCCTTGAAATCCCTTGAAATGATAAAATCAGCTATGTGTTTCTTTGTCCCTATAATTTTCAGCTTCCCTGTTTCATCTCCAACACCATTCGCTTCTACTGTCAATAATTTAAAATGGGTTCAGTGATAGATAGCTTTATATCTGTGACTGGTTCTGTAGCTTTTCCCAAATGTTACTTAAATGGGAGCAAATTGTGCATTTATTGGGGAAAATTTACACCTGCAAAAATATGTGCAAGTGAGGATTTATGACACCAAAACAATATATGTGTGACTGACTCAAAACTCAAAAGAGTGAGGCTGTGTTTTTAATATGTTTTGGGACAATAATGGAGCTCTATGGCACAGATGTATAAACTAAGGTAGGCCGTGGCTACACAGGAAATACTTGTTAGAGAAATCAATTCTTTGTTGGTATGGGTCTTTTCATGGGATTTGCAAATTAAAAAAATGGTGAATATCACCAGATTTTTCAATTTAAGACACAAGGCATATATTTTCAGTCAAAATACTGATTTACTGGCCCATCTCAGTAGAGGACTGGTAGATTTAAGTTATATAAAAATAGACATTTCGTTGACTGTTATTTACAACAATTCCTGAAGTTGACCAACTATTAGGTCAATAATAATTGTAAATATTGTCAGCAATGAGAACACAAACCCCTCAGTGTCCATGTGAGTACAAACTTGGGTTAGCTTGTGAGCTGGCCTGCACTGTTTTGGCTTTCCACAACAAATTCAAGCTAGCGCTGGTCTCACCTGAGAATGTCCATTTCATCTTTGAGGGCCTGAGCCTCCTGCGCAAGGCTGGTCAGCTCTTCGTTACGTTGCTGCAGCTCCGTCACCTCACGCTCTAATATCTCTCCCCGCACGCGCATGTCATCTCTGCTGTTCTCCAGTCTGAGATACATATGACATGAGAGCAGTCGTTTGTCTCACTGAGTCGACTAAATGAACTCATTATGCACTTAAACAATAGGATCTGATTTGCATGTGAGCATGTTATCACATGATGACTACATGACTAATGAATGGTGAATTTTTCAAAAATCTCCAGTGGCATTCTTTAAAAGTTGAGCATGTTATGTAAATGTCAAAATGTCTATTATGTAAAGGGCTGACTGTTTTCCTCAGTGTGTACAGCTTGTACCTGTAGTTCTCCTCCTGAAGCTGCTCCATCTGACTCTGCAGTAGCAGCAGCTTCTTGCCAGTGATGGCAGTGGTGGAGGCGTCCAGAGAGTCGCAGCGACTCAACTTCTCCTTCAGGGAGCGAGTCTCGGCCTGTAGGGACGACTTCTCCTCCAGAGCCAAAGACAACTGTGGGGAAAGAGAGAGGAACAGAGGACAAACATGGTAAAAAGAGGCGTAAAGACTGGGAAATGAAGCAGTGGACTGCTGAGAGAGAAGTGGGGAAGATGCACAAAATGGCAAATTTACAGCTGTACAGGGGCAGGGAAACGGAAGATGCAGTAGAAAAGTCCTCAATGCCGATCAAGAACGCTAACATTAATAACTGACATCAGGAAGTCACAGTACTGGTACACAACGGATTGAAAGAAGTAAAACATAGACACAGCGACAAACTCACCACTTTTCATGCTTACAGGACCTTGAAGAAAAGCATGCTTTGCTCTCATCTCACATGCTCAGTAATCAAAAGCTAGTTAGTCAGCTGATGTGCAATGGCCTCAGGCAGTGGGAACTTTCTCAATAGTATAGCTGTGAGTATTACCCTTGAGGTCAAAACCAATTTTTCCCGTTATATAAATAGATGAATATGTATAGCTCATTGCGGATCATTAATACTATTGGTTATAAAGTCATAACACAGGGGGGAGACATGTTGTAACTTCAGGGCAATGAAGTTTGTGTCTGAGTCAAGTTAGACAAGCTGGCATTCCAAAATTTAAAAAAAGGGGAGTGTATACTTACCTGCTGGACATCTTTCCAGTTTGAATACAGCAAAACCCTACACTGAACTTTAAGGACAGATTGCATGCTTTAGCACAAGACCAGGAACAGTAAATAGCTTTCAAAACAACACAAATGACTAATCCCTAACGCGTGGGCTAAGTAAGTAAACAAACAGGTGGGCTGAGAGCAGTACAAATTATTGTTGGCTACTGCTCCATCCCAAGGCAATGTGTCAGTTTTATCTTGATGTTATGCAACTATTGACTAAAATGTATCTTTAAAAAATACTAAATTAGTCCCCTCTCAGTCAGTGGTGCAAAAACAAGCCATGAGAACACAAACAGAGTCTCAGGCGGGCTAATCAATAAGGGCCAGAGCACGAAAGCAGCAGGCACACACATTCAGCAACATGCTGCAACCACAGAGCAGCAAAACTAGGCCTCAAAGTATCAAAGCCAGGTACATAAAAGGAGTAATGGTTTTATGTTACTCCCAAACCACAAAACAGTTTGCCTTTTGAGACAATCCCAACAGCTGTTTGACAAATGTAAGATAAAACAAACCCAAGCTCCAGTATGTTATCTTAGAGTTACAATCCTTAAGATTCAGAATCAGACTTTGGTTTTTGATACTATTTATGTTCAGCAGTTTTTCAGTGACAGCCATTTCTTGTACTTTTAATCACTAATAACGTCTCTATATATTATTTTCCATTGTGAGCCATTCCCGCACTGAATTTAAATTGCCTATCTATACTCGAGGGATTCACAGGACACCATGCAGCATCTAATCAAGCATCACATTTTTTTAACTTTAGATCACTGGTATCAGCCTCACAGTCTACTGCTCACTCTACTAACACAGTATCAGTACCTGTATTTAATCACTGCTAATGTCAACCCTACATGAGCCCAATTATTGACTGCCTTCTTTGTTAAACCAATTAGAGTTTGTTTGGCTGCACTGTAATCAGATACACCAGTTGCTCGCTATTGTATTTCTGTGAAAGGAGTGTTTGATGCAACTAGAAATCTGGGTCTTGCAGTATTAAAATGCACTTGATCTTACCACCAATAACAATGGCGATCACCAACTCAACCAGGGCTAAAATCTTAAGGACTCTAACTTTAAGGTCTGAGGAAGTGTTTGTTAGGTTAGACGTAGACCGCATTTGGTGCACTAACCTGATGTTCCAGGTCTCGACAGCGCTGGCTCAGGTCCTCCTTCTCATCTGCCTCCTCACTTAGAAAATAATACTTCCTGGACTGCAAACACAGTGGAGACATAGGAGATGTGATACTAGTCACAGTAGGAGGAAGTCAACATTAATGAAAAGAGTGAGTAAAAACACAAAAGGAGGATGTAACAGATCTGCTGAGCGAAGAACAAGAACAACAGGGAGAATGAAAGTATTATGGGTTTCACCTGGTAGTCAAAGTCCCCGTAGGTCTCTGGGCTTCCCGGTTCAGAAGAAGGCTCCTTTGATAAGAGCTAAAACAAAGCAGTCACAAGAAAGTTAAATCAAAGCTTAAGGTTTCTGAATAAGTTTGTTTGGTAAAACCTGGAACAGGTTTCCCCCACATGTTTAATGTTTTTTCAGTCCAGTGGGTGCCAATGAAATACTAAACATATTCTTGAAATATCTCAGAGTCGCGCTTCTGGGACTCTGTTCAGTCTTATGCTTATCCGGATTGCTTTGATTGTGAATTAACCGTGACTAAGAGCTGGGATTAATGCAAAGTAGAGAGAACCAGGAGGATAAGCGAGTGGCTCACTCACCTCCTGAATGGCTGTCATCACAACATGCTGGACAGATTCCTCAAGAGTCATTATCTGCTGGATTTGCTCTGTGTTTAGGAGAAGACAACATAGAGCAGTGAAGGTGCAGCCAAATACAGATTAACACAAATACCTCAAACCAACGCTGCATCAATCAGTATTTTCAGAGACCCTGTGCTCATCAAGCTCATGTTTAAATAACAGTCGATCGTTTTTTCCACTTGTAGTTGTTTTTCTTCAAAATTGTAATTCGTAAAAAGGTCATTAGTGTCAGGGGAAGGAAAAGCATGTGGTCAGTTTATCCACTTGTGATGATCAGGCCCTGGCTGACAAAAAGCAAGAAGCATGTGATTTGACTATGAGTTAATCCTGTGTTATTTTCACAGATGGCTGCATCTGCTCGGTTTCATTCCTTTTTTCAATCTTACAGCACGCAGCTTACCTTGTTTCTTCTCACAACTGACAGCACAGCCCAATACGAGTTGTACCAGCTTCCCCAGTTCAGTGACATCTCCCATCTCTCCTATGAGGTTCACATCTGGCAAGTGCTCATCAGATACCTGGTGACCGAGCACCTGTTCATAGAGAGTGAGCAGGTGAGACGTTTCGATTGAGCCTTGATAATAATTAAAAGTATACTGGAAGTGGCAAAGTTAGTGAAAATAATAAAATCCTCTTACATCATGATAGTATTCCAGCATGCTCTTAAGGATCTTTTTCAAGTTGCTGACCTGAAAGAACAAATCAAATCAGAGATATAAGACATCTTGGTCATTCTGGGTTACCGTAGGGTATTCTGTCATATCCTGGTGTTTCACAAATTACCTTGAGGCGCCAGTTGGCCCCGCTCTCTTCCTTTATCCTGCCTAGCCATGTCTCATTAAACCAAGAGGGGTCTCTGTTAATGAGAGGACAAGAGAACTCTAGTGATGATGAGGACGACACATCTCCGAACATCAAGATTCACAGGAGGCCACAGGGCAATGAGGCCCTGTGCCTCTGTTCTGCTAAGCACAATGACATTTGAGTGCAACAGTTGATTAAAGTCACATGTCACACATGGAAACAGTGCTCTTGTTGAAAAATAAGTCAAGAAGCAGTTGAGAATTGGGATTAATCTTAAAGTGATGTTAAAATAAACTTACTTTGATTCAAAAATATTTATGCTGTTTATTTATCTGTAGATTGTTTAAACAATGTCCCAGAAAAAAAAGACATCTACATTTAAAAAAATCTGAGCTCACAAATCCAGACTACTCTTTAAAAAGCTATGGCTTAAATTTTGCATAGATATCAGCCTTGTGCAATTCGAAGTGCAATTTAGTGCAAATCATGAAGATAAGCAAATCACACTGAGTAGATTCTCAATGAATTTCTACTTTTCTTTTTCATCTTTGTTCACATTGTGCATCTACATCATCAGAACAACACAATAATGATAAATACTTGTGCGCCCATACATTCTGTGCAGCACATGTGCAATGGCCAGTCCGCTTGTTAGATCGTGCTTGCTGTTGCATGATGGCACCTGAAATGTCTGTAACTGAGAATGAAGACATCAAGAATTAGTCATTAGTGAAGAAACTTTTAATGCACAGACACACTTTATTTGATTTTTAAACAAATTTGAACCAGACTGATATATGTCAATGAATGAGTTAATGCGTGTAAAAGCCCTCCTTAAGTATAAATAATTAAATGTGAATATTTAGCAAAGAAACAGCTTTAATGTTACTAAAAAGTGATTTGCTACTTGTAATAAAACATTATAGTGGCCTGAATATCACAAAATCACAGCAGGGAATACTTTTGTCTGAATTTGTATAAATAAAAACTCAGTCTTAGTAAACACTACTTAAATGTCAGGCACTAAGCAGTTCAGAGGGATTACAGCCCAACTTAGCAGGCTATTAATATTAGTTGGTCTCTTGGTTTAGTCCCACACTTGCAAAGTGTGGTAAAGTGCCAAACAGGTGGATTTTCCCTGAGCTTGAGAAGTTACTATGTTGGATAACCTCACATTACTGCTCAAGCTTAGCCTAAGCTATTTGGGTTTGTTTTTCTGTTAGTCAACTTTTGCTGACACCGCAGTGAGATAACAAGCTACAACAGACCACCAAGAGCAAACTTCCAGTGTGTTTACCTAGCTAGTTAGCTTAGCTAGCTAGCGAAAGTTAGCTTCCAAACACATAACTTTCACACCTGCAAACTGCTTAACAATACACGTTAGCCTACTTACTCAACAAACTAGCTCCTTATCGATTATGTGAGGACTTCACTTCCAAAAGTAGCTTTATTTTTCCTGTAACTCCGCCAACACCTGCAGTCACCTGTTAGCCGGCGGTTAGCCGTGCTAGTGAAGCTCGCTAACACCAAACTTACCCAGGTTAACAGAGAATCGCAGAGCTCTGCTTTGTCCAGACTCATGGTGCCGTGCCCAGTGAAACCACGGCAGCTTACAGGGAGGCGAGGGATTTGGCTCTCGGGACTTTTTCCCCCTGAAGTTTCTTACTGACTCCTGACACTTTCCACGTCAGTCATTGTCCAGCCATGGCCTCCTGCTGCTCCTGCCTACTTTGCGTTTCAGCTCCTGTTATCCAAGCGAGCTTCCGTATTAAGAACGTTCCCATGACAACGGATTATGTTGCGGGTCAGCTTGTCTGGTCATGGTGAATAATAATTATCATAATAATAATAATGATAATGATATAACAATGGAAATAACAATAGCCATCTGTGTATTCTAAGCTCTCATAATCATGTTAGTTCAAAAAGAAATTCATACATTTTATTTATTTATCCTCTATTTATACCAGGAAAACCTTATTGAGTGGGCAAATCTTTGGCCAAGACAGGCAGCAAACTCAATGACTGACAAACACGAACTAGATTAACACAAAAATCCCTCAAAATCAAAATTAACAAGACCATAAAATCAAAATTTCAAATACAAGAATGTATAACATTTCATCCTAAATCCACCTAAATAACACCTTAAATCAAACCAAGACTTATGCAAAACCATAAACGCAAAAAAGACGAATCCAAAACATTTTTTTCTATTGAGACTAATACATCCTCAAACCTTAAAACAGCAGAGAGCCAGCAGAGAGGGCATCAAGTTTCTACTTAAGACTGAGTGAAAATATATCAAAACTAGTGGGAAATCCTATATTTTAAAAGGATCAATAAGTTTTGATTAATAACTGTGATTATTTCATACTATAAAATCTGTCACCTTCTCCCCTGAGCAAAAAGAAAGAAAAGCAATTATATGGTACTGTTCAGTTAGTTTTGTATTTATGGAAGAAAATCCCAAAAGTGAGTTGACGCCAATATCTCTGCCGAAGGTTGTTTTTGCTGTATTCAAAGTTCCTTAAAGCACCACTGGATGGCTCTAGTTAACAAACAGCAAACAGCTTGATGCACAACTGGCTGCTCCAGTAGAGGCTCCACTGCCCATGACAGGTGTTTTGTAAAAACTTTCTAATAAGACATGTTTTCTGAGAAGCCAAACTGTTAGTCTTAGAAAGTGTGATATAAATCACAGTCTGCAGTTTGACACCTGTGATATAAGACTCCACAGTATATTTTTTAATAAGGACTGTTTTGAGCTTTATCAAAAGTCTCCAGTGTTGGAACACACTGACCAATTCACACTGGTTTGTGGTTTACAGGTTAGAAAAAACTTTAGCAGGTTTCTGTCAGAAGCCTCCCTCTCATATCACTGACATGCTGTCACACACGTACTCCCTTTCCTCTGTAATCTGCATATCTCCCCATCTCCTTCCTACGTTCTTTGTCGCTGTCACAAATCAAACTGCAGGGACCAATCACAAAACACTGCCCACTGCTTCCTGTTTGCTTTGGCAAACCCAACCGGTGACTGCGTACCACAGTCCACTGGGCTCGCTGAACACCTGCATCACATGAAATATCTGTTAATTCTTCCAGTCCTTCCCATTCAAAAACCAGTTCGGTCACAACACCGCCTTACATCTGGCTTTACCATATTTGTCAGGTCCGAGTTCCTGTTTTTCTAGATGGTTTTCTAGCCAGAGGAATGCACATGTTTACCCATTCCCTTCCACTGGCTGCTATTATAACTCAAACCTCAATCACAGTGACTCCTGTTATCTCTCTGTTGATTATAGTTGAACTTTGATTATTTATTTTCATCATTCCATTAAGTTTTATCTGTGGTTATCTTGTTCTGCTGAGGCCCAGAGCAGGCCAGTGGAAAGTTAACATATATCCAGTCCTATAAGGGCAGTTGTGTATATGTTTGCTTCAGGAGAGAAAACTGGGGGTCTCAAGTTGAGTAACACAGGTCTGGATTGAGACACCTGGGAGGAAGTGAGGTCCGTGATTTGGGAGGGGAGGGGGCTCAGCACAGAAGTTAGTCACCCACTGAGGGATAGGTCAGGGCTGACTAATGCTTGAGTGGAAGGAGGTGTGGTAGGGGCTCTGGCGAGGCAAGGCTGGAGCGGAGGCTGACTATTTTTGGCCAGCTCCTCTTCCTCCACGCTAATTCCTCTTTTCACCCGTTCTCTCTTTCCTTATTCCCCAGATGTGTTTCCTTCCTGAAAGTCAAAAGGCTTTACTTCTCCTCTTTTCCAACCCCACACTGACGCACTTGCATCCCTCTGGGGGGAACTAGAAGGGTGGAGGTGGGAGGGCCAGCAGCTAAGATTGAGTAATTATTCCTTTTTTTGAAGCTTGTGGTTTTCTTGTTTGGAAAAAAAATGCGGATAGTTCCTTTTTTTTTCTTTTTTGTCTTTTTTTTTTTAATTCTTTAAGTGCAAAGAGCAAACGATGTACTGCTTTCTACACTCTACAAGGACACATTGTCTTGTGAAATTCTAGAGAACTGCCTGTTCCATATTTTTGCTTTAATTTATCAAAGTCCCCCTTCACAATTTTTGCTTATTGTAACCTCACTTGGATGTTCAATGATGTACTACATTCGCAGAGTTTGACACTAGTAGACTGTTCTCACATTCATCTGCTGGAGGGGAAAATTTTCTCTCCGCTCACCTTAAACCTCTGTTAAATATGTGCATGTGTCAGCATGATTTTGTGACATCAGAGCTAATTTGGAAGCCAATCATAGTCCGATATGCAGCTTGATCAAGGTTGATGTTGAAACTCAGAGCCTCTATTGCACATATGCTCAGAATGGCCTTTCCAGTGAAGTAGGAGACATCTTGTGACTTGTTGTTAAACTTTTGTAATCAAAGATACCTTGATATTCATATAGTCAGATGTATACATTTATATACGATTATGTCATTTTGAAGGCCCTAAAAATGTGGCTTTAAATCTCAGTATTTCTCCACAACATTGAATCTGCATGACTAAATAAGCAACATTAAAATTATTTGTTAAGAATTTAACACTAAAAATCTAAGTTCATCTGCTTCATTAGGGCCATGTGGGTATGGTTTGATAAGATTTGATTGACAACTAATTCAAATGTTGTTATGAAATGTCATGACCCGGCTTTTTAGGCCATGACAAAAGGAAGGAAATGCACATGATTGTAGTGGGAAGAACAACAATCATGTTTATTTACAGACAGGGCAACAAAGTTCACTAAGAGATTAGTCAGTACATCATTAGTGTTAGTGAGTGGATGTATGAAAGTGTAGTGTTGAATAGTGTAAAATAAAGACAAGCTACCACAAACGAAAGAAAATGTGTTACAAGCTTGAGAGCCAGAGATGGAGTAAAAGAGACAAGATATGGGGCAGCCGATCCTCAGTGCACTTTCAATGGATTGGCCAGGTGCAACCAGGTGCACTAATACAAACTACCAGAACCTGAGAGGAGACACAAGACACAAGTGGGCAGTTCTGGGAAAGACATAAAGCCGCTGGAGGGCTGCCACAGAATCCTGACTGGAGCACAAGATGACATCACCTTTTCCAATGGTGGGAAGACGACTGAGAAACACAGAAAATCTCTCATGTGAAACAACTTTTGTAACTTTGGCAGAAAATAGTGTGTTCATGTAGAATCCCAACACTTATAATAAGAAACTGATTGAGAAAATAAGTTTTGTCTTATGAATTTTAAATAATGGGAAAACCACATCAGACACATATTATTATACCAAGCAGAGTATTTATATAAAACATGCCTGGAAGGGGAAGTCCATTTGTCCCCTACATCCTCATTCTCAGGTCATAGTTCAGCCCTGAAAGTCACCAACAAACTGTGAAAACCTAAAAGTGTAATAGTGTCCCCACATGCCTGCATGCGAACGAGCAATGTGGTGCGGAGAGACAAAGAACTGCTGCACCTTTAAATGAAAGAATGCCAACAATGTGCGGCTGTGCCCAGGCATTTGGGGCTGGAATGTGTTGGAAAGCTGGCAATGGGATTTTTTTTCCTCTCCAGCTTTCCCAGGTGTTACAGGGAAAGGAAAACAAGAAAACCATGAAACAGAAATGGACAGGCCAGGAATAAAAAAGAGGGCGTGGGGCTGGAGGTGACAAACACCCAGGAGTCTGATCAGAAAGCCCCTTTCTAGACATGAGGTCACCTGTGTACTGGCTATGTGCTGTCAAGACATGTAAAACAGAGGAGAGGGAAAAAAAGTGAGATTTATGGCCCTGTCTCCTCCCTCGCTCTCGAGCCATGGATTTATGTCTTTTGTAAGGGCGAGTAGTCGATAATAACCTCACCTCTGGAACCTGGCAGGGAGTGTCCATTTTGAAATACATGGAGGTAAATACAGACTGGTTGTTGACCCAAACGAAGGGTGTCTGCCTCTGAAAACCAGTTCTGAAATCCCAGTGGAATTATAGCACGTGTTGAACACATTTCTCCAGCAGCATATACAGCCACTTAGTTCAGCTCTCCTCTGGTGACTCACTGATTGTTGTGTCTGTGACACTTAAGAACAGCAAAGTTTTACTCATGTTATGTAACAGGCACTAAATGACCCTCATACTTATTGATCTAAATCTTAACATGAGTCACGGTGGCAGCAGCAGAAAACAGTCAAACCCCACTCTGTTCTTTTCAGGCTCGACCCACTGTAACATCAAACCAGAAGCCCAACAGGAGGAGGAGGAGGAGGAGGAGGAGGAGGAGGGATCAGCTGTGATATGGGAGCAGGCAGCACCAACACAATCCATCATTGTTATGAGATCTGCGAACCAGGTGTGCTCTGCTTGCTTTTACTCTCGCTGCACAATCAAGTTTGGATTTACTTCTTGTTTGTGTTTTCGATAGGCCCCCATCTCAGTCTCGGCCTCTCTCTCTCTCTTTCTGTCTCGCTTTCTGTTTCCATGCCTCACCCTCTCTCTCTCTCTCTCTCTCTCTCTCTCGTGCGCACACACGCACGCACACACACACACACACACACGCACACACACACAAACAGGCAGCACATGGCCAGCGCAAGTGAGTCACAGTGGTCTGGTAACAAGTGCCTCTTCTCAGGGAGAGTCCCTCGAGTGTCCTTGCGATTATGGCCAATCCCCTTGAGCGTATCAGGTGCACTGCTCCTCTGGGCAACGTGAGACTCGTCGCTGCCATTGTCTCCAGGTTCGCAGCAAATATTAGCACATGCCAGATGTTTTCAACGCCTTCAACTTCATGAAAACCAACCAGGCAGCAGTTGTAGTTTCATTTCTATTTTATTGTTTTGACACAGTTTTGACTTGTGCATCCAAAAATAGAAATATTGAATTGTATTCTGAGATGCTGGGACTCTGGAAGATGCAATTACTTGGATATCTTGCTGACATGGGCTCACAGACTGCATATAGAGAAGGTCGACCTGCCCAGAAGCCACAAGTACTGTGCCTGCTCCACACCATATGATCACAATATAAAGATTTTTTTCTGACTTTTGAAAAATTAAAGTAAACATTTTTAATGGTTTGTACTGTACTTTTGCAAAACTATCAAAAAAGTTAAGGTAGATTCTGACACAGGTGATAATATGAAATTTAAAGCATGCATTAAAGTAGTTTTGGTTACAGCTATTTTAAAGTTGTGCTTTGAGCTAAATGTTTAAATTAGCATACTAACATGCTCACAATGGCAATGCTAACATGGTAATGTTAAACAGACATAGTGTTTACTTGTTAACATCTTACATTTGCTACACACATAGTACTGCTGAGGTTGATGTAATTTCTGTTGCAGGTATTTGGTCATCGAGTTCAAATTTCAACAATTACAGTGATTACAGGTTATCCTGCAGGGAACACGAATTGTATCAAATTTTATGGTAATTCTTCCAATAACTGTTGAGACATTTCACTAAAAGCCACAATTGTGAACCTCATGTTGGTGTTTGATGAGGATCATCAAAGTCATTAGACTTCATCCTCTTGGAACCATGAATGTCAAACTATATAATAGTTTGATATAATATAATAAACGAAATATATTAATTCTAGATATTTCACTAAAAGCCAAAAATGTCAGCCTGCTGCTGGCACCTAAAGGATTCATGCTCTGTGGACCATGAACGTCTGTACAAAATGACAGTCCATCTGTTCGACATTGCACAGAGCTAGCGTGGCTATAAATAAATAATATGACAATTTTATTTACTGTCATAAATAAAATACTGTCATAAAAACATAAATCATTTGAACACAGAAGGATTATTGAGAAGCGAGGCTATTCACTCACTTTTAAACACCAGTTGTTTATATTGTACAAGCACTTTGAGGCCGACTAATACGTGTTTGTTTATTTTATTGCCATATAACAGGAGCAGCTCATATCGCTGTCATCAGTGGCAAGTACTGTATAATATCTGCAAATATCACCTCTTGAAGTGTGGCTTAAAGGTGTTTGAATATGGTATTATCCAGTGGTCATGAATGCAATAATTACCGTGCAGAACTAATAACAGGTTAGGGACACGGTACTTAAGCCTGCTCCTCCCAGCACATGTTCACAAACAGCAAACACACCTCATACACCTACGATCAACTGTAACAATAGCGGAGCACGCAGTACACTCCACCTCGTGGACACAAGCCAGGTGTATCTCTCCTCCACCCAGTTTGCCTTTTCAGACACACGGCACTTAAGCTTTACCAGAATACGGTGTCCTGCAGGAGTGCTGCAAGTGGAACAGGACATGGTGGCGTGGTCACAGCTGGATTAACGCGATTGGCAGGGGCGTGTGGTTAACAAGACTGGACCAGTTATGCCATCAGTTTCAATACTGCAGAGAATGAGTGAAGTTTTTGCAAATGTAGTGGTGACTGTCAAGTTTCTCTGCCTTTGTGCCTGTGTGCTGGTCTGTGGATGTGAGTACTGGGTAAGGTCAGTGGGGATAAAGGTTCATATTTTCAAGTCCCTTCTTAAAACAAAGCAAACATTCCCACGTGTACACTGAAAGATTTATTGGTCTCTGCAATTATTCCTAATACTGGTCTTGAAAAACCAGTTTTCGTGATGAGAGTCAAAATCCACAGTCCTCATTCTGATCAGTCTGACTTCAACAAATCTAGTCTAGATCTTCTAAAGTTGATTCTTTTTAGTTTTAGAATCATGTTATGCAAAGATCACAGCCAGTGCAGACATTAAAAAATAATGAAATTCACCAATAACACTTTCAACGTGAATATGCACACGTGAGTACTGAAATAAAGTGAACCTATTCCACCACCAACAGCAGTGAGCTCTCATGCCACCGTTCTTGACCGTTTGCTGGGTGTGAGACCAGATTCTAATGAGTTGTCAGCACATGCCAAAAGAGTCAACCACACCTTCGCCCTTGCACAACTTCCCTATTCTCTTGGTCCGCACACTCTCAAACACGCAAACACACCCAAACAATCTTCACCCTCCAGTCCCTCGCTCAGTCTCCTGCAGCCCGCCTAGCTTAATTGATGCCCTTCCCTAACAGCCTAAATTGCACAGCCGGGCTTTGAGGGCAGCGAGTGGGTTGTCAACAAGTGTGGCCTGAGTGAAGCCGCGGCCCTTCACCCAGAGTGACACTCCACCTGACTCAGCAGCACACAGGCACTGTTTACTGGACCTGTCCACCGCAATCAACATGCCTGCATTTGGCCTGACTGTAATTCCACCGTTAACCTCATCACTGCCAGGAGAGGGGAGATCGGGGGGAGGGGGATGCTCATCTGCCTTCCTCTTTTGTCCTTCCTCTTCTACATCAGAGCGCAAACACTTAATCATGCAAACACACAGGCACACACAGAGGAACGATCTGCATAAATTATCCTCAGGAGAATGTTAAATTGAATTGCATTTCATTTCTTGGGCTGCACGTAATGCACAGTAAATCAAATTAAAATGTAATATTCCAATTACGGACAAAGTTAAAATGAAAATGAAAGACGTATTTAGGCCTGCATATATTTCACTCTATTACAAAACGTAAACCCTGCAGAAAAATAAAACTCACATTTGCATTTAAATTTTCTTACTGCGATAATATGATTTAGAACAAAAATATAAATCACATATTCATGCATGATGTGTCATATATGCTGTATTTTTTAAATTTAGAAAAACTGCTTTCTTGCTGATTTGATTTTGTGCTGTCTCTATATTTAGATATATGTGTGCACTGTGATGGCTGCCAACTTGTTGCACCCATCTGTTTTTAGCATCGTCAGCACAAAGCTAGTGTGGACTGTCCAACTGAGACTGATCCATTCAGACAATCACCTATAATGGCTGATCTGGACAGAGGTGGACTTAATGTCCCCTCGGTTCAAACACACGAGTGATGGAAAGGAAGTTCCTCTGACTGACACGCCATGAGACACAGCCGGCTACGACCTGAAAGAGTGAAAGCTGCTGACCCCACATGTTGTCTCATTTCTTAAGAATCCATCAGTCGGTGTTAACACGCGTTGGGCTTGTCATGTCTCTGATCTCCGTTTAGTAAAAACCCAGTTGCTGATTGAGAAGCTGAGTCGAACTCTGAACACAAAATTCAAAGCCTCTTTGAAGTGCTGATGGTTATCACAAGGTCAACACACATTAAACGGTATGTAGCTGTCACATGTTGCTGCTACAAAGAGATACATACACAAAGAAGAAGTGATAGCACCTGCGGTTTGGAGACGTAATTACAGGAGAGCGAATAAAGGTTCGGTTTGAATGGTGTTTGAAAAGGGAGTTGTCATGTAGGATTAGAGTCCTGTTGAAGCAATACCTCCCACGACCTTTCAACCCGTGCTTCAGGGTCAGCCTGAATTCCTCCCAGCGCCCATCGCCCGCGGCCCTGCTCTCCTTAAACACAGAGTGCTCACTCCCACTCCCACTCCCACTCCCAGTCACACCACTGTAACCGTCATCTGTGGGACAACACGCCAGTAATCATCCTGGATTTTACTGTATTAACTGAAATTTGCTTCAAACGTGCAAAATTTGGTTCAAGTTCAAAAGTTGAAAAAAGAGGTCAAAGATTTATTTCAGATTGTAATGCAGTTAACTTTAGTGACAATATTCTGATGCACATGTGACTGAGCCTGACAGGTGTAGTAATATATGTATCACAGGTTCTGGTTATAAATTTCTTTTTATTTTTTCATTTGTATTTCCAATGTTAACATAATCATATGATTCGAGACATTATTAAAACTTAATTATCAATAAATGCTATTTCTTCATTCACTATCATAATAGAATTTAAGACTATTGGAGTTCATTTTAAGTTAATCATAAAATTTTTTTGTCAAAATGCCCTTTTAAAAACTCAGTTTTCATTTAGAAATTGCATTATTATGATCACTGTAATAATGTAAATAAGGTTGCACATTCTAATTACTTAGTGAGCTAACTAGCGAGGCTGGGTTGGACATTATATCATTATTCAGCATGAAAGTGAAGAGTTTCTGTAAGTGTAAGCAACCCGTTAGCTAAAGTGACCACAGATAAAGTCTTGTAGTTTTTGAGAGTTGTTTGTCTTTCTTTGAGGAACATCTTTAGATTCAAAACACTGGTGAGGAAACTCTGAATTAACCTGCTAATATTTGCTGCTACCATTAATGCTGTTTCTTGACTTTGAAACTCATTAATACTTTAATCTCACAACCCCGCCTAGCTAGTTGGCCAGCTCGGTAGATAACATGTGCAGCCTTGTTAAGCATTAAGTCTTTTTAATTCGTTGCAATGTTTATTTACATCGGCAGCTAGTTAGTTGATCCAGTTGATCCATTTCAACATCGTTGTTGTTGCTGCTCTAGCTAACGAAAGCTAACCGGCCAAACCGGGCCAACCTGTGAGCTTGATAGCTTAAGAGGCAGGGGACGCTGTTCGTCCAATCATAGCGAGCAATTTTCTTGACTTCAAGCCGTTTTAACGACTTTCCTTGCATGTTCATTAAAGGAAACAATACGAATTCACTTTGCCATGCCATGAAAAAAAAATTGGGGGGACACGTGATTGGCTGAAAGGTGACAGTGACAGCGACATTTCAAAATATGAAGTAAAATTAAGTAAGTTAAGTGTCACAATAAAGAATGTCATTAGGAAATAAAAACAGCTTTACCACAAACAATTGGACATCTTAAGATCTGTTGGTTTACCCTAAAGACGACCCACCCTGCGAGGTAGACGGGATGAACTGAGGTGTATGACATCGTTATGATGTCACATGAAACAGCTGCGAGAAACAAAACATCAGTGAAACAGCAAAATGCAGGACCCGATCCGTTGGGAACGTCAACAGTGAAGGGGCCAAAGGTCATCAGGAGTCAGTGGATGGCCAGAGAACGAAAAGCCGTTTCACTTGTTATCATGTGACCTACATTCCACACTTGGGCTAAGTGACATTTGGGCCAGTTTTATTTGCTGATGAGGACCGTGACTTGCAGTTCAAAGCTCTGAAATCACTAGAAAGTTGGACCTTGATTTGGTTTTATCACACACTGTATGAACATTACAAGTTGCACATGAGTCTGTTATTGTTGTGGATTACGTCACATTGCAACAAGTGTTACTTTTACCCTGCCCCAGTCTCGCGTGCAACATACACACTGGCTCCATGTAGGTTAAATGCCATAAAATCGCCGTTTAACGACTTTTTAAGTGGCTTGTTTGTGCCAGTAGGCTCCAGGAATGTCTTTGAAAAGCACACAAGCCCAAAAAACAAAATATCTTATGAAATTCTTCAAGTGGCTTAAAACAGTGTGGTCTATTAAAATCTCTTAAGGAAACATAAAACTAAGCAGCTCATTTGAATTGATCCTGTAATCCCTTTTAGATTAACAGTGAATTAATTTGGCAGTTGGTAAATCCCCACCTCACCAGTGTAAATCACTGGTATAAAAGGTCTGGTTATAATGCAGAACAAAGGCTTATCTGTTTCACAAGTGAGCACTCCATCTATTCATGCCCTCCCTCGCACTGCTAACAAACTTTCAAATGTCCGCCTCACATAATTAAACCCGTTCGCCGGATTTGCCCCCACAGAGAGGGATGAAACAATCCCACAGACAAACATTAACCCAGGGCCTGACCCTGCAGCTTGTCAAGAAGATGAACGTCTGAGACTGGAGGGAAAAAAAAAACAGCATTCCACTTCCCGTAAACCAGTAAGGGGGAGGGAGGGGGATTTTGGGAAGTTTGGTGAGTCATCACTTTTTCTTTTCTACCGGCGCTCCCCCCCTTTGGCATCGCAACGTGGAGCTTGAATACCTCCACGGCAGATTGCCCCGTCACGCTTTGAATAGGCCCTCTTGAGTTCTGACAAGTGTCTCATATTGGAAACGTTGCTGCCAGAGTCGCAGCTGTCCGCGCGGCTGTCACCGTCATAAGCTCCCTTTGTTGGCGCACGCTTTGAAACCTGAGGAGATAACAAGTTAAGACTTCGAGCATGAATAAAAAATAAGCATGCAATGACTTGAAGCGCTGCTGGCTCGAACCCCCGGCTTGTCACTCAGGTTTGTTCTTGTGAGTGTGCATGTGTTAAACAGTTTCTGTGATCAGGTCAAATACAGTGGATGGGATGAGTCAGTGGATATCTGCTACCACGCTGAGAATTTATTACTTGCTAACTTCATCTTGTGTGACAATAACATGCTGACAAATGCCTGTAAAATGATGACAGGGCTCAAATATAGGAGCTTTTACAGCAGTTTTAGGAGCACCTCATAATGGAAAGTGCTTCAGTTCTCATCGAGAAAAACCACAGATTTTATTGCTGTACTTTCTTCTCCTATTTTTGTGTCAGCTCTTTTGTGTGACCACTCATTCGTCCTTAAAGAGCACTGTTCCACTAACTGATCATCGACATCATTTCGTGGTTGGGGACTCTCCCCAGAGGGCCCCCCTGCACGCCGCACAAAAACACCCTCAAACCTTCTATTAGGGGCCGGTTAGCTCCAGGGGCCGAGCCTCTCTCTCTCCGCCGCTCATGCACACACAGGATATTTATCACTCTTTAATGACAGGCTGGACAAAGGGTGATGTCACCGGCCGCAACACAACAACGTGCAACAAAAGGCCGGCCGGCCCACTCTCGTCTCAGTCCGACCGCGGTGACCTCACTTGATTGATAGGTCTCAGTCTCACTGGGCTCTTTGTGCCAGCGCGGCCGTCGTGGTATGTGGCACATGAGGCCTGGATGCTGCCGCTGCCGCTGCTGCTGTTGCTGATGACTAAGGGTGAGTAATCAAAACAGTCGCAGAAACAGGCCCGCTTCACAAAGATGGTTGTTACCATTAAAATGTCATCGAGGACTTGATATAAGGCAGTGTTTGCTCTTGTGGACAAGCATCTCTCGCCTTTGTCAGCTGCGGGAGACGGTCAGCCTGTTCGTGTTGTGTCTGCGCACAGTTAAAAGCAGTAAATACATGGCTTGAAATATGCTTGTGTGTGTGCTCCATGTTGGCTGCTTCAGATGTCACATATAGGCCTTATTGGCTTTGCGTCACCTGTCGGGCTCCATTTGTAGATGTGCCAGTTGTTGTCGGGAGGCGTTTGTCCATCATCAGTCATAAACACACATTGTATTCATAACAACAGCTTGCGTAGTGCCCCTGCTTTACCTCTCCACTCTAATTCCTGTGTATGTTGTTTCATTGATTTTACGATAAACAGACCTAAAAATCCCCTTTATGAGCAAATAGCCGATCTAAAAAACATCACTCTTCTCATCACTGAAAGTGAAAAAAAACAAGATTTATTTCTGTGGAAAATTCTTAAAATAACTTTCTTTCGTTCTCTATGCCAAATCTAGTTCACAGGCCTATTCTCTCTCTCTCTCTCTCTCTCATACACACACACGCACTTTCATGCACACATTAATAAGCCTGTATTAAGTTAAAAGCAGGGATCCCATCCCACAGCCATTACACACAAGCTTCTTTCAGTTTCCAGTAAAGGTAAATAACTTCAACAGCATTTCTCTGAATGTGCTCCCTTGTGCATAAACACACATATTTAACTAATACACTCATCAAAGACCTTCCGCTTGAAATATAAAAAAACCCCAACAACCTCTACCGTGATTTATGAAAAACAAAATCCATTACTGCTCCAAACCCCTGCTTGCGGTTTTCCTTCAAACCGGTGCTTTGCTAGCTGACTCACTGGCTGAAGTACAGCGGATTTCCACTTCCACTTTGGCCCGTTCATCTGAAACGCTGGAGAAAAACAGCGAGACGGGGAAGGGGAACGGAGGGAGGAAGAGATGGAGATCTGGAAGCCATTAGAAGCTGGCAGCTGTGACCTGGAGTGGCTGATTCAGAGGAGGAGAGAGAGAGAGGAAGAAAGAGGGAGGGAGGATACGGCACATGATTGCCATAATGAATTTAATATCTGTGCATGTGCAGGTCATTAATGCACAGCCTTGTGATTTAGCAGCGGGGTAGATGAAGACTGTAAAAAGTCGTTTTCTAAAAGCAGTCGTTCCTCTTTACAACTCCTACTGCTTTGCCCGCATTTCCCATAGAGACTAATGAAGTCTTATCTGGCTGTTTATCCATCCTTTCTAGTCTGTTATCAGTTTTTTTCATGCTTCCTTCCTCTCTTGGTAAGTGTGTACATACCTCTCTCTCTCTCTCTCTCTCTCTCTCTCAACCACCCACGTCTGTGCTGTGAATCTACTTATAGAATAACCCTGTCCTAAACCAAGAAATCGAGAAATTCGACTGTAACCAGGCACGGCAGGTCTGTCAACTTTGCATTTCTCCTCATGACGAAGTGATGTTCATTGGACTTCTAGTACAAGCGATATTCCATATATAGATGATCCCGAGAAAATATGTAAGGAATGGATTGCAAATGTTAACTGTCTTAGTACCTACAGTACTGGGGCAAGGGACGTCCCGTTCACTACCTGTTCAGGACTGGAACATCACCTCTCTGGGTGAGACAGAGTAATGACAGCAGCTCTGTCCTGCTACAGCAACTCCAGCCGAACTTCAGCCAAACTTCGATAGCGTTACCTTTGCCAAACTCATCGGTTATTCCTCATCCTCAAATCCTGTTCTCCAGTCAAAGTGAAGCCTGAAAATATGAGCATTAAAGCCCAAGTCTACCCACCAAGTATGCACTGGGATTTATAGTAAACCTTGAAATCATGCAAAGATTATAGCAAATAACAGTTTAATAATATTTTAACTATTAAAACTGTACCAATACTGCTCCTCCTCCTAATGCTTTTGGCGCTTTAATTTAAGTATCATCAAGTGAATATTTTTACTTCATATAGATTCTTTTACAGATTTTTCAATTAAATATGAAACAGCTGGAAACGTTAAAAAGTCAGTTAAACAGTTTTTAACCAACTCCCCTGGGTTTGCTTATGCAATTTAACTACTGCTGATAAAATCTACGAGAGACAGTTGTCAGTTCAACCAACAAACAACCACAGTGACATCTTCTGATTTATATCACCTACATTCTACACAGTGATTGGCCTATAGGTACAGTGACGACTCTGTCTTCCGGTGCGTCCATGTGAGTCAGGTTTCAGGTTGGGGTCAGACCGGAGGAAGTGAGACAGGATTGCCATAAACAGAAAGCAGTCAGATGCCACAGAAGTGATTCCAACTCTCCCATATCCTGTTCAGAAAGTCCATGGAGAGGCCCCTCGTATGAGACGAGGACTACACTGGGTCTTTGGGTTTTCACCTGTGACTCATCCACGCAAATCACAAGGATTCACATGGCGCGACTCATCTGAGGCTCAAACACACACTGTTCAAACAATGTGTGTCCTGCTGCTGCTGCTTGTCACACACAGGTACACAAACACACACAAAATGTGGATGTAAATAGTGTTGGTTTTGCTTTGAGTTATGGCAGCATTTGGAATCGAGGGCAGTGACGCTCAGTGACTGACAACCATGTGAGGGAGAAAAGATTAACTTCCCCTGATGCTCCATGGGGGATTTCTCCGTCTGTCATAGGCCTGCCCTTGTAAATACACAACATCATAAACACACACAGCCAGATACATAAACCACATTCACACACAGGGCAAGTTTATTTGAAAATGCTACTGTGTTGCGCCAGCTTGGTTAATGACTGAACTTTATGATGAACCATGAGCAGCGCACGCCTAGCAAATATTAATACTTAACACTATATAAGTCATTATCTACTGTCAGAGTGAGATAAGGACCCTAAACATAATCCTCTCTCCTTTGTGGTTAAGGGGGCTAGTGAGCAGCACTGCAGTGATGTACAGTATGAAAAGTTGGGTCTGTCCCTCTGCCTCTATCTCATATGCTCACTCCAGAGTGAAACTTTCTGCTTGGCTGATTTTCAGTTACCGCTCATCAATGGCAGCAAGAGCGTCTCCCTCCCTCACCTCTTTTTTTCCCTTCTTCACACCGTTGTTCTCCTCTTCCCCCTTTGACGTCTCTGGTGGTCTGACAGCCGTGTGGTCCTCCGGGGTCAACACGGGGGGAACACACACACACACAGAAAGAGAAAGAGAAAGGGTTTTTCACCTGGTGTGAGCAGCTTTGATGGTTGAGGAGAATAATCCTGCTTGTGACACCCCTCACAGATTGAAAGTGGTGATAATTTGTAGAGTCATAGTGGTTGTGATAGTATAAAAAATATGTATAATACTGAGCATTACTGCTAACAAAGCATGGCATAAGTTTCGCACATTATCAAGGTCATTTAAGCTGTTGATTTCAGCTCATGGCCAGTACAGTTTAAAAATACTTTTCCAGCAGACAATTGAAAATTGTTTGAGATAATTGAATTAACTGAACTGAAAACAAGCTCTCTGGAAAGCAGGAAATCAATGTTTGTATGCATTGGGTCAGAACATGATAAATCATTTCAAAAGTTTGAGTCGTGAATCAACCAGTCATTTTACTTGTCCCCAAAAACAAATTGCATGACAGTTTCTCCAAAATCTAAAGCACGTCAACATCAGACAAAGATAGTGAACTGATGAAAAACCAAAACCAAGAAAACAATAACAACGCAAACAGAAACCACCATGCCACTGCTGCCGGTGACTGCGTGGGCATGCATTCATCAGAATGTGTATGGTATTACTGTATATGGTTTGATGGTTGGAGATTCACTCATTGCAGCATCTCACTGGAGAAGAAGAAGCAGAAGAAGTAGAGATTCAGGAATTGGCTGTGAAATGGAAACACCCCTGTCTGTAAGAGTACAGCAGTTATGAGAGAGATCGAAGGAGTATGGGTGCAATGCAAAACTATAATCTGCTTATGTGACAAAAATATCAGATTTATACCTTTCTATTTCCATTTGTGCCCATGTGTACATATATAAGTTTAGCTGGCCACAACATATATGCAACAACAGGTTTTAACAATGGAAATATGCAAGTGAGAATAGTATCATTTTCTTTAAAATTTGTGTGTGAAATGTGAGGAAAATAAAGTTGGTCTGATTTGTCTATGATCAAATAATATATGTCTTGTTTGCATGAATAAAATCTATGCAGCATCAGTCAGTCTTTACCCTGCACCAAACAACAAATCTGGTGAAAATTTTACTGAGCACAAACAAAGCTACCAGTCAGAACTGACGTCCACAGGAATCATTTCAAAAGTTCCACTTCTGTCAACTGGATTCACCAGCTCATCATTTCTTTGCTTTGGGAGGATCCAGGCTGAAAAGGTGAAAGGTCGCTTGTGATGTGAGTTTTGAGAAGAGGGGAGGAAGAGCAGTACGTGACATCAACCTCCTGTCACAGTTGAGCTCGGCGTTTGAGCTTAAAACAGAAACATATCACTTCCTTTGGGAATTATTTTTAGACGCGGTCATGTAGTTTAGCCCAGAATATCTTTGTCATGGTCAGATCCACTCATGATCTTTGCGTGTGGAAGATGTGTGAGATGCAGTGCGTGTGTGCTACGATAGAACTGTTTATCATCATTTTATGTCATCACTGTGTGTTCATGGTTTTTTTTTAATCAAGATTGTTCTGAGATAAGTCAAAAGGAATGACGACGCAGGGTATGTATGCGTGAACAAATGCACATACTGTACCAAGGAGTAAACAAACTGAAGTCATTTCTGCATTAAAATACCATGAATGGAAAAATTCACTCTGAGCTGCATGTGCAGGTTTCGAGCTCAGTCAACACATTTTATAAATGTCGGATCAAGAAATAGGGCAAGAAAACTACATGTTCAACATGACCTTCTTCTAATGGAAAAAAACACACACGTGACTCATGACTCACATTCCCAGGCTATTCTTATTCATCTGTTTCTTTATGGAAAATGTTCTGTTCTGATATACTTTGCACCGTGCCTCTTACAGCTCTCCTCCTCGTGCTAATTTGCACAAACTTCAATGCTGGTGAGGTCACAGCTTCCTTGATTTGTGGTTTGTTAGATGATTGAGCAACATCGCTCATTGACGTACAAAACTTCAACTTGATGACTCGACTTCTGAAAACTCTTGTGTGTGTCATGTGTCCGCCAGTATCTTGTAAAGGAAAGCTGCCGGCTCTGTTGCATCAGATGCGCCACAAACGGATAAATAAACAGAATGCAAAAGGAAGAGGGGGGTGGATGAAATAATTTGCTCTCCTTTGCAGTGTAAAGGCAATAACTACTGCCTTTTTCAAACTTGTAAGCTCTGTGTTGAGAGAGATGTTGGTAAATTTTTTTTGCCGTCTTTTGCTGACTCTAGCAATGGTAATGACCAAAATATGCCAAAAACTACTGGATGGATCGGTCTGTCCAGACGTTCATGGTCCCCAGAGGATGAACCCACCTGACATGAGGTTGATGTTCGTGATTTTGAGTGACAATGTTTTAACAACTATTGGAGCAATTACCATGAGATTTTAAACATTCACAACCCCCTCAGGCTGGATTCTGATTGTGATGCAATATTATTTTAATATGACGCTACACATTTCCAGACAATCGTTCCTGGAAGGCATTCGTAGTAAAGCAGACGGTTGTTCGCATGAAAGTGAAGAAATAGCTGTGTCACAAAAGGAAAAAAAAAACAGTTAGAGAGAGGAGCCTAGCTTCACTTCTCACCTTTGCACACCTGGTTGGTCATGTCACAAAGTGGGTGTGAATGTCATCCGTTTCGGAAAATTACAGAAATGGTCAGAAACATCCTCCTTGGAAATGAATGGGATCAGGGGGTTTATGAAGCTGAACGGTACTAGTATATAATATACTGGCACCTATAGTTTGTGCTGGTGCTGCATTAATTTTTTTCCAGGTGTTTCATTTATTTTGTCCAACCTCTGCACATCCCTTAAATCTGCACACACAGAAACGCTTGTACCTTGAAGCGCACTGCAACTACCTCTGCTGAAGGCACGGAGAGAGTGTATTGGACTCGGCATGCTGCCACCAGAGCTCTCAGGGACTTTCTCGTAAATCCATTGTGAAAGCTTTTGGGGCGCTGACCAGGACGAGCAGAGCAAAAAAAGTGAGAGTATGGATGGCTGCAGTTTGAGGGAAAGATGGAAAAATACAGAGGCAGGAAAAGGCTATTTGCCAAAAGAAGGGGAAAATCCAGAAGCTGTGTCCCTGTTTGGTGGGAATCACAGCATTGTATTCACCTCCCGAGGGCAAGAGAACAAACGCACCCGACTGAAGTATAACTGTTAGTCTTCTCTGAAATGATATTTTATACAGTTAGACGACTGAAGTGAATACATGACACAGTGATACGAAGATCAGATGAAAAAGTGTGCATTGTCTTTGGCATTCCACTCCGTGCTATCTGATTCCGCACAGCTATTGTTTGTTCTCCTCGAGTGTGTGTGTGTGTGTGCGCACATGTGCATGTACACTCAGCCCAGAAAAGCTTTAAAGTGGGTAGCTCTTGATAGATTCCTGTTTGTTTTCTCGGCACAAGATCAAAGTCAGGTGGCCTTAAAATTGGCTCGTAGGGGGGTTTTTGCATTGTATGTCACCACTGAGTAAAGACCTGGAGGAGCGAGCGCGCTCTTTAATGTTGATCCAAAAACCAGACTATCCACTTGGTAACACCATTTCACAGGTGAGAGCCGTGTCAGCCTCCGTGAAACTAATTCCCACGGTGAGCCTTTGCGGGTGCAGCACGGAGGAATACTGAGGTAAAGATTCTGAGCCCAACCTGTTAATTTATAAGCGATCCAAAGAGGCAGAGCTATTCTCAGTGACAGAATCGGATTATGTGACGATCCATATGCAATCGCTTCATGCCAAGGGAGAAGACAGACGTGGAGGAGAGATGGCAGAGAGGAGACAGAGGGATTAGAGATGAGAAGGAGGTGTGGGGGTGTGCGAGGAAGGAGGAGGAGGAAGATGGAGAGGGAGAGAGAAATAGCAGGGTTGCCAGGACTCCAAAGCTTGTCTGTCATTCCGTGCGTCAGTCAGCCTATTCCCAGGCTCCGACGCAGGTACAGTATTTGCGCAAATGAGAGCATATACTATACACATGCGCGCACTCACAAAAACACACATTTTCTCACTCCGTCAATGCAAGCTGGATGCTGGAAATATCCCTGTTTATCCCTTGTCACAGTCTAATTAGATTCCACCACCACAGCAATGCTTTTCCCTTCACACACACATTTTCTTACCTCACGCACACACACACACTCGCAGGCACACTGAAGCACCGCAGACCTTCTGGCTGTTTCCCTGGCAACAGCTGCTTCCTGTTTGTCTGCCGTAGAGGAAGGGGTAGGGGTGACGGCGGTGGCGGCAGCAGCGGCGCAGTAATGAGAATAAAGTGACCCTGAAGTGGGCATCAAGTGTGTGTGTGTGTGTCGCTTGTAGGCTTTAACAGATGTAGCTGTTCATGATAATGGTAAAACTCCGTGAGTCGGTTGAGAACCATGTGTCAGGATGAACGTGTTCAGCCGACTGGTTTTAAAAGGAGAACCTTGTAAAGGGCTCTTAAAGATGCTACTGAGGGATACATACATGATACAGTGATTACGGTCTAAAGGTAGGCCTACATGTCCCAGCATCCTCACTAGCTGATCATCCATGTGGAAGACATGGAAATAAAGACATACAATATTAAAAATAAGAATGTCATTATCAGCTGATCTTCACTATAACCCTTAGGTGGTTTCAAAGTTTACCATATGTATATATTTGTTACCAATACTTCAAATAAAAAAATGTAAGTAAAATATTCTAATATATTCTAACATAGCCCTTAAATGGGCTGAAAGCATATTACAGGAAAACATACCGTATGCACTTTGACCAGCAGTGGTTAGATTTATGATTTCTTGTTCATGTTTTCCAACGGTATGCTTGAATGAGAAAAGGATTTGAGGATTTGAGGATGAGGAATAGCAGATGATTGACAAATGTAACATTAATGCAAGTTTGGCTGCACTTAGTGGAGTATAAATGTTACCCAAACCAAATACAGAGCAAGTACTCTAAATCTGATATAAAAGCACCATAGCTCTCACACAATGGACATCATATCCTTCAACAGGTATTTCTCTAACACAGCCTAATGTCACGCCCCCTACCTTCTCTACTGGAGGTGGTCATGCTGACTTTTGCGAGCTGACAAGGTCACTGCTTACACTGCAGCTCTTGGTTTATTGGTTTTGGAAAGGTGATATAAAAGGACCAAACTCTTTAAATGGCATGTAACTCTCTTACTACAGCCCCATACACACCTCCACCATGTGGAGAAATCCAAAGCTTGACAGGCCTGCTGTGCCTCATTGTGGTTGCTAAGCTATGAGGGCTCTAATGAGCGGTCAATTGTCCCATGAATTTGAATGCGACATGCTTTCATATTCTGTTTCCACGAACCTGAAATCTGCTCCTACAGTCTGGTAAAAGGATGCTGTTTTTATCCCTCGTTATGTTTTTTTTCCCATCATATATATATATATGCACCAGATTAGAAATCACAGGGCCCCTGTCTGACCCCATGGTTGTAAAACGTTGTTCTGTAACTGATGACTAATTACAGGATGGTGGTTTTGAGATTTCTCCTTTCATTAACAAAAACAGAATCTCTGCAGTCTAGTTTTGATAAAGCAGCCTGTTTTCCAGTCTGCCATACGTGCTGTAAATAATAATCCGCCGGTAATGAGTTGTACAAACATTGCACTGTTACACGTAGGCTACGCAGATCACAAACATAATTAATCATCTGCGGCGTCCGTGCTCTGTAAACATTGATGTGGGCACCGCTGAACTCTGGGATGAACCAGCTCATCGTGGTGAGGAAGGTCAGTGCAAGTCAGCTGGAGCAAATTGGACCCCAGAGTCCCTGTAAATGCGCAGGCATTTTCTGTAATGACTATGTCGACTACAGTGCTCCAGACCAGAATGCAGGATCAAATGATACAGGCTTGCATAATGAAGCATGATATATGAAAACTTCAGGTTGCTCAATTCCCACCGTGAGAATTTGTTTTTATTAAAACTGAACGCTTGGATGAGAAAGAACAACTCAACGCAGGTTTCTCAACCTGAAGTTGGCTTGAGAGATGAATAGTTTTATTGCAGCTGTGTTGTTTTTAGCCAGCTGGGATTTTGCACACCCTAATTCAATGGGCACAGTCATCATAGTGTTGCGACATCTGCATCACATGACGCATTTAATTTCTCATTAGCCTGCTCAAAGCAAAGCATGTGTTGTCATTTTCATCCCTGACAAAATTGCATGTCAGCGTCAGTGGATCGTTTGTTCTCGCACATTTTCCTTCACTGTGTTCATCGTCCCCACTCGTGAAAGACTTTAATGCATGTGAGCGAGTGGAGCTAAGAGTCTTTAGCCACAGATGAATGCTTTGAAGTAATTGTGTCTTTGTAGAGCAAGAAGCCATAATGACACCCGGCATATTTGCTGAGGCATACCAGACGTAGCTGAGTGCCGCTTCCCTCACAAATGGGGTCTGATAAATGCCTGGAATGACATCAAAACTTTGCTCCCGAGGCGTTTGTTTAAAGAGGAGCTCTCCGACGAAAGCGACCACAGTGTTTTGGCAAGAGGTGGAAGGGGTGGTATACCCGTATCTCACAGGAAACAATAGCTTCTGCTTGAGAATCTTCTCAAGTTCACAGGTACAACACATGGTAGGCAGTGTATGTGGGGCAAGTATCTTGTTCCACACCGGCCTGTTTCCCTCCCAACTCGCAAACTGTCAGAAGATAAAAGAGGAAAACATAGCAGAAAGAGAGTGGGAAACACAGAGCGACTTCAAAGCTGCAGAAGAATTTCTTTAAACATGGTTCTCCGAAGACCACATCAAACACGAGGGGAGGCGAATGGGGGAGGGAGGGAGCTGGGCTGGGTTCATGTGCGAGCGTGTGTGCGCGCGCGCGTGTGTACTTGGGTGCGTGCGAGTGTGCGAGCATCATAACATGGCACAAAGTTGAGAGAGATGCATCTAGGCTATGCCGCCTCAACCCAAGTGTGGAGAAGAGAGAGAGGCTGTCAGCTTTGCTAAAGAGTTTGGAGTGTGTGTGCGTATGTGTGTGTGTGTGTTTCTTCTCGTTCTGGGAGGCCTCTTCAGCACCCAGAGAGCACTTCAGCACAGCAGCTGCCAAGGAGACGATCAGAGGGTGGCCCCGCAGCCCACACACACGCTCACGCATACTCACCCTGCCGCATCAGGGCTCCCATCATCTAAGTGCACAGCCGCACACACATGCACACACATCAAACCACGCACTTCATGCTCCTTTATAGTGTATAAACCAGAGTGGATATTGATTGTTTTAAACAGAGCATTTACGACGCAAATGCTATTCCTAGGGCTTGGAGTACACCCACACACGTTTTCCCCCATGACACACACAAGCAAGACGAACACACACACACACACACACACACACACACACAGAAATGGACAAACAAACAGCGATACATTAAAACAGACATTCTTGGCGTTCCTGTAAAAGCCTCTTGTATCATCTGCAGGCAACACTACATAATCACCTCAGGCTCAATGGCCCCTTTGTCAGAAAATAACCTGACCTTTGTCCTGTTGTATCCAAGACTGTCTGTGGACTCTCAGACCTGGCGTTTCAGGCCTCAGTCTGTGACAATGGCACCGGTGGAAAAAGACAGGCTGCTTAAATGGAAACTGTGTAAGGTATTCCAGTCAGAGGTTTGTGTACTGTCTGACCCTGTGGCTCCCGTTCTTCCTTTCTTTTCATGGAGTTCTTCCTACCTCTCTTATTCTGGCAGACGAGCCATTGTGGGCCTGCATCCTTCCTGTCGGCCTCCTCTCATTGGATATCTGCCTGCCAGTCCTTGCCTGTCTGCCTGTCTGCCTGTCTGCCCGTCTGTCTGCATTTCTGCCAGTTTGTCTGTCTCGCTTTGTGTTTGTTTCTTCCTGCTCTCGGTCGACAATTATGGCAGTGTCTCTCTACCTATTTTATCCTGTTTCCTTGACTGGACAGACGTGGGTGTATTTGGTGTGTCGAAATGAGCTGAAAAGTGTATTTGGACTTTTAACAAGACTGATAGACATCATAGCCTATGGTGATTGGCTATGCTCGCAGGCTTATCATTGATTGATTGCATACAGACAAATCAGTGTTGGATTCAGATGTGTGGTGCATTGCTTATGTTTTTATATTGGGTTAGGTAATAATGAGTGGGACTGAACATGATAAACGCCTGTATAAGATGTGAAACTCAGCTAATTATTTAATTATCCTTTGAATTATGTTGTAATGTGTTATGACATTTTACTGCTTTACAGACATTTGTCAGAAAAACTGGGACAACCCTGGACAAATCGGGACCATAAGGCTAGTGGCTCTGTGAGGCTGTACTTTGGAACAATGGTGGTTTGAGCTAAATGCCAACAACAGCATGCTAACAATGAACGTGGTGATGTTATTTTGTTAACCATGTCCACCATCTTAATCTCGCGTGTTAGCATATTAATGTTTGACCATCTTTGGTCATAAACCAAAATATTGAACAAACTGAAAATTTAACTTCCTGATGGGGACATGAATATCCCTACCAAATTTCATGGTAATCCATCAAATATTCTTTGAGTCATTTCACTAACAATCAAAAATGTCAACCTTGTGATGGTGGCACCAAAGATAAGGTCAGGAGGTGGTGGACTGACCAACCAACACTGCCATCCCTGGAACCATGTTGTCAGCATGGCAAAAAAATCATTATATTTTCTAGGTAAAGGAATCTTCCTAAACTATATTTAGGAACTCATACATATCAGAATTATCAGGCTGGCAACACAGGCTTATGTGAGTAATGAAGGCAGACATTCATACACTCAAAGATACAGACAGTAAATGATCACAGAAGGAAAAAAAATTATTTATGGATTTCACTTAAAGTGACTCATAAGACAACATTTTAATTTGAATGGGTGGGGGCTTTAGGAAAATGTGTTTTACACCATCCTCTGCATGAAGCACTGAGTTGTCTTCAACCAGTGGCCTTGACACAGATATGATATAGTAACAGCAAGAACAACAACTTTTCAATTTAGCATGCTTGAGTAATTCCAGCTGAAGCGATGGCTGTTATGTTTGAGTGACAGTATTCTTCTATCAGCACAAAGCATTGCAATGTGGAAGAAAGCTCCTTTACTCCAGCGTGAGTTCGGGGTGTGTGTCGTGTGTTCGCATCTTTTTCTGTCTAATCACTGTGTACTTACAGGGTGTGCTCATTTTGGTATATTTAAACAGCCTATTACCACAATAAACACTAATAAACAGAAACCAAAATATGTCCATCACAATGTTAAAACAGCTGTCGGAGTGTAAACAATAAGTAGTCTGCTAATACTTCCTAATGCTTGAGCTTGAGTGCTGTTGAATGACACCTAATCCTATATGATACTCTTGTTCTGTGGTAAGAGCAAGTGAGCCCTTTTTGTTTTGCCCATACAACTTAAGGCGGGGGACATAAATTGGGACTGTTGAGGAAATTATGAAAATGAACTGGGTGTGACGACCTGATGGGACCGAGTTGGGACTGGGTCTGTTGCAGTCCTGCTCAGCTGGTGTTGACAGCTGGCGGATAAAATCATATAGTGTGCGATATGGAAAAATACTATTCTGAAGAAGGATCCAGTTGCTGGCAGTTGTTCTAATAAAGATTTTGGTAACACTTTATTTGACGCCTATCTCTATAACGCATTATAAATGTATTTATAATGCGTTATAATGACATTATAGCACTGTATAACAATAGTTATAAACACTCATAAATGATCATAATGCTTTATAGCAATAATCATAACACACTATAAAGCATATACTATAATAATATAATAGTAATAATAATAATAATATCACTTATAAGGTCTGGTATTATAAGACATTATAACTGTTGGCAACTCACTGACAATTCCCACATAGATAATGCATTATACATATATTTATGATATGCTTATAAACGTGTATAACTATCATTATAAACACTCATAAATCATCATAAGGCTTTATAACAATGAGCATAACACATTATAGAGCATTTTATAATGGCTTATAAGGTCAAGTATTATAATACTTCATGATTGCTGGTCCCTTGCTAACTGATTTTTGTTCAAAAGGTATTATGTCATTATAACGCATTATAAATACATTTATAATGCGTTATAGAGATAGGCGTCAAATAAAGTGTTACCAAGATTTTTTATTTGTGACTGATGACATCATCTTTATGTTGCCTGAGGCAGGCATACTGCTAAATAAAGAGCTTTACCTGAAGGAAGCTTTGTTTAGATCTCTCCTCCTCCTCCCTAGGCTATAAAGACCACGTTGCCCATGGCTCTCAATCCAGGATTTCGGCCAAACTCTGCTCTTTTTTTCCCCTATTTTTTGGCCTTTTCAGCACAAATGTCACTGCATATAAACAGTGCAAGCTGCTGATTGCCGACCATGTTTGTTTTGGCACGAGAACACTCGACTCAACGTATGATTTGTGGGGTCGTCTTCCACCCGGGCTCCAGTGGTCACTGACCAGTCGCTTCACTGTGTTCTCTAGTGTATTTACTTCCTGACTGTAAAAGGCTAAGACATCTGTGGGTTGGTGGAAACATCTTTTTGTGTGGTTTGTCCAGTTAGCTTCAGCTGGTCTTGAAGTTTGTGCCCATCTGTGTATGTATCTGCTGAAAAAGTCAGCTGTAAAACAAGGCTTCTGAAGCTATTTTGCTTATAAGTCCCTGTATCAGATAATGTTAACATTGGTTTAAAAAAGGGCCCCCATCAAAATCATAGCAGCAGAAACATGTCAGATATAAAATACGCCCACAAATATCCAACACCTCAGTTGTGATAAAGTGGTAGGAGTTGGAAAGGCTGACCCGTGGAAAATGAGACGTTATTAACCGGTACAGCTGTGTGTCCTTTGATGGCAGTGGTGAACACTGGAAACCTATCACAGGCACAATCACTTCACACATTAAGACTTTACGTTCATCATTTATCGCTCTGCGTCTTCCACCGAAGTCGACTACAAACACGGACAGGCGTGCGCACAAACACGCACACACGACCACAGGATGCGATCAGAATTTTCGAACATCCTCTCTGCCCCCTCAACATCCTGTGTGAAAACCCTACTACCACAGCGGCACAGGAAGTCGTGTCTGTGAGGAAGGACACAGGGGTTGGCTGGGACACGGCTGCACCACAGCGAGCTGAGCTGAATGAGAATACGATGCAAATATTGCGATCAATACCGGCAAAGTTTGGGTTCAATGCAACTTCCTCCTCGCTACAGTATGCATGCTGGGAGTTGAAAAGTGTCTGACGGGGCGTTAGATAACATCCATTCATTACCACATGAGACACACATCCAGCTGATGGAGTGCACCAACCTGTGCGAAAGAGTCGGTGCTAATGTGATTAGGTTTGATGCTGCAGATGATTTGCCTCAGGACATTGTTCTGCTCTCTGATCCTTCTTAATTGATACGCGGATGTGGGTGGATGGCTAAGGCTGGCAAGCGAGGGGAGAAAGGAAGGGGAGGAGGATGGAGAAGGGGAGTGGAGGGAGGGGGGCCTTGTGAATGCAGAAAATAGGGTAGAAGAGGCACCTGCTGGGTCCACATGGCTTTGAATGGCCCAGTTTAAGTGGCTGCACTCACGCATGCATCAGTCTGTAGCGCTGCCCCTGCTGTGAGCAAATGTGGTTGCGAGCACATGGTGCCTCTGATCAAGGCTATTGGCAAGGTGGTTTGTGTTATCCGGGGGGGCGGGCGAGAGATGGTGGGTTAGGTTTTTTGAACTTTGAGGGAGCTGAAGCGCAGGTGCATGTTGTAAAGAAGGATAGTTAAAGGTGAAGTGGGGATAGGAAGAGAGAAAGAGGTGGATGCACAGAGAAGATGGGGAAGGGGAAAAACAAGTAGAGCAAACAACAGAAAGGGGAGAAAGGATACAAAAAATTATTACAAGATCTGCACATGACAACAAGCGTATGGTATGGTGAAAAGTCACAGCAAGTAAATTATGGTTAATGTATGTTTAAAGTTAGGACACTGCCATATTTAGGCTGATATGGTGAATTTGAGAGCAGCAGTGAGTTGGTGTCGGGCTTTTTGAGGAGGAGAAAGAGGAAGATGAAAAAAGAAACAGGAGGAAGATAAATGAGACAGCAGCATTATTTGCTATTATTTGTTGCGTTAAAATTCATTAGCACCTCTTATAAACAATCCCCAAATCTCCCCCCCCCGTCACATCAGGTGCTGCCACTGATGGCACATGGTGATCACGTTGAACTATCTGGAGAAATAGAAAAATCAGAGGCGGCTTCACGCTAAGACTTATGCAACCGCTAGAGTTGTGATAACAGCTGCTAATGCACATAAAGGCAAACAAACACACTCCACTAATGTTGTATGTTGCACGTACTGAACTCCCAGGTACTGAACAGTAAGTTGTGTCATATAGAAAAGGAAGAGGAGGAGAGAATGTCAAATGTCAGCACAAGTGCCAGACCACAATTATTTAAAACTTCTTAAATTAAAATACCTTTGAAATCAATTTCTGCTCAGGCATCAGCATGTTTATTCTGCATCACCCTGTGCTTTCACTCTCAAGTTATGATCTTGTTGAGCTACCTGCCAAGTGAGAAACTATGAACGGCTTCACACTATGATTTAGGCCATCACTAGGTTCGCATGTAAAGGCAGATTTCAAACTATTATCCAGACAAAGTTCTGAGTATTTGACTCCTTCATATAGTTATTATTGTAATTTATTTTTAGTAGGATTAATTGCTCCATGAATGACAATGTAATCTGATGTTTAAACATTTTCTTTGAATGCGATACTTTTTATGAGGATATAATTCAAAATACTGTCAAAAATTCAGTTTTCGAGATACAATTCTCAAATTTACCGCCCTACATTTACCATGGCATCAAAATTCATTTTGCTGAACTTTGGAGATAAATTAAGCAGGAATTTAGAGAAAAACATTTTGCTCTGTGGCCTGGTTTTTGATGATTCAAAAATCTGTCTGGATAGTTTGTGAGAGAGAGACTGAAGATGCAGTGTAGCAGGATTGGTGTCAATTAAGAAAAAATGTGGGAGGAGATGGGTTTAATAACAAAGGGATGGACTTCATAATTCCTGCCAGCTCAAAGCATCTGAGCATTTCAGCTCATTGGCCTACTTATAGTATGACTGATTTGCTCGGCATTTTCAATGTTTTAAATTTAAGGCTATTAGCCAACAACATCAGCTGAAAAAGTTTGACATGAGACTGGACCTATGTGCAAAATTTTGTGTATTTTCATGCATGTGAAGGAAGATTTGTAGGGATGATAATAATAATAGTGACATTGGCGAATACAAGGGAGCAGAGTATCGTCATCAACACGCCACATGCTCGCTGTGAATTCTCCAGACGGTGACCTGCTCTATTCACACATGTGCACAATTGGACATTACATGGACTTTCATTGGGGAGTTGGCAAGGCACAGTCCATTTGATGTTAGATCCAACTGATCCAGACATTTGCAAAAAGTCCGGGTAGCAGTGCATGTGTTACAGGGACTTTACCAAAACCAAAACAAAGAGCTAAAAGTCGGCAAGTCTCTGTAGAGCTGAGGGGAATTACAGAGTCAGGTGATAATTCTCTGCGGCTTCGTCACTACAAACAATCCCTTTCATCTGCGAGTAGTCATGTAATCCATTGTCAATCCAGAAATATAATATTCCCAGTGTTTCTAGTCTTTAGGATAAGCTAGCCGCTATAGCTATATTACCACGATTGCTACATTTCATGTACAGACATGCAAGCGGTGGCAAGCTTTCCATCTAACTCTCGGAAAGAAAGCAAGACAGCATATTTCCCACAATGTCAAACTGTACTGCTTTAAGGTGGTCTGTAAGGCAAAAATGAGCTGCTCTCATAACAGTAATTTAGCACACAGTGGTGGTGCCCCTTTTGCATTTTGAGCCCTGACGCATAAAGAGTCTGTGTACACCACTGGTAAAATCTTCAGCATCACCGCCATCCTGTTTCTGTGCCGCACTCGCCATACTGTGACGTCTTACTTCTTAGATACACAGCGGAAATTCATTGATAAGCATCCAACAATATACTGTCAGATTAGAGCAGTGCGTGCTGATCTATAATGTGAACTAATTGTCAAGTCAAGATTACTCAATATTAGTAAATAATATAGAAAATCATTGTGAATAACTTCTGAACTGAGACGTCTTCTGTTGTATGAGCATTTCTACCAAACTCTTAATATTTCTTATAACTCTATATATTTCTTTACAGAAGAGTGTATATATGTGTGTATGTGATGGGGAGAGGAGCAGATGGGGCAAATCACTGTGTGTGTGTGTGTGCGTGTGTTTTCGACCCACTCAGCAGCGAGAAACATCTGTGTGTGGATCCACCTGCATGCAATCATCCGCACACAACATCTGCGCTTATCTGTCAGTAAGCACAAAGAAACCAATCTACTTATCCAATACCACACTCCAATGCCAAAATTACTTTTCCATTTCAGTTCTGAACCTCCGAACACATGCCCATATATTCAGGATCAGATGTCAAGAGTGTTTGTGAGTCACAGTTTTTGAATGCTCACGGTCTTGGCAGAGGTTACAGCCAGATAACATCAAATGAAAGACACACATACGCACAGTTGGAGCGGTCCTCTATGTGAGTAACTACAAAGGCTGAGCTGAGAAGTCAGTTATCAAGTGCCTTGTGGCGGGTTAAAGACGAAGCCAACTGATGGCGCAGATGCCGGCCAAGTCTGCACTTAAAGTTTCTTCTGCGCTGACACCGAAACTCGCTCTCCTCCTCCAGCGTCGCGGGGCGTTGCAGCGTTTCAAATAGATGAACGGAGATGCTCTCTAACAGTCACTTCCACCGCATTGTCGTCTCAGAATGTCAATGGGATGAGAGTACAACTCTCGTTATTACTCACAACAGAAGAGAAAGTTGACGGCTCCCTACAGCTGCTCTGGTTTATGGGGGACTCTTTAGACTGAGATGAACAGACTGAGAACAGTGTTCCCTTGTAAAATGTCAAAATGAGGGGGACTTGGACACATTAGAACCAGGCTCCCAATGAAGGGACCCAGAAATATATATATATTTTTAATTTTCTCTCCCCTTTGTGAAATAGTAATTTTAGCCATTTGATAACTGATGAAATGAACCAGTAAAATGTGTATTTGTGAGAGTGAGGGAGTGAAGTGAAAATCTACAGTAGCTCATACACCAACAGTGCCTGCATGTGTGTGTGTGTGTGTGTGTGTGTGTGTGTGTGTGTGTGTGTGTGTTGTGCAGGTTGCGGGGCAGCTATGTGTGCATATGCAGTGTGAGGAGAGCGCTGGGGGGAGACCACCTACACTTCCACCTGCTCTGCCTTTTAGAGGGGCCTCTTCAATCACAAGGCTGGGGTCATTATGGATGCGAGCCCGTAGCCGCCAGGCATTGTTTAGCTATTTCTGTCCTCGCACTTTGCAGCGAAACGCCGAGCAAGAGCCCCATTAAAACCTGCGCTTCAAAAACACGAGCAGCCACGACAGGAAACATCAGGTCGCGCGCATCAGGCTCTCCTGCTGAAGATAAAAATCCTGAAAGGTGCGAGGCAACGTCTGAACTATACACTTTCTTAAGATTGTTCCACCGACAAATGTGTCTAATTGTTTAATGTCAAGAAGAGTAGGATAAAACGCGTGAAGCCTGTGCAGCAAAAACAAACTTCTCTTTAATATGGAGGTAGACGTGATAATAAACGAGGACACCTCTGACTTCGCCCAGACTGACACGGTGATGAGTAATGACAAAGCAGTGAACTGTTTGACAGGCACTGTGAAGATGACTAAGTCCAAACTTTCAGAGTGAGATATGAAGGGGGAAGATGTTGTTTGTTCTTGACTTCAGGGAAAACTATTTGAAGGCTTCTGGCACTACATAAGCTTTTTCCTGTTTTGGTAGCTCTCTGAAGCCGGTTCACTTAAAATCAACCACATTATATTAGTTGAGAGGGTTTGGTTTGGGCGAGATGAAAGGTAAAGCAAATGTATTACACATTACTTCACGATTAAAGGAACAGCGTGATGTTTGGGAAGTTTGAAGAGCTCAGAGTTTAATGAGAAGATCGATATCAGTCGCATGTGTGGACAGTAAATAAGAAGCTACAGCAGCAGCATGAAGACTGTAAACAGGAGGATGTGGCTCGAGTTATATCTTGTTTGTTCAATCAATATCAATGTACAGATGACATATGTTGATTTTATGGTGGATTATATTTCAGGTTCGATGTTTCCATATTTCCAGCTATACTAAGCACATGGATTCATATTTACCATAAGTGGGGCATAAATGTTCTCATCTAACCCTCAGCAAAAAGGCAAATAAGTTTATTTTCCAAAAAGAATATTTTTTAAAACATGCAAATTTTCCGTGCTTTCTTAAAGTCGTGACAGCCTCAAAACTTCTCAAATTCAGCCAGATACTTTCTCTGTTTGAAACACTAGTAAACAACTCCGCCATGCAGACAATTAAACAGTGATTTGTGACCAAACGAGACTCTTAAATTGCCCATAGAGAGTCTATATTTGGAGCAGAGCTTCCTAAATGTGCTACTTAAGGTAAACTACATTAAATGTGAGGTAATTAGTGTGCCACACAACAGACCACAAACTGCTAATTGTGCTGCCTGTACAACCTGCAGACTGCTCCTAATAGCAACCTCGCCATCCATCCTGCACGAGATCACCGTCCGAGCGCACAACACGCAAACAGTAATTGTCAGCTGAGGTGTGATACAAAAACATGTCTGATAGCAGGCTGAGCAGAGGCACGGGGGCCCGCTCTGTAGGGTGTGTGTGTGTGTGTGTTTGTCTGTTCGGTTCAAGCTGCGCACAAGGTGGTGCACCAGCAAAAGTGCATTTACATATGTGAGTAAGAGTGTGACTGTGAGCGAGAGTGGAGTGTCTGTGTTTGTGTGAGCGGATGAAATATGTGGGTGTTTGTGGGGGAGTTGGATGATTTTTTACAGGCACTGATTCACTCGAGGGCGTCCGTGTCCAGGCTTGTTTAAGACGTGCCGGGTCCCAGGCGTCGGGAATGGTGCTCAGTTACAGGATCACGCAAAGGCTGCCTCGGGCTTAACAGGAGTTGCCGACGCAGACAAAGTCAGAAAATCTGTGGTCTTTTATGTTGACAGAAAAACTTGCATGTGAGTGTTTGCCCCCAGAAACTGCTGGCGCTGCACCTTTTTCCTCTCAACTATATCCCTAACCTGAGTAAACCCAGTGGATTTCTATCACACTGGCACAAGTAAAAGCACATGTGTGTTGTATGACTGGTCGTGTTGCTGTTTGTTTATATTACTTAATGAGGTTTGAGGCGTGTGTGTGTGTGACTTTATCCTTACTCACTCCGCCGTCATCGACTCAAACTCCTCACCTCTTCGTCTTGGTCCACCAGTGATGTCATTCTCATTAAGGTCATGACCTCTCCATCAATCATATCCCCTCTAAAGGGATTCCCTAGTCTGGCTCTACCTACACTGTGACCTCCCTGGTGTCTATTACTGAAAATTTTCCGCTGTATTTATTTGGATTGTGACTCCGAGGGAAACCAGGAAGTGGACCAGACACTGAGGATGAAACTCATCAAATACAAGAAACAAATGCTGACAGGCAAAGAGGAAAGGGGAGTTTTGAGGAGCATATGTGACTGTTCACACACACACAGATTTCTGATAAAGATCCTATTAGTTATCAAAAAAATGTGGGCTGCAACAAGGGTTGAAATGATGGAGCAGCTGCTTTCAAATCAGCCAAAACTGCTGGGGTTAATGATTTACACGATTCTAAAAAACCATGAGCTCATGAGCTCCACGGAAGCTGACATGGCAATACTCTGGGGGGATTTCGTTTTAATAAAAGCCAAAGCCATGTTTTGACCATGTGGCAGATAAAGAACGAAGAGGAAACGCACACATACACACACGTAGCGGAGCGGCTGTGGCTGTGTGCCTGAGCCAAACCATAACTGAGAAGACCCACTCAAAGGAAATCTGAAAGTAGCTTGGCACACAGTAAACGCACTGGGGATCAAATGTGTGCAGACTTTGGTGGAGAAAGAGGAGTTTGTGCAGTTTTTTTTTTTTTGTATTTGCCACTTCAAGACCGTGCGGATAAAACGTCAGCTATCTCAAATCCCTGTCTCTCTTTGCCCTCCTCCCGTGGAGACACACACACACACACACACAGGGGAAAGGTCTGGAGCCAATTGTTCTCTCATGCCACAACCCCCCCCCCTCTGTTCAGCTAAATGTCCTCTTGCGCTACAGGCTCCCTGACTTTTAACTTATAACCCTGAATTGGGCGAGATCATTAAAAGCACATTCTGAATTCATTACCATGATTGCATGTTCCTGCACTACAGACAAATAAACAGAGAGAGAGAGAGGGAAGGCAGGAGGGGCACGGAACAGACGATGGAGCAAAGCCGGGTTGAATGGAGCCGTGGGACGCAGCCAAACACGTTGACCTCTGGCGCTAACATCAGTGACCAACACTTTTGACTGACTAACAGTTTTACTGTGTCTTCTTGCCTCTCGCTCGCTGCAGAACATGACCCACTGCCTGCGAGCGAGGCTGGCCCCCCCGAAGCTCCGGCCAGCTACCTGACTCACAGCTCCCCAAAGGGCAGCTTCAGGTTCACTGAGCAGGATGGACACGGGACTTTGCAAAGGAGACCTCAGAGTGTCTTCAGTTAGCGAGGCCACTGTGCGTGAGACCGCGTGGCTTTGTACAGCCCCCCCCCCAACCCTGCCTGCTTTTATCATACAGAAATGAGCAAGAGGTTGTGACAAGGCTGATGCTCACAGGGGTCAAGTCTTCCAGGGACGTAAGAGACAAGTTGTCCTTTTTTCCCCCCGACTTCACTCACAAAATGATCAAAGGATTTGACTGAGAAGTAGTTTGGTGTCAGCGTGGATTTAATGGCAGTTGAGAGCAAAGATGAATTAATTAAATAATTCGGAAAAAAATGTCAGTGACATATAATGTAAAATGTGTCTACAAATGGAAGATGTACAGATTTTCCACTACAGCTCATTTGGATCTGGCTGTGTTGTGCGTGTCCTCTGTACACTGCCTTGGGCATGGGCGTAGGCGCAGTCTCTTTCCCTCCAACTATCTCCTTCCGTAAGAACAGCAAGAGCTTTTTTTAATTTGCCTTGGCAGCATTTTGACTCTTGCATGTGTCCATCAATGTCTGATATACTGTATGCGTCCATCACTGTGTCTCATATACTGTCTGCTGTTGAGTCCAGATTTCAGTCCAACGGTTTGGAAAATGCATGTTAGAAATTGGGTTCAATTCTTATTAAAAATTTTAAAAAATATATAATAAAGAGTCTAAAATATAATAGTTCCATCCTTAAAATTTTTGTATAGTCCTTCACTTGCTAATGGTCACCATCTAGGTTTAGTTTTAGTTAGTATGTTAACATTTGCGGATTAGCACTTATGCTGACAGGATCATCATTAGCTTTGGAGGTATAAACCAAAGTATTTGGCAAATGGAAATTTTGACTTGATAATAGCGCTAAGCAAAACGTTAAGGGATCATCGAAAACACACCAAATTTCATGTCAATCCAACCAGTAGTTGTTAAGACATTTCACTAAAAAACACAAATCGTCATAGTGAATATAATTCATCCTCTGGGGACCATGAATGTGGGGATAAAACTTCATGGCTTTCCGATATCTGTTTAGATTTTTATATACTGGAAAATTATACTGGAACAAAACAGCAGAGCAAATGATCAACAGACCAACTGACAGCCTGTCATCCCGAGAGCCGTGCTGCTAGTGTAGCTAAAAATAAATCCTATTAGACACATTTATTATCAAAAAAAAAATCTAATCCAATCAAACATGCTATAATTATTCTAATAGATTAAAAAAAAAGTCCCAGCCCAGTTAAGGCATCAGTTGTTCATAACAAGGACACATACAATTTCAGTTCCTATCTAACATTAAGGCCTCAAAGACACTCTTTTATCAGTGTTGTCATGCAACATTAGATGCACTGATGCATGTCAGGCTTGGACTCAATCAGGCATCTACAATTAGAAAACTCATGAACTTTAGCCTTCAAATTAGTGGCACACAAAGGTTAAACGAGATCTAAGCTGTCAGTAACATCAGCAGGCTGAGTGTTAATAGATCAACATCGTCCGTTTGGGTATAATAGAGCAGAGAGGAGGAAAACACCACCAGGCCATCATGTGATGTTGACGAGGATGATGATGATGATGTACACGATGATGGATCCCTCTATTAATAGACCTGGCAATAGGGTGACCACAGTCACAAAGGAGAACAGCAACACTATGGATGAGAGGCCCCATTATGTCCAAATGAAGGAGTCAGCCTCTCTGTCAAGAGGGCACTTTACAAATAAACCTCATTTGACTGAGCATGTCTTTCTCTTTCCCCTTGCCCACCCGCGCTCCCCGCGCTAACCCCCCGACTCCTTTCTGCTGAGTGGGTGTTTGGAGGAGTTGTGAAGGTCAGGGCAAAGACTCCGAAGTGAGGAGCGAGCTTGGGGCTTTGACCTCTGATTGGCCCGTGGCCGCCCGAGCCGCTGTGAGTCACGGAGACGGAGCCGCCGCGCCAACCAAAAAAGGGGGGGCCCGGCGTTGCGGAGAAGCAGACGACGAGTAGGCTGCTGCCCGGCTCTGACAAAAGGAGAGTTGTGCAGAGGTGGCGAGGCACAATGGGACGGTTTGAGAGGAGGAGGTGAGGAGAGCTCAATCTCCGCCATAAGCATCTTATTGTGAAAGCCTGCTTTGTTAAAAGACAGAATCTATAGGGTGAAGAAATTAAGGGGATTTCCCAGTGTGTAGGAATTGGTGATATTGTGCAATTGAGGACGAAAAAGACGTGCTATATTAAAATAATATACTGAAATATCTTTCACTCACATCATTTACTGTTACCTCCTTATTCTGGGAATAAAGCCACACAATGGTTAAAGTTCATTCTACATGATTTATTATGTCGATAAAAAAAACTGTCTCTGTAATGACAACATAATACATTTTTCAGCAGTGGAGCTGTGGGAGACTTAAAAATATTTTTCTTATCTCCTCCCTTCATGCAGATGTTCACATTGTGGTCAAAAGAAAATTCTACACTCACGAATACTCCGCCCAGAGTGATATACGTGCTTGTTCACTCACACACATACACACACACACACACACACACACACACACGCTTTGCTTAATCTTACGGTAAACAGCTTCCTTCCACCCTCAGGCCTTGCCTTTCCCAAACTCACCCAGGAACAAGAGCAGGTAACACTCGGTTGGTTTTGGCGCTCATCCATGTGATCCCGACTGTTAAAACCGTGTCTGTTGCCAAGCAGCTCGTCCTGCCCTGGAACTCTTTGAAAGTTTGCCCAAAAAAATATGCATAAAAAAAAACAAAAAAACATCAACACAAAAATCCTACGTAGGACTAGAAAAAAAAAAGCAGAACTCAGAGGAAGGAATTTCTGTACTTGAGAGCACAGAACAACTCTAAATCTAAACAGACTAAACAGAGATGTGACTAATCAAGATGTGACTAAGATGTCGGCCACATTTTTTTTTGTTTTCTCGCAAAAGCTCAGACCTGATAGCTGAAGTGTTCTACTAATCACCACATGCCATTGTTTAGAGCTGAATCCACCCGAAAAATCACAGCACTACTGTTAATAATTGATGGGCTGATTAATAGAGATTGTTGAGGACGAAAACAATATCGCATATTAATCTATAACACATCGTACATCTGTCTCAGCGTTCACACATTTCTCTCTCCCACTGGTTGGGTAACATGAGTGTTTTTGACTAACATTTGGCAGCATGGCACCGTGCCACCTCACGAGTGTTCCCGTAAACACTCACCACTCTGGACCCTATACTGTTGTGCTTTGCCAAAATGTCACTGGGACTGTGGTCAACCTCAACCGCAACGCTGAATAAAACTTAAACCCCGAGCAGAGCACAGCAGCAGCAGGGCAACAGCAGAGACAGGCAGCTGCACAGAGAATAGAATTTATAAGGGAGGTGGCAAAGTGGAAGCATAACACTGCCAGGAACTGTTGTTTTCCTCTGTTTATTCATATTCCCATGGATACTGACAAAAAGGCATAGAATTAAAATAGTCGCTGCGAATACCAGAGAATTACCTGAGATGAGGCCATTATGATCAGGCATGGAGACCCTTAAAAGTGGTGATTTCACATTTTCCAAGTCACGTCAAGAAGGCGGTAAACAGTCGTGTTCTCATTTCTGTGACATTTCTAAAAGATTGTTGAGTAACTTCTGTCCTAACAGGAGCACTCCCTTTAGGCCTAAACATGATAACAGGGTCTGTCGGAGCAAATATCTTTGTATGTGCCTTTTCCAACACGTACATGTTGTTACAGGGTAGATGTGACTGTTCACTGCCAAAAGGGAAAACCTGTCGAAAGCTCGATCCAGCCCTTTTCTCCAGCGCAGGTCTGATACGCACTGACTGATATTCTGCGGATGAGAATGGCAAAGGTTAAATAATCAAAGGTGTTTTGAAATATTGGAAGATGGTCATATGGTTGTAATTTGGCAGTTTGCCAGCTTTCATTTTGTTATCTAGACCAGTGAATCCCATCCAGGGGTAAACTTGTGCCTCATGGGATACATGTGGAAAGCTTGAATAACTATATTTTAGCTTAAAAATGAAAATTCAAAAAACATATTTGTATCAAGTAGGCAAATAAAAATCCCAATATAATGAAGTAATTTACTGAAAATAATGGATAAATGGTCGAAACATCCAACAATGCATCAGTAGTATGAAAATATTATCAAAACAATATCCACTTTTGCATAATCATTAACTGTCATCAGATTTATAATCCATTGAGAAGAACACATGATGAAGTTGATGAAGCGGTCCTTGAACTCATCTGACAGAGCTGTGGGGGAGGTTGGGAACCACTGATCCTGACAGATCCTCTGCCTGTTTCTCTATTTCATTATTCAATTGTATGATATGTACGCTGGCCTTGTCTCCATCTGTAAACAAAACAGTTGTTATTGATGTGTTTCCTGGTATAAACGGCTGTTGAACATGATCAGAGATTCATCCCTCGGGTGCAGCCGGAGGATTTGGCGTCTGCTGAGGCAAAGCATCCCACCTGACTTGTTCTGTCTGTGCAGGGATACGGGATCCAGTGGCGGAGGCATTTGTGTTTGTGTGGGCGTTAGAAGACTTACAAACAGGAGACAAAGGTTCCCTTCTCCGCAGCTGGTGCACACAGAGCTCTTAGAGAGCGAACCACAGTTCTTCTACCTGTGGAGCAAAACCAAATGAAAGGCAAGGCATTATAGATCAAAAGGCCAAATTACTGGTGAATCTTGCTGCTTGAGCTAATTGACTGGGTTTGGCTTGTGTATGGACAAAGTTTCCCACTCATGATCAAAGCAGGGTTACTGCAGGCATCGTGCCCAACATCAGCAGTACCTCACAAACCTGTCAGGATACTCTTACTGGTCAGTGGCGTGTGTCTCAGAAGTGTGTTTTGAGTCGTCAGATGCAATTAAATTTTGATGTAAATATCAATAAGCTGGCGTTTGATATTTTCCAAACTCTCTGTCCTGCTTAGCAGTGACAGATGGATGTTCACTTGTCCTCCCTGCTGAGACAGAAAGTCCCTAACTTACAGGCTCATGGTTGGGATTTATAACAGGAGCAGGACTGCTGCTGGAATGAGGCCCGGGTGGGCGTGGCTTCCCGGTTCTCCCAGAGAGGAACTGGGACGTCATAATGCCCAAATAAGGCCTCAGGACTTCCTCCACAGGATGGATCATAATAAACAGCCTAGTGATCCTGCGTTTTATATACAGGCTATAATTAATTTCAAATGGATCCAGCATCAGATTGAAGGTGATCTGGTCCGTATTTGACAAACAGTTGATCTATTAAATTCACTTAAACAAATAATGGCGCTTTTTAAAAAACAATCTAACAACATGGATGATTGAATTAAAAACACTTATTTGCTCCATCAGAGTAATCTCACCTCTTCGCTTATACAACAACCACTCATTCCGCCTGTAAACGCGTACAAAGCTGTATAAATAAAACGCGCTCTCGTGTTGCTGACACCGGTCTCCTCCTCGCTGCTCTCTTGCCTACAGGCTTGTTTACAGTCGCCTCTTCCCGGCATTATCGTCACACGACGTCGCGCTCTGTGGGCGGGGACACCGGGCATCCCAACCAATCACCGCGCTGCATCGCCTGTAGCTCGCAACACGTAACGCCCGTGTGCCTGCGCCGTTATAAAAAGGCTCGTTTTCCAAGCGTCTCAACACACCTCAACAAGCACCAAGAGCAACATACTAACTCATAGGAACTGAGAACTTTTCCTTCACAGGACAGCAATCAGGACACTGGAAAAAAGACTTTCTTTCACCTGCTGACACTGACACAGACAGTTTTTGTTGGACCTTGGACTTTCACTCTTTCTCTTATTGGAGTGATTTTCATTCCATTTTGATTTTTTTGGGACACTGTTGAGAGACACAGAGAGAAGACGAGTGCATGCTCTCTGCTGACACTGACATTTGTTGATTACCCAGAGACTGTGTTTCTATAAACAGCTGGTAAGCTTCACTTTTTTCCTACGACTTTATGTCTACAAAGATGGAACAGCCTTTTTATCATGACGACTCTTTTCTGTCGGCTTACGGCCACTCAGATGCAGCCATGCACGACTACAAACTGCTAAAGCAGAATATGAATTTGAACTTGACAGAGCCCTATCGCAACCTGAAATCCCAGCTGAGAGCCGAGGCTGACCTCTACCAGGGGGGGCAGCAGGACGTGGGGTCCCTGAAGCTCGCATCTCCGGAGCTCGAGAGGCTCATCATCCAAAACAGTAACGGGGTGATCACCACTCCCACCCCGGGCCAGTACTTCTACAACCGGGGCATCACTGATGAGCAGGAGGGCTTCGCAGAGGGCTTCGTGAAAGCCCTGGACGAGTTGCACAAGATGAACCAGATGCCCCCTCCAAACGTGTCCATCGGAGCCGGTGGTGGAGTTACGACGTGCTCGCCGGCGGCCTCTAGCGTCTTCGGCTCCGCTCTGCAGCCCGAGCCTCCCATCTACACCACGCTGAACGCCTACTGCCCCAACACGAGCCTGTCCTCCGCATCCAGCTACCCCACGGCCACCATCAGCTACCTGCCGCCGCACCAGCAGAGCCACCCGCAGACGTCCACGCACGGCGCGCACGCCTTCCAGCACACGCTGCCCGGCTCCGGTCTCCACCCTCAGCGGCTCGTCGCCCTGAAGGAGGAACCTCAGACCGTGCCAGACCTCCTCAGCAGCGACGGCTCGCCTCCGATGTCCCCGATCGACCTGGAGACCCAGGAGCGGATCAAGGCGGAGCGCAAGAGGCTGAGGAACAGGCTGGCGGCCACCAAGTGCCGGCGGCGCAAGCTTGAGCGCATCGCCCGGCTGGAGGAGAAGGTGAAGTGTCTGAAGACCGACAACCAGGGGCTGTCCAACACGGCGTCGGTGCTCCGGGACCAGGTGGCCCAGCTCAAACAGAAGGTCCTGACACACGTGAGCAGCGGCTGCCAGCTGATGCTCACGAGCAAGATGGAGGCGTTTTAAACAGCAGAGACTACTAACAGACTGAAAAAGTAATAACACTGGAGTCATGATGTGCATGCAAGCACTGGGACGCCGGCTCGTGTGTTGTCAACACTGACAGCAACAACACAGGGCCGAGGGCTACGTGTAGACAACTCTTAAAGGCTATAGAGGGTGAAGAGACTGATTGAAATGGTACTTCCGGATGCTGGACATCGCTCAAAAGACCATTCAAGCCTTGACACCAGGGCAGCATCCAGACACTGAGCAACAGAGCGGGCACAGGCCCATAAGTCTGGTTTACTAATGGTAGAAAATGGGAATGATTATTGTATACTTTGTACTTTTTTGTCATGCAATGCTGCATTTATTCATTGTGTAAATTATTTTTTTTGTTTGTCCGGTTGATCCAGGCAAACTAATGATGTCCAATGTTTACACTGTCTTTTTTATTTGTGATGTGTATTTAAGTAAAGTGTCTTAAAATGAATGAAGTGGTGCGTTTGAGTGTTTGTTTTCAATTCACAAATATATCACACATTTAAAAAATACACACACATAAATAGCAGGAAAGAGTGGGCAGGATAATAATTTCCAGATATACTGTAAGCATTAGAGATACTGTGGCTCTCGGTGAGGAGCCCTGACACAAGCACATTCTGGTTTCAGTGTTTTTACGCACGGAGCGTAACGCGCGTACGCAGGCCTTTCCTCATTACGCACGGGCTTGTCCATATAAGGGCATGTTGGTGAATACTTCGTCACATGGGAGGATTTCTGGGAACCCCCGCCCAGTTAACGCAAACCGGTTTCAACTCAGTGCCTCCTCGTTTTGTATCGATGAAGCCTGCGAGCTTCGCTAGGGTGGCGGAATTTCCTTCTCTGATTGTGCAACTTCACATGAACCTGACTGAGCAAAGTTCAACCATGTTATCAGGTAGATGTTAAAAAGTTGGTCTGACTTGCTTGAAAGGCATCAGGAAGTAGATTTTAAAAACTAAAAAAGATAACATAGAGATAACATAAAGCCATGATCACGTTCTTAAATCCACTTTGGTGACACTCACGCGTAAAAGTCGTGGAAACATATTTGAGGTGCCAGTATAATTGAAAGATTGCACGCGCGGACACGCACGCACGCACGCACACAAGAGGGGAAGTGACAGTGGCTCCAAGAATGGCGGGGGCGTCTCGAGATGCCACGCCGCTTGGCACGGCAGTGGGGTGGGAGTGGGCGTCCGGAGCGCGCGGGAGCATCTGTGTGGATGGATGGATGGATGCACGGATGGAGACATGCGCCTTGCCAAGGACGCATCAGAGGCCAAATATGTGCGGCAGCAGGGCCTCAAAAGGATGGGTATAAGAGGGGGGAAAGTCCCGCTTTAAGTAGACGTGAGTGAGTCATTAGGCTATTATCCGGGGGTCAGTGAACGTTTCATGGGCCCCAGATGCACCAAAGAATGATGATAATGATAATAAGAGCAGGGGGAGGAGATGGAAGGGAGGCTTTATAGAAAATCAAAGCAAATAAAAAAAGTTTGTTGAATAATCTAAATGTTTTTTATGCTAGAAAGAGAAGTTGTACACAAGTTGGTCTCAGGAAAACAGGAGGGGGATTTCTGTCCCTCTAAAAGCAGACTGTGACGTACAAGTAAACAAGACAGCAGGCCTGGACCGAGAAAAAAAACTGTCTCTCTCAGTACTCACGAAACCACTTCAAAGCAGACCAGGAGCGCAGGCTGCGGTTTTCGAGCGCACTCTCACCTCAAGCTGTTTTGGAGAGGAAAGGTTTTACCCTCTTTTTTTCTCATCTGACACGTATTTAAAATAGCCTCATTTCCATCAATAACAACTCCTCTATAGTTATTTTCGTGCCATGGACGTGGAAACAGAAGAAGCAGGCACGCCCACGCAAGTTCTCCTTTCCTGTGACTTTTGATCAAGAAACCTATATTTCAGGGGATGTACGTTTTTTTTAGCTCATTTTTTTGCTTGCTGTGGCGGTTTCATTTATTCATGATAAGAATCAATAACAGCATCAGCTTGGATGTGAAGAAGCAGCAGGAGCGTTTTTTTTCCATCAAACACTCATGAATATGCAGGAAGTGTCATCACATTATAAAAACATCTCTCCTGCGCTCGCGAGCTTTACCTACTCAGAGGAATACTTTTGAAATATCACCACGCTGTTCGAGGCTCCATTTACGCACGCGGCAGGCCTACATGTTATTATAATGCGCGCGCGCGTGGTCCAAAAAACAAGCCAAGTGAAGCCGTGCTGGCTCTCCACACGCCTCGGCCCACAACCCACACCGAGTGTCTGTGGGAACATCTGTGATGCGAACGGTGACGTCTGAAGAGCTCTGGGTGGGTTTGATTTTTTCCTCTCTCCACGAGCCCCCTTCCCCTCCCACGGGCCTGGCTCTCGCACTCTTCTGTTATCTGCTCCACGAGCATGAATATTCCTCCCACCTTGTAGCGGCCATCTGAGGTTCTTACAGAAGTTGGATCACAAGTTGCATCACTAGTTTTTTAGAAGGCGAACAGAGAGAGATGATTTGGGAAGGGGGTGTTTTGTTTTGGGTTTGTTTGTTCATGAGACCTAGTTTGAGGAAAGTTTGCTGCAGTCATAAAAAAACATTTGAACCATTTGAATGTAATATTTTCTACATTGTGATTATTTAGTCTTATTATTATTTTCACAAGTGTTGGACCCATAGTGAGGAGAATACTTCTATTTTAAAGGTCTTTTATGTTATTATTATTATTATTGTTATTGTTGTTGTTGTTGCTGTTTTGATGAATTCAACCCAGTGTGGTACAACAACCGTTCCCATCAGTAACAGTGATGTATGAGGTAATCACAGAGGTCATCTGTTTGGCTGTGACGTCATTCTGGCTGAAGCTACAGCAAACAGAGACCTGGCATATACACAGTGTTTATTAGATTATGGTCACATTGTACTATATGTTGGTGTACACCCCAGCAGAGCAGTGGCCCTGAAAGCAGGTCCAGATTCACACATACTGTTCAGCACAGACCAGTCACTGAATCACAGCGTGGTTTGAAGGCTTTTGGTAGGTGCACACCGCCATCTAGAGGTATAATTCCGGAACAGCAGCTGAAATCATGAACCGCAAACAAGTGATTTAGCACCAATAATAGCTGTCCTACTTTCAAGGACTCCCTTTGCTGTGATGATGATCACACACTGACAAAACATTTATCAGCTAGACAAGTTTAAATTTGGTTACTAAATGAAGATGCATGTGAAGAGGGCATATGTTTAGCCCGGATAAAACTTCTATTTTATATAATGAATTCCTTAATTAATTCTCACACCAGGGTACAAGGACCTTGATATTGGCCTGCAAGGCAATTGTTATGTACTTATTTAAATGTAGCCTGTTTTTTTTTTTTTAAATTAGTATAGTAAGTATAACTGTGTCACTGTAATTAGGTGATTTAATTGAAGTAAAAAGTATTTATTCTGTCCCTTAACATTCACATTGGACATTGTGCAGTCTTTATATGAGTATGAATTTATTGTGGAGAGATGGGGTAATGTATTTAAGCAGCTGCCTATTGTCATGCCTAATACAGGGAAGGTGCATTCATTATTCATTTTTATCACGGCAAACCTGCCTGTCTGCACAGCTTCTAGGATTACAATACAGTATGTATTTAATTTCAGTTAGGGACTGTGTGAAAGTTAATAGGAAAAAGGGTGTCAGAAAGGAGAGAGGGTTACGAAGGAAATGAAGGAATGGTAATCAGATTTTGGTGGTGAACAGTGGTGTGTCTTTTCTTTCTTTTTTTTCCCACCCCAGATTTATATAGTTCTTTATTTTATGTTTTCCAATGTAACAAACAAAGAAGGGAAAATGAATTAATACAAAAATAATGATTTGAATTATTATAATCATCTTTAAGTCTTTATAATTGCACTCTTATTATTATTCAAGATTAGATAGTTTAGATAATGAACGGAGAGTATTGCAGAATGTTTCCAAGTCAAGGGAAGGTTCCAGATACTTCTAATACTGTGCAGAGTTTAAATTTTTTGAAAAAGCAAAACAAAAGGTCCAACCCCCCCTTCCTCACCCCAGAAACTTTCATACAGTCCCTAAAGTGCTGTATTGTATTTTCCATATTGTATTGCATATATAGTATTGTATTAAATGTATCGCTCCATTGGTCGTCCATAACAATGTTTCCTCTTTGATGTGAGAATAATCCACAGATTGAGGACGAGAACGAAAGCCGACATAGACACACTGAGGCAGCATTAGTCACCTCTCACATGTACTATGTGTGTGTGCGTAAGAATGAGCGATTGAGAGGGAGAGAGAGAGAAACACAAAGACTGAGAGTCTTGTGGACTTTGAAGGTCAGATTGTGGCCTTGCAGGAACAAATGGTATAAGATAAACTCATCTCATCTGTGTACCAGTTTGTGTTAGATGTTGGCCTTGTGAGAAGTGTGGAATGATGCTGAAACAAAAAGATAACCTCAACTAATTTATGTCACACGCAGTGCCCTATCACTGAAGCACTCGCTTACTCACTGTCATCAATTTAAATGTGTGTGTGTGTGTGTGCGTGTGCAGAGCGACACTCATTGGTGACCCTCTCTGTCCGGCTCTGTCATTTGCTGCAATGATGACTTTCACAAAGGACACATTATTAGCCAACATCATCAAGTAGCACCGGTTCACTACAGAAATAGCTACAGTGGATTGAAACAAGCACACACACACGCACACTGTGCCTCATTGTCTGTCCTTTCAACAGAAAAATGTCAAGTGGCGTGTGGCATTATCAAGATGACGCACAGCTTGTGTTCATTTTCACCTGCAGAGGGCACATGCTGTTCCACTGAGAAACATCTCCACCGAGATTTATGTGTAAAAAGCTACATATGAGTCACAATGAGATCAAAAAGTGCCACATTATAATGATAACCTGGCTGTTGTTGGTTGATCTAAATGATATTCACAGGACCTGATTCATGGTTCGGGCCTGTTTGCTGGATTCAGATGATGCAGTTGTGCTTGTCAGTTCAGTTGTTGCTGAATCTGTGGAAGGACTTAAATCCTCCCAAGCCCAAAAGGCATTTGTTTTAAATGCAGCAAGGATAATAAAATCAGACGTTGACGGTGTTAAAATAAATTGTCCTGATACTTATTTAAATTTAAGACTATTTGAATTTCTCCCTTAAGGCGATAGTTGGGAAAGGGGTGAGACTGAGTGACAGCTGTCGGGACGGGAGGGCACACACACTTGTCACGCCGGATCAGTAAATTGTGGGATGACAGTGGTGAGAAGACGTTGCATAAACACTCTCTGCTCTCGTAATCAGAGGTGGAGGCCGCGTTTGGAGGCGCCAAGGCTGCAGTCTGATGTTTCCCAGCATGCCAACAGGCGGCGCTCAGCCTGGGGTTATAAGCTTTGCTGGGTTTGATTTAATTAGTTTTGAATGAGAAGAATGTGAAATGGCATTGTTATTGGGCTAAAACAATGATTAGTTCATTAGCACTGCACATTTGGAAGTATAATTGTCAATACAGAAGAGAGTGAAATTTCAGTCATCAGTGGTGGAGCGGGTGGAGAGAACCCAGAGGAAGCAAGTTGTCTGCAGTGTGTTGTTTCTATTTCCAGAGCGCTGAGGTTTCTGATGCATGGAGTAGAGAAGCTCTGGATGTAGCTGTGCGCAGTGGGGGTTTGGGTATTTGAAGAAAGGATTACAGTACAAGGCTACTCCTTCTCACAATCCACCTTTGTCGATAAAGGAAAAAAAAAATGTAGAAATTTTCTTTGTTACAAAAGTTTGCTTGAATTTTCAAACTTTTCAAGAATGAAGCCATAAAATGTTTCCATATATATTACACCAATTATCTTACCCCCAGGTGTACCCCTATTGCTACCACATACTGTATATACACGGAAAGCTCCTTTAATTAACTCGAGTAAGCTCAAGTAGTAAACAGAAACGTGATTTGATTAAAATGTATCTACATATTTTTCTCAAGGAGGAAAACAAACTTCCAGACAGGGTTCAACTTGGTGTGATGTCGATCCTTAGAAAGTGTTTGTGATTGAACCAGTCGTCATGTTGCATTCTTTATGTGCAATTTGAAATAGTTGAAAAGGATAGATAAAGAATCGAAGAAGCTAAAAGTAATAGATAAACAGCAGAAAAGTCCAGCTTCTGACATCTATCACCCAAACTGACCATATCACTGACAATTAAATTCAATGGAGAAAAATGTTGTAACCGTGTCCAGTTTTATAATTGATGACATTAAATAACAGCCAATTTTGTATCCATTTGAATGAACATCATGTTGACTTGAATACATCAGACTGGGCTGTGAGGGTACATCAGATATAACAGGTTACAAGATGCTGCATTACAGTGTTCTCTTCCTTTGCTCAGATACACAAATAGAAACATCAGGTTGATTCTAGTATAATCCATCATTGTTTTGGGGACTTGCAGATAAAAAAAAAGTACAAAGTGTAGCCAGAAGAACTGCAACAAGACTCGGGATGGCATTTAGAAATGTTGTCTTTATTGAGAACGTAAAGCACAGAAACACCCATTTCAGCAAGCTTACCACAAACCTGACAAATCAGTTTTCCCTTTATTACAAAACATTTACATCTAACAGCGTGTCTCACTCTAGAAATACATGACATCATTATAAAAGAAACATCCACAGTACATTGATGATATACGTGATTAAACTACCAGAACAACCAAAGCTGGTACGAAATGCTGCCTTTGCAGATTTGCTCTGATAGGCAGACGTTTGTTTCTGAATATCAAACCTTCCCTCGGGTATGAAGCATACCTCTCCATGGTCATTATCATACCAGATCACTTACTGTATGTTCAGGCCAGTAGTCTCTGTTAGAAAGCCTAAGTTACATTCATTATTATCATTACTCTGCCTGACCTTCTCCACTATCATATTACCTCATGACGTGTAGACCGCACGATACAGCATCACAACAGTAAGATCTGCATTTAACAATTGACTAACGCACAGTTTAAAGTCACCTAGATGATTGAGAGGAGTAGCAGGATAGTGCAGGTACATCATGTTTTGCAATACTGTCACGAAAAAGTCCTCTGATTAACGATGACACGCCTGATTCATGCACAAGTGCTAATGCTGTAGGACTTTACATTTCTCATGTGCAAGACTCATATGATGTCAGTGATGTGTTTTACTGAGCCGTAAAAAGTGAATAAAAGCCTGGCTTTAATAAAGACCTTGTTAAAAAATCACCTTGTTAGCTGAATAGATTTGTTCAGCCATTATGGGATATTATCAATACATTTATTATTGATGTCAGAGCCCTTGCAGATTTCAAATACTTGACTGTTATAATCAGGCATCTTTAATAGTAATTGTTTTTTTAAAAGCCTGGCTGTTTAGTTTGTTCAAATAACTGAACATGTACTGGAGGTCTTACAAGTTTATCTTATACCAATACAGTATTATTCAAGTCATAGGTGGAGAATGTGGTGATAATGATAATGAGAGCTTAGGTTTGTGTGGTAAGGTTAGTTACAAGAGCAAGGTTACGACTCCATTTCAAGAGATAGATTTTGTATATTAGGATCTAGACAGTTACTAACTATGTTGCCCTCTATCACTCCTCTCTACAAGCCGCTCCCGCTCCCCTCCACATCGTCCACGATGACCGAGCGTTTACGCAGCACAGAGTTGCCCTTCCTGCCGCTCCTGGCCTGCAGGGGCAGCTTGGCCTGGCAGGGGGCCCTGTATTGAGGCAGGCCGGACTTGGTGGTGTCCAGCTCCTCCGGGTCGTCCTGCTGGGCCCTGAGGGCGGCGATCACGTCCTTGTCCGAGGGACTGAGGGTCAGACAGCCGCAGGGGCGACCGCCGTCGCCCTCCGCTCCGACCTCTCCGGCCTCCCCCGCCTCCTCCGGCTCATCCTCCACCGTCATGAAGGCGTCCCCCCACAGGCTCTCGCACAGATCCCTGCCGTGCTGGTACATCTACACATACCACACACACACACAAAATATTTATAGAAAGTGCAAACATATCTACCCCCTCTGGCATAAAGATGGCTGTCCACCAACAGTGCTCAAGAAAACACAGTGTAAATACACTCAAGTAAAAATCCTGCATTCAACATTTCAACTTCAGTCAAACTGCAATGTACTTAAAGTATCAAAAGTATTCATTATGCAGAACAATCCCTTTCAGAGTGTTAACTAATGGAGATCCAGATTATACATTTTTTAATCTGAAATGCACAAGATAATAAAAGGATGAATCTGAGCCACAGCTTTGCATAACTCCAACCTGAGCAGGTCTTTTCCATGACATAACCAAAAACATCAGAGTGGGTATGCAAAACCTTTCATCTGCAGTACTGCGTCGTATTTTTACAAGTTGATAATATGTTTTATAATATATTATAATAATAAGTAACTGGAAGCTATAGTGTAGCTGTTACGTGTAGTGGAGTAAAAAGTACAATATTTCCACAGAAGTTGCACAAATTGGAAATACTCTAATCTGCACTAAAGTATAGAGTAAATGTACTACGTTATTTTCCACCACCGACAACTATTTGAGTACAAGAGCTCTGGAGCAACAGCTATTGAACGTCAAATTTGGTTTTATTCTTCCAAGTAAGTAACTGCACGCTATTTGCAAAAGCTTTTTTTTTTGCAACATTCATCAAGTATAGCCTTTCTTCGCTTGTAAACATCCATTGGAATAATTGATTCAGGCCTTTCGGGGCAGCGCCGGCCTTGAAAACAAACACACCATGCCAGGTGTTTGGAGGGGGTGGCTGCAGGCACCTGGCAGCAGCACTCGCGAGCGGCTTTTGTCTGCCTCTCTCGCTCGCCTCACCTCGTCTCCTGCAGCCTTGACAGCGAAATTATTAAAAGACGGAGATGACCTTGAAAAGCTGAAAGACTCCCATCTCCTCACGGTAGGATGACGATTCTGTCAAGCCTCGCAGAGTCGACGGACAGATCCGAACTAATCGGAAAGGTCGCTTCCAGCACCTTTCGCGACAGGAAATTCATTACAATGCTCAGTCTCTCTGAAGTTACACTTTGAGTAGAAACTCCAATTACTGCTGACATTAGCTTTATGTTTTCTGGAGCATGAAAAATCATATTCCTCTCTAATAAGACACGTATAGGGATTAGAAGGGATGTCGCACAACGTTGCAAAAAAACAAATCGCAATTCAACATTTAAGCTGTTTAACTGTAAATGGTGTGTGCCTGCACGCTTGGGAATAGTTGGGGAAGCTAATTAGTAAAGTTTCAGTGACACACACGCTGTGCTTTTCTGTGTTTAAGCTTCCATTCTCTCTCATAACCAGTCATTAAGATGTGCTGCCAAGTCTCTCTCTCCTCCTATAGCTCATTTTGTCCCTCAGATAACTTCCACTATATCTGCTCGCTGCATTTGTTTCTTCCCTTCCTTATTGCCGCACTCGCTGTTTGTATATCTCCCTTATTCTTCCTGTTTCTCTGTAGCACCCCCACCCCCCACCCCAACGTCTGCTTTCTTTCATCCTCCTGTCTGTTGGGGGATTAAGACTGAGTCACACAGGGCGCTCAGAGAAGAAAAAGCTGTAATATATTTACCGTGTTCGAAGGACAAAGAGGATGACAGCTATTTCTCTCCACTACATACACTCTCTGCCTGACACTTAGGTCTTATCGCGGCGACCCCATAATACACACAGGGGTGCACACACACACACACGCACACACATATTTCTGTCCTTCCCCAGGCAGACATGGTTTGCTGCCAAAGCTAATTCACTACAAGCACAAGTGGCTGTGGACGACATGGTGTGATCGAATAAGCGAGATACTGAAACGTCCTAAGGCTCTATCCTGTCCTCTCCATCCTTATCTTATTCAATTCTGCCCTTCTCTGTCCGAAAAGCCATGACGTTACAGGGTGTGAAAAGGAAACAGAAAGGAGAAAGGGCTTAAATTCTTGAACTGGTTGGCAGTGACAAAAGGTAATTTTTCTCTTCTAGCAGCCATCTATTGCAGTGATTCTCTTGGCTGGGGGTCAAGATCAGAATTAGATGGAGGTGCTTTTCATTTTTTATGTAGCTGAATTGAACTTTTGTAATGATATATTGAAGAGTTAGAAAATTCTTAATCCTCTCCACTAATCTTATCTGGGGAGGTCCGGAGAATACTCAGAACAGATTTTTTATGATATTCTTTAGCAAAAAGCACTGGTAGAGTTGATTATTTCAAAGAGATAAAAACCTGGCAAATTACATTTTAATTATCTATATATGCACACAGAGTGTCAGTGAAATACTAGATAGCTATAACAAGGACAATTATGTAAGTACAGGTGAAGAAGAAAAACAGTTAGGGAATATATGGGGACAACTTTGTGTAGTAATAACGCATAGATCATTATTGTTGCTGGGAGAAAACAGTGGGCTAAGCTTGGGAATACAGGGGCCACCTCTATATAGCTGTAGTTGTATGTTAAGTGTTAGGTGAACTATTTTAAAATGATGATGACTTGAGAACAGATCATGTATTTTTTTTTGCGATCCAGTGGCACGTCTTGAGTGTATTTCGGCTGTAAGATAAAATGTCTCCTTTTTCAAGGTAATTACAACTTAAGTATTGTGTATGTTTTTTTGTAATATGTAGTATTATGAAAAACATAGAAAAGTGAAAAACAGCTACTTTTGGCCCCCTGTACATAATCTGTAATTATTCATTATATGATTTGGTAATTTATTTACTTATTTTATGTCTTTTATGTCTAGGTCTCCATTAAACCAAAATTTGTTACCATCTTATTTTCTGTACTTCTCCGCTTGTAACGTCATCTAAGTGCCTCGCAAGTACTTCATCTGTATCGTGTATGCACAAGATATTTCACACTGTAAATTGCAGGCTGTAATGTAAGTTGTTACCAGTAGATGTAAAACAACATCGTTCAGTAACCTCAAGTGGTCATTTCCCCCTTCCTCACACCATTGCTCTCGACATGTTTCGTGCCACTCTTTGCACATTTAACCTCATTCCCACAAAATCCAAAGCAGAAAGAGTGTCTTTTGCTGTGATAAATCAGACCTTGGCTGGCAAATAATGTTACCAATGAGCACAAAGAGAGAGTGAGACACTGAGTGCCAGAGGGATTTTTTTGCATGCAGTGGATGTGTGTGTGTGTGCGCGTCCTGCCTATGTGTGCCTTTAAATGTATTAGCTCGTTTCTATGCAAATCGACATCTACCGCAGTAAGCATTTACAAATCCCGACTGTATCTGTGTATATTTATTCTATACGCGCAGACACACACACACACACACACACACACCTACAATGCCTTGTCTATTGGGTGAACTTTTCAGGAGCTGGCAGAAACAGCGTGGAGGATTTTTGAAAAGGTTTCATGAGGATTTAATTTCAATCCATAGAGAATCTCTGTATTGAATCATTTGAATTTGAAGCTTAAAAACCTCTAACTTCAGATTTTTTTTTAAATGGCAGACGTAGTTCTGTCTGTGCATGTTTTGCTGTCCTGTGCAGAACGTCTCAGCCCTGAGGTGGACTAAAAAGCGCTGTGAGCTCAGACCACAATTTGGCCCCACTGTGAAATGCCCCATCTCTGCCGGCTGAAGAGAAAACAAAATGAAGCTTTACTGCTGTGACCTCCAAAAATGTTGCGAGGGGCCGGCACTTGTTTGCAGTCTATCTAAGAAGGGAAGATTTGTTGAATGTGCTGAATGCGGTGACTCATTTTTTTTGTATTCAGGAGCTGTTTAAAACACTCTGTTTTGAGAGCTACTTAAATTTATTGGAGCCTATTTTGTGCCATTAGCGGCGCCCTACATGAAAATGGGGCAATACAAGCACGCAAAACACAGAAATACACAAACCCAGAGGCAAACACACACACACTTATACACACACTCAAATATTCTCTTTGCATTTGCTCTCTTATTACAAATCTGTCATTTCCAGCAATCATATAATATCCACCAGAGAGTCCTAATAGGTCTGGTGTCTGGGGGTGTGTGTTCATTTGTTGGTGTGTCTCTCTCTTTCCCTCTGCGTATGTGTGTGTGTGTGCGTGAGAGAGACAAAAGGGAGGGAGAGAGATAGAGGGGAAGAGAAAGAGGGAAAACAGGGAGAGAAACAGGGAGCGGGGCAGACACATAGGAGCATGGATGTATGTATGGATGTATGTATGGATGTATGTATGGATAGATAGATAGATAGATAGATAGATAGATAGATAGAGTGTCATGGCATGTGCTGGACGACAGTGAGCTGTCAGCCACAGCTGCACACCAGCCCCTCAGTGACTCTGCCTCTCCTTAAATCACCCAGCTGGCCTCTGCCCACTGAAGCAGGACCGAACCTTTTCATGCTTCAGCCCACAGCGCCACCCTGAGCTGTTAACCCTTCGCTTGCCGCATACACACTCTCTTGACCACCAACCCCTCCCCGAGTCTACTGTGACACGGTACTGTGACCCTCTCCCCGCAGCACATGGCTCCAATGACAAGTTCCGAGGTCTGTCAATGGGATTCAAACCTCTCTCACCTCCTCTGCTGGCTAGAAAATCTCAGCTAAGGTGTGACTGTACCCTGCTCATATAATTCATCACTCACGCTAAAACTGTTTTAGTGCCTAAACCTAATCAAACTGTGGCTGTTTGAGTGGTAGTTACTGGATGTGACTCCACTTCTATGAGTACATGCAAATGTCGCTTGTACTCTCTGAAGGTCATATATGTCATTTTGGGAGTCACTGGCAAACGCCCTACTCTGTTGTATAAGAACAAGGATGTGTTGTGTAATACATATCCTTGGTCAAATAATTGCATGCACTCTTTTCTTTTCTTTGTTTTCTTTTTTGCTTCAGCTGAAAACAACAAAGCTGCTCTTCTTCCTGCTGTTAGGAGGATACCATTGTGTTTTAATTATGATCCACAATCCATGATCAGACAAAAAGACAAAACAAAAGAAAGTACAAAAAACAGTGAAAAAAAAAAAAAAAAGTAAACAATGAATGAAAGTAACCAATCACAGAATGACAGATCCAAACCTACCTGCTGATACTGAACACAGGTTCCGGTGCAGTTCTGGCCCCTGGGGTCTCTGGCCCAGTTACGAGCACACGTCATGTCCATCCTGCAGGCGTCAAACCTGAAGAACGGTATTTGATTTTTCAAAATAAAATATCCGAAATGGCAAAAACAACTCTCTAATTTGAATATTTTCTCACAAGAGTCATGTTGCAAAACAGAGAACTGAGGTGCCAACTTTTCATAAAGGAATAGTTCAAACATTTTGGGAAATACGCTTATTAACTGTCTTGCTGAGTGTTAATTGAGAAAAACTCCTATGTCTGAGTCTAAAAATCTGTCTACCAACAACTCTGAAGCTCATTAACTGAGATGTTAAATCATATTTCTTTAATCATTACAAAAGCCAATGGTGTAAAAACAATAATTTGTTGTTTTATGACGGTATATGTAACAGAATATTTCTTAGAAGGACACAGTAACTTCCTGGAGTTTTGTCGTCATCATAACTCACTGTCAAAAACATGATGTATTTTTACACTTCAGTTTTTGTATATATCTAAGAAATAATTTATATGTTAATTAGTTTCATTTTGTAGTTGTATAATCATCTAATCAGTCTCGTGGCAAGAAATGGAATAAGCATATTTCCCAAATGTCAACTATTCCTTTAAATATGCACATTGTAAATAGAAATACGTGCAACTGACATTTAATTAAAAGTATTCTCTGCACTGCTTGTACTAGAGTTTTATTTTTTTCCTCAGAAACTGTGAAGATCCCTATTTACGTGTAGGAGCAAAGCAACCGCGACACAAAGCTGTTTCTCATTTTGCTGAGACTCTCCTGGGTGTCTATAAACCTAAGCTTGGGAGCCAATGTTACAAGGTTTTGTCCTCTACTTTATAAGAAAAGGCTGATATATGTAACCTTCGTCCTTCCTGTGTCACATGCCGTTTATTAGAGACTCTCTGTCTCTGTTGTTAGACCGACTGGTGCTCTCTCTGTCTTGTCATGCTTACATACAGATACTGATTTTGATTCAGGTTTATTTGGGAATGTGCTTGGCAGCCTCACCAATCACGGCAGAAGCTGTGGCAGAGCGGCACAGCCTGGATGTATGAGCGGCGGTGGGGGTGAGGCCAGCGGGCGGCGTCGGGGGAGCAGCGGTAAAAACACGACACACGCTTCAGGAAGCCTTCACACCTGAGGAGAGGGAGGGGAGCGGTTAGTACTAACGTGATGGATGGTGACATCTGTATTTGACCTTTTATGGACGGTGGGAAGGCCGACTCAGAATAGCTGCTCAGGTAAAGACGACATATTGTACAGCTTTTTCAATCAGCCCTGCATGGTTGAATAAAAAAAACATGGACTCACTGACACATTGAAAAGCATTCATGAAACAGACCTATGTAAAATCTCAGGTATTTTCTATTGTGGTTTTCAATATTTCCCTGAATACAGCTTCCACGAAACCTTGGAATAAGCACATAAATGATGACCAGCGAAACAGTATCAATGGGGAAAAATACTTACAGTACAGCTACTCAAGCCTGCAATAATTATTATTTTTGACCTCTTGGGGGCGATAGAAGCACACTGCAAACACAACACTGACATCAGCTGCCTATTTAGAAATCTAGTAGAACAAGATTAGCATTAACTTAGCAACTTTTTTCAGCTAAACTAATAAATGTAAGTCCAACAGTCACTCTCATTTTAGCTATTTTTCGGGCTTCACCAATCAGGCTCTTTAGCAGAAAACTTGATGAGACTGGAAAGAATCAACCAAAACAATAATGTAGCAGGCCATGAAACAAAAACAATGAGCTAAAAGACGCTGTAATGGTCCTAGAGCTGTGATATCTGGGGGTTCCTCGCCATTACAAACAAGTGGTCATATGATCCATTGATAATAAAAAAAATATTACACACTTTAAGGTGAAAATTTAAAAGGTCTGGTTGAGAAGTATATCTGCTGGCTGAGACTTACTCAGAGCTCAGAGGTCCACACTTGTCCCATGGATCATTCTTATTGACGGCAGAGGGAACATGGGAGATATCCTGGATGTCTTCTTCCGTGCAGCAGCTATCTGTCATTGGCAAGGACGGGAAGACATTTCAGGCAGCTGTCAGTCAGGAGATTCAGTTTGATCGTGTCATCACAGGTTGTCATTACACCATTAAACACAGGGCCACTCACTGTCAGCATATATCGCACACTCCCTCAGGTGTGGCTCCGGCCCGGGCGTGGCCTTGTGCTGGCCATCTTGAAGACACACACCCTCCGAGCGGGTGCCACCAATCAGCACTGTTGCCAAATACGCGCAAACCAATAGCAGAGGGCGAGAGGTGGCCATCTCTGCAGCCAGGAACAGGTCTGAGAGGAGATCAGCACATTGGACAGAGGCAGAGGAAGAAACACACACTCTCACCTGAATCAGAAGCAAAACACAATCTAATGTAATACAATTCTGATGCAAAACCTCACTTTAAAATCAGACACATTGGGAAAAAGATGTGTTAATATTCTTCTTCCTACATACTGAGCTCCTATTGTACTATATTTTATCATCTATTCTATAGACTGCTCCTCTTCTCCCATCTCATGTGATATTTCTTGTGTCCACTTCATACTGTAGCTCCTGTAACACAATAATCCGTCTATCATCCTGCCACATATTGAGTCATAGAGAGGGAGTGAGACATGCAGCTCAGGCTCTTCAGCTCACTGTGACCCAGCAGACAGGGTGAAGTCTAATTAGGGGGGGACCGTGCTGAGCTGGATCACAGGCGTGGCTCTTTAATCTGACAGGCTCCTGGCCGGTGTGTAGCCTACATAACACTAGTCGAACAAATCTGTTGGACGCGTCCGCATGGCTGTGGACAGCTCCAGTGTGGCCCTCATCTTACACAACACACATATATAGATAGCCAACAAACAGATCTGGCACATCAGGTTACTTTACTTCTAGTTTAACTCATTTACTATAATTTATAATTTGTAAACAACTGAAAATAGTTATGATTGCAGGCTAAAGAATTTATGCAGTTTCTCATCAATACCAATGAAATGTATGCATTAAAATGATGCATTCAATGTGAATCAACCTTCAACCTTGAAAACAGTATAAAAAGATCAGCATAACTTAAAGCTGCAACATAAACAGCAAAAAATCACACAAACAGTGAAGCTGCTCAAACCTGCAATAACTGATGTTTTGGCCTCTTGGGGGCAATGGAAACAAGCTGTAAACAAAACAGTTGCCTACACATATTTTACCATGTCTTATAATTTGTAAAACAGTTAAAAATAGATGTGATTGCAGGCTGGAGTCAGTAATTTATGCAGTTTGCCAACAAAAGCAATAAAATTAAGCATTAACCATTTTCATTAAAAATGATGCATTCAAGAAAATCAGTTGCTCCAACCTTGAAAAGAGAAATAAATCTAATTCCATAACTTAAAGCTGCAACTTAAATAGCAAAAAAAAATATCTTGCAGTTGTATGGAAAAAAAATGTTAAAAAAAAAGATGTCCAAAAAATGTCCAGTTTTTTATCCGGAGTCTGCTGCTGCTCATTAGTGAGTTTCCACTGTCCTCGAGGCACTTTGTGGTATTTTTACCTTTCATCTGCCGGAGCAGCTGTCGCGTTGTGTTTTCAGTGTAATATCCTCACATGAACCTGTAGTTTTGGCTGTGATCTAATGATCGGCTGTGTGTTTCTTGTTACCTGTCGGTGAGGTGAAGGATGCTCCGGTCGGATTAGTTTCCTCTGCTCTCCTGGAGGTGACTGTTTTCTCCTCCGGTGTGTTGCTGTGGATCCGGCGCCTGTTCTCGGTGCTCCGGTGTCTCCTCTCTCTCTCTCTCTCTCTCTCTCTCTCTCTCTCTCTCTCTCTCTGTGATCTCTGCTGCCCGGGGGCCGCTGCTCGCCACTTTGTCACCGGTTTATATGAAGGACATTTCAGTCCCTTCCACCAGGCGACTCACCCCCTCCCTCCCTGCCCCATGCTGGGAAGTCCTCTCTCTCTCTCTCTCTCTCTCTCTCTCTCTCTCCCCCCCCCTTCCCTCCCTCACACACGCACACTGAAAAGACTCCCTCCTTGTTAATCTCCCACTGAGATGTTTACCAAATCCTCCTTGTTGACAGCCTTCCATCTGAGTTTGTCCAAGCAGTGCTGAGGATGGAAACACTGACAAAAATTGATTTCTCAAATTGATTTAAAGGCATTACACAAAAGAAGACCCTCCCCACTGGCCATGTGTTGCCCTTGATTTTGAGAGGATCATTCACAGGTGGTGCTGAGTCACACCTGTCCTCTCTCTCTCTCTCTCTCTCTCTCTCTGGAGGTCAGGGCTTTTTCCAGATGACAGGGTTAGAGGAGGGTATAGCCGAGATTTAATACTGCATGATATGCTGAGGACGGGGGAAACACAAATCTCTGCGGAACAAAACACCGCGGGGAAGCTGCTGTGTGTTGCAAAACCCGTCCTGTTATTATAAAGACAGAGTTCACTCCAGCCTCGTTTTTTCTCATTGCCACCTGTGTCAATGGATGGGGGTCATCAGACTAGGAGGTGGGTGACCTTGCCAGCAAATGCTACCAAACTGTGTAATCCCTAAAAGCATGTTATTCATTCTTTCCATTTGGTGGCATTTTAAACACTCACAATTGTTCGGTGACAGCTCTAAAGTACAAGTTGTGAATGTGTTTATGTGAATGTGGGCAGCCGGTGTGTTTTTCCACCGTGTGTATTATTGCTCCTGGCTTTTAATCTCACCTCCCCTTGGACCTGGTGTAGCCTAATCCCTGGCAGGGTGCATCTCTCTCTCTCTCTCTCTCTCTCTCTCTCTCTCTCTCTCTCTCTCTCTCTCTCTCCCTCCCGGAGTGACCTCCCAAGGCTTTTGGCCACAGAAGAGCAGATGGAGAGTGTCTTGTGGCCTAGATACGTCTGCCTAAAACCAAGACTGTGAAATTGGTGACATGCCTTCGACATGATTGGTTTTGGCAACGAAACCATGCAGGGACGGGACAAGACAGATCGGCCGTCACGTAAACACAGAGATTGAGCTCATGCAGATGAGAGATGAGATGAGGTTCCCACTGTACGGGCTGCAGGGGGAAATGGGGGCTCGCTCGGGCCCCGTTGTCCACCAGACTGTTTCATAACTGCCGAGGGTCGTCACCACTGAGCACTTTATTTCTGGGGGTGAGAGCAGAGGAGCGAGAGGCAGACAAACAGCTCTCCATCTGGTAATTAGAGGAGGAATAACGATATCCTTTGTGCGAGAGCTATTCAGGGAACAGAGAGAGAGGGAGGACAAAGCAGGCCATGGCCGCTCTCTGTGTACCCTTGTTGTCGTTCTCATTTAACAGGGTTGGGTCATTGCCTGCGCTTGAGCCTCAGGCTGGCAAAGACTGTCACCCATCCTTGTTGACTCACCAAATGACAGACATTCATTTGGAGTTTCTTTCATTTGTTGTCCCACTGACCTATTTCTCCAGGAGGGCAGACACTTTAACCGTGAACATGAAGTTCAGTAAGAAGAGGTGAGAAATGGAGAACCTGTCTGAAACTCTTAATGGGAGCAGGAACACAAAGTACTGCAGTGATTCCCATCCAGCTGTACTCATAGGATACATGGATAGTTGAACTTATTAAACTCAACTAAATTTTTAATCAAAAAATTTAAAAAAGTGCATGAAAACTAATTAGCATGTTTGCAGAGAAGTTGAAATTAAAAGTAATGGAAAAGAACGGTTGAAATAACAAACAACATAAAGGATAAGTGCTTGAAATATTTAGCTAAAACTAATTGATGAGGAATTTAAATATGTAGCTAATATTAATGGATATGCAGTTGAAAGAGAAATAAGCAACAAATGGTTGAAATGTGCAGCTTCTGTCACTTCAAGTATTATGAATGCAAACAATGTCTGCATCTGTATTGTATCTGTATCTGCAAAATATTGACTGTCCAATATTGAACATCCACTTTATACTCTATTCTATATCTGAGCTCATCTGATCGAGCTGCATCAGACAAAAGGGTTGAGAATAACTACTGAGAGATGTCAGGATCTTCTTTTATTTCCTCAGCATGACCATATCTAACATTATACAGTACATAGAAAAATGGGAAACCCCTTGAACTAATTCAGTGCTTTCTGATCATTTGGAAAAACGAGCCAGCTGTAGTTTTTATTACTTTGTAACATTTAATGGTAAAAGGAACCAGTGCTGCGAGTGCAGAAGCTACTCTCAAAGAAAGGTCAAAATCAGTGACCTTTCAGTTGACAGAAATGTCACTGGTCAAATACCAAATTGTTGGTGTTGCTAATTAAGGTTTATGCTAAGAAGAAATGTTTCAAATGTCACCAGGAATCTGAGGTTTGCAGTTGGATAAATAGGAGCAATGACTCAGATTTAAGTTTTTTATTGCAAAAAACATCTATTACATGAGTTAAAGTTTGTAGATTGTACAGTACGTCTACCCGGACCTGGACTATTTTGGTCAGTAACTGTGACCAGTTTGTCCAAATGCTTGTGTATCTCATATAGTTGTGATATGAAAACAAATCAGAAGAGAAATATGAGCACTAGAATGTATTTCACCATTTATTCAAAGACACTTTTCAATCCAGCATGGACTTTTTTCAATCATTTTCTAGACAATCAGCATAAAGACATTTGATCAATATGACATCATATTCAAAAAGAGACATCTTCAATACAGTGTCACACAACCACATAGGCATTTTTAAAAATTCAAATACAAATTTAAGACAAAGATACAAAAAACACCATCAAAGTACATAGACACATTCAAAAATCCAGTTGCTAGTCATAAAGTATCTGAATATTTTTAGTTTCCGTTCGGTCTAATGCATTGAAGGAGTTGTGTTTAATAGCGTCCTGTCTTGTTGAGGTGTCTGACACATCCAGCCTCCAGTGATCCTGTGGTTGATTCTTGTTGGAAAAAGTAGTGAAGTCCCAGTTCTCCACCCTGTGGTCACATGTCAGCACTGCAGACAGAGAATCTCTGCCCATTCATTATTATTCATCTCTGACCAGGACCCCCATAGACCACTTGCTTTGAGGCCAGATTATAATGTCTTTGTCTCTAGAGAGAGTTAGATCTCTTTTTCACATCCTTGCAGGAATGAGTTGAAGTGACCCATCTGAGTTGAGGCAAAAAAAAAACCAAACAAACATTCAGTTCATTTCAGCTCTTTCTTCCTGAGGCCATTGTTGCTAGTTGCCGTTTGGTCTCAACCTTCTTTCCTGGATGTTCTTCCCGAGGTTCATCGTCAGGGTGGCAACAGCATACGTGGACAACACCATGATGGTGCTCCCCACGAACTGCGACGAGGCTCCCCGCCTCGCCACAAACCTCAAGCTTCGCCTCTGCAAGTGAGCATCTGTCGCCTCCACTGTCTGAGTGATGGACTCCATACCTGCGACTCGGACGGACAGCTCCTCTAACTCCTGCAGGTGTTGATGAATTCGACTGTCAGTGCTCCTGTCTGTCAGTCTGGATGGATGGTGTCTCTCTTTGCTGAGGCTCAGAACACCTGGTTACCTTCTCCACACATGCTTCTTTATCTACTCGGCCTTGTTTGCACACGTCAAATCCCCAGACTCAGCTGGGTGCCAGAGTACGTCAACAACCTGTTGGGAGACTGACAGAATGAACAAGGTCTCAAACTGTACAGACGGTGCTCAATAATAGAAGTCAATCAGTCCTTGTATTTCAGGAACAAGGTCAGCACCAGGCAGAGAATAAAATCCTGAATACATCTGTCTAGTATTAAAGCAACAAAATGTTCCCTATTTCACTTTAACCCTCAAATGAAAGATCACATTTGTAGATCACAGTGAAGCTCTGATATCTTGTTGAAAATTTTTTTTTGATTCAACCTGAAAGAGTCATCTCCAGAACTCTGTTGAAGTATCCCACAAAATTTTTAAAACCACTTCTGTTCATGTTGGACTTTTTTCAATGTCAATCATGGGAATTTTTTTTTTTAAATTTGCTCTACCAGTCAGTTGAGATGTCCATTGATGGTTGTATTTATGCTCCCCAAGGGCTCCTACTTTTGGCTCCAAATCTTGCACCTGGTCTATGTAATATATCTATGTAATGTAATGAAGGACAGCAATGCGAGTGCTTGGAAAGCAAAAATGACTGTACATTTAAGCAAGAAAGATGTGAGTAATGATTATAACCATCAGTTTGATAAAGCTAATGTTGTTCCATTGTGTATTTTTTGGAATTATCATATCAGTTTTTGGAGGCTTTAGATGTTGAAATGAAAAAAACACTGCTCAATAGTGGCAGCTGTAATTCAAATTTAAGCACAATAATAGTTCACTTGAGCAACTTCTTAGCAAAACTCTGTCCAGATTGAACAATTGGAATACAAATCAGCAATGTTAGCATTTTAGCACAAGGAAAGATCATTTATTTTATAAGACATTCATTTTCATTTCTTTCATTATATTTAGTTGTTTGTGGTACATGTACGATGTTTTATTCATTGAGTTTTAGACATTGCCCTTGTCCATGAAAAGACATCAGTAAAACAAGAAATGCCTGTTGCTTATTTTAATGAAGACAAAACTGTGCAATTTTAGAGTTAATCTCAATCATTACAAGAGAGAAGCAAATTCTCATTTAATGAACATATCAACCATTTGCAGAAGCTTGCAATTTACATACCATGGTGTCAGATGATGATTTGTTGATAGTGCCCAAAGAAAAAAATAATAACAATAAAATCTCTTTCACTGATCTTAGTGGATGAGATGATTACTTTACTATTAACTGGCGTTATCTCATCAGTATCTATGCATGTGAACAATATGTGGGTGAAAGTCGGTTTCTGGGAGAGAAGTGACTTCACAGCAGCTGCGTCTGTGCGTTGTTGTCTTCCTCATCATCTCTCTCATATCCAGATTATTGCTTTCTGGGATGGAGCCTGTTGTTTATCGTATCTCATTTCCTCTGCTCACACAAGGAGGAAATCACTGGCTAGGAAAATGAAACACTACATACGGAAGAAGAATCTCTGAGTCATGACCAGACTGAAGTTTGTCCATGAGGAGAGGGGATAAAGAGACACAGACAAGAGACAAATCTTAATGTTTGAGCTGTGTGGGCGCACCTTTGTGAAGATATATCATATGACAGACTCCAGACAGATTCATGTTTGTATTACAAGCACAAGCTCCACGGCCTTAGATGGATGGCAGAAGAAAAGTCCTGGCAAACAGCTGTGCTCGTCCCATAACTCTACCTCTGAAATGGCACCTTGGCGGGAGCAGATCAATAGACAAACCTTGCTTTCACTCTGTCCGCACCGCCCTCGTTCTCAGATCCGTCTGCAGCATCTTATTGCTCTGCACCGTGTTACTAAATTAACAATGCTCCAGATTTAAATCTTTAAAAACAAGCAAACAAACCTTGACTCAGTTCTACAAATCAAAAACAAATCTGGTTGTGTTATTTTGGTTGGTTGGTTTTAGAGATTGAATTGTGCATGGGAATTTTTTTTTACCCACAGGTCAGTGAAGGTTGCATCGGTCTCAGCACAAAGCTGCAGCTGTGTGCTACTTTTTTGGATGTTGTGTACCCTTACAGAACTCTTTGCGTCATCGTAATAGGCTTAGCTGTGTGTGTGTATGTGTGTGTGTGTGTGTGTGTAGGTAGGTCTTTGCATCAACTGTCTGAGGGACTTAAAAACACTGGTTTGGTTCTTGCCAAGGCGACTTTGAAGCTGCCACCAATTACCATTCATTCAAACACTAAAACACACACACAAACACTGTGACTGTAATCTATTCATCAACTCGCTCTCTAAAAGCACTTTGCTCTGATAACATCTGCCTTTGTTCTTCTCTCTGCTGCTGTGTCGACTGTTCACTCTCCCTGTTGCTTTAGCTTAATAAATATGAATAATACAACAAAGTTCCTGTCATTTCTTCTGCCTCCTTTCTTCCCTCCCCCGTTCATCTTTCTGTTCCTCTGCAGATCGACTGATACTGTACAAAGCAAAGAGTTTGTGCGTCAATGTTGTTTACATTGGCATAAACCAAGGAGATCCACTTTAAAAACCCTTCAGACTGTGAAGTGTGGCTGTGCAGCCCATTCATATAAAATGAACCTGGAAAAAAAATTGTTTTCTATCAACCTATCTACTGACCTTTATGACCTCTATCAGTTTGCTGTATATTAGAGTTACAGTACTGACAAAATATGCTGTATCTTCAAATGATCTTAGCATAATCTTAAAGGCAGATAAGACTCCTGCCCTTGTTCTTGTGGACTTGCAGTGCAGCGGTGGATGACATAATTTAACCAAATATTCTTGGATTAATTAGAATTAGACTAATCATATTGACAGAATAGGAACTCTTTTGTCTTTATTGGAGGCTTAAACAGGTTAAGACTTGAGGGGTTCCACAAGGTTTAATTCTTGATCCTGTCTTATTTCTTCTTTACATATGTTGACTAGGATATATTATTCACAATAACAATATGTTCTCCAACTCATGATGAACAAAACAGAATTGACTGTTTTGGTACCCCACAATATATATCAATTACGACTGTCAATTAAAAGCGTAAATCAAGTCAGGAATCTTGGCATAGTCATAGACTCTGATCTAAGCTTTAATAACCACATTAACACTGTTAACTATATCACAGTTAACAGACATCTTAACAAGAACGAGAGACCCTGATAAAGACAAAGAGAGCAGCATTGCTTGTATATAAATTAGTAAATGGCTTTCCCTTGAAATAATTCACTTTTCTACTAAATTGTGTTTATTGATTTTAATTTGTTTTTATGTCTGTATATTCATTGTGTATTCATTGCATACTAGCAGCATGGCTCTGAGTCCACAACTTTGTACAGTCATCCATGATCCCCAGAGGATGAATCATACTCACTTTAGTGATCCACTGACTTTTCCTGTAGCACTATTCTTTTTTGTCTGACCTCCACATTTGCATATATGCTCACAGTTTCTTTTTTAAAATTTGTTGAAAGTTTAAGTGTCTGAAAAGCATTTAAAAAAAAAAGTTCCTGTGTATGAATCTAGAATATAAATACATTTGCATTGCCTTGCCATTTATACCAGGGTCTATTCTCATTGCTGACCTTGTGTGCATTGACTTGTGACATGTGTGTGTCTGTCTGATCTGCATTAGATCATGTGTGTGGTTTGGCCAGAGTGAATGAAGCAATCCTCTTACGGAGGACCAGCAGTGTGTGATGCAGTCCTGAGGAGGGTTTAGGGATCTCCTGCTGGGCCGGGTCTTTGGGCTGCCAGCAGGAGAGGCACCTCTTGATTCAGAATGAGATGTGGTGGCCAGCGGGATTACCCACAATGCCTGCTGCCTACTGTCTAGCTTTGTAATTGGTGATGTCAGACAGTGGGGGTGTGTAATTAAAAATTGGGGCAAAGACAGAAAGGAGGGATGGAGCGATACAGAGGAAATAAAGAATGTAACGGGAACATTTTGATCCACTCATGTTTTACCTATAAACTGAGTTCGAGAAGAAAAGCAGACAACAGACAAGAGTACTGAAAATCCATCCTTTCTTCCTTTATTTCTCTTCTCTTCTCCTTTTCCTCTAGACCAGAATAACAAGACAAACACTAAGCACCCTTGACTTAAGACGATCTGTCACAACATCTGACACCTTGACTTTAATGAGGTACTAGTAGTGCGTGTGTGTGTGTTTAATTCTGGCCTCATCGTGACCCTGTGATCGTCTTACAGATTAAGTGGCGCTTCCAGTGATCTCTCTAATTTATCTGATGCAGGGAGTGACATGTACTTGTGAATGAGTGTGAAAATAAACAACGCTCCAGCTTCCTCTTGGCACCAAAACTTAGATGAACATATTTTCCCAAGGAATCAAGCACAAATTAAATCAAACTGAAAAATATCCCTAAATAAATTTGCAATTATTTGTGCAATTCAACAGAAAGATATACCACTAATAATCACATATTTTAATTCATCTTTCCCTTGCAGGCACACAAAGCAAATTACAATACCGTGCAGCAATGATTTCTCTGTTGCAGTACCATCTCACACCACAAGGAGTCATAGTGGTGATTTATTGGAGATGAAAGGAGACATTACCTTCAGGAAATCACAGAGCTTCACATCCATGTGTATTAATGTTGCAAGACAACTGGAAACCAAACAACAAACAACAGCAGCCAAATACAGACTGTGCATGTCTTACAAGAAGTCAAAGGAAGGCCATAATAATTTCACCTAATCCACCATACTAGTGACACCTACACATACACACACACACACACACACTTCATCTAAGTGGCAACAATCACGTTTCCTTATCAAATAGAAGGCACCATATTTGCTCCTGTGATGTCTATTTCCTTGTAATGATGATGATCAACACAGGCATTGTGTGTGTGTCTGTGTGTATGTATGTGCTTATACATCTACACCCAGTCCACACAAGCCCAGGACACGCGCAGTTTGTGTGTTTAGGAAAGGAGGTTTGTTTCTGCTATGTGGGCCCGATGACTCAGTTGTTGTTGTTGTTGATGCTGTAGAATAATAGAAACAGAAGCTTTAATGAGCCTTTGGATATTTTCTCTTTCACACTCCCTTTAAAGATTGTCTGTGACCGTTGAAGCCAAATGAACTAACAGAGGCTTAAAAGAGCAAATCAGTTGATCTTGCTTCACAACTCATAGTGTTTGAGGATCAGTACTGGTTCTGATATTGTTGTGTTACAATTCAGAATAAGAAAATGAATATGCACATTTCTTTCTTTCAAATGCTGCTGGTATACGTTCACTGGAGTTTTCCACACATTGTGTAAGTTGCACACTGGACCACACTGGTTTCTGTGGTTGTGATGTTACAAAATCCTGCTGGTATCTACATATCTTAAATTAGACTTATGATAGTCACAGTAGAATAATGTGAAAACAGCCCTCTAGTCTCATTTGGTGAGATTTTGATGCAGAAATGTTACATGTTATACCTTTAAGGGTTTTGATGTTTATGAGACACAGATATATTTATTTTCTACAACACTGCAAATTAGGGTCACAAATGGCAGCTGATTATGGAAAATTTAATCCTCTGACAGTCTCAGCAAAAGGCAAGAGCCATTATGAGCTTTGAAATATATTCTATTGTGACACATTTGTGGTTTGAGATTATGGTTAAACAGCGACAACTGAATGTGACTCACCCTTTTTTCTTTTGCATACTGCTCCAGCAATGAGCCTATTTCATGTATACATAATGACAACGTATGTACTCGCAGCACATCTAACACACACATTGTAGTTAGCTTCTTGTTTTGTGCTCGGTGCACTGAGGGTCGGCAGCTGTACAGTTGTGTTGTTACATTTGATGCCGCGGCTTGATGAGAGAGGAGGCCGTGACCCGGAAAGCATCCGCAGTTCCCATCTGCTCGCATTCTGTGTGTGTGTGTTTGTGTGTGTGTGCTTAAGTGTGTGTTTGTATGTGTGTGGTGGAACACAGTGTATACTAACACCATGTGTGTTATTTTCTCCTCAGGGCCATAGGACTAGAAAATGATCATAATACACAAAATAAAAAATTTTAAAAAACAAACAAATAGTCATCATTTCAAAGTGAAAACCTTATATCTCCATATGTCAACTTTATCAGAATCAAATGCAGTCTTGTTTTTTGTTCAGCTGATGGACTTTAAAGAGGTTTCATCACCCAGAACCACATAATCCTTCAAATGACACTGGAGCAGTTCAGGTTTTCAGATAACAGCAGGGGTGTGTTTGTTTCTGTCTTTAAACAAGTCGGGCAGTGATGTGAGTGTGTGGGCGTTTCATTTGTGTTATAGGGTGTGAATGGGAAATGGATGTTGATGTGTGTCTTGAGGAGGCAAGTTGCTGTTGACAGTGAGTAGGAAAAAGTGTAATAATTTAGAAGTACAGTGCGCATCTCGCACTCCATAACTTCATAATGCTTAAAACTAACAAAACTTTTTTCTACCTGGAGCTGTAGGAACAAGCTGTACACACAACACTGGCTTATTAACACCTTCTAAGAGTAACTTAACATCTTGTTTTTGTTGACCATGCTTCAGGGGTGTAACATTACTGTTGGGTGTGGTTTCAGATGCAATGAGCACACTTCTGAACACACCAAGAGGTTAAATACACTTTAAACTGTGAAACCAGAGAGGACAGAAATCTTCAGCCAGTTACTCCAGTCAGTTAAGGTGATGTAGTGAATTCCAATATTCACTTCTATTTAGGTCTGCTTTTGGTCTCCGCCTACTTATGACAACATATTTTGCTCTAAAGCTGCTCAGTGCTCCACTGTGTTCATCATCAAGTATACATGCAACAAGTGTAAATGCTATTATGAGCTCTGAGGCTAAAGCAAAATAGTAAAGTTGTGGACCAAAACAATGAGCTAAAAGATGTTATAATGCCCCATAGAGCTTAATTCTCTGTGGGTTGGACACAACCCCTTTCACATACAAGTAGTCATGTGATCCATTGTTGAAGGTGGGGTGAGTCATCTCTCCTTCTTTACAATGTGATGCCATATTTACCATCTGTCTTGCTCCACCTCACCTCCCCCTTGTCATGTGACGAGCACGAGCGCCACCTGGTGTTAAATGGCTTGACTAGTGTTGTGCAGATCAGTTCGAGCCACTTTGTTTTCCATTTCCTGCGCCAGGGCTGTGTACAAACACCAGATTTTTTTTCAGCACACACACACACACACACACACACACACACACACACACACACACACACACACACACACACACACACACGCCAACAGCCCGTGAGGAGATCTTCATCGCAATCTGGCTGGCTAATGTGTAATCGCATTATAAAGAAGGAGAGATGTCAGCCCACCTGTAATATAAAACTATTAGCTGCTTTTAAATATAGATGCGAGCAATTCTTTTTATCTGCTGAGGTAATTAGGATGGTTTGTCCTTGAGCTTTGCAGAGACAAACAGAGTGGCTTCAACTCTTTGGTCAAACAAAACTGAGCAGCTGCTAGTCTCCAAACTCAAAGGGATTACAAAATGATTATGTAAGAGGATATGAAAGTAGCATCCCTTCTGTGTTCAGCAAGCCGCTGAGCACCAGCAGTTACAGCTACAGCGACCATAATGACGACATTATAAAACTCAGTGAAGTGCGTCTCCTCGACCAGACTTCCACCTGCGCTTGGCTTCTTACAGTAAGCTCAGTTCAGCCGGGCTGGAGCAGAAATCAATAACCTCTCCACTGCTCCACTGCGGCACAGGCAATGCTCAGGACTTTGACAGAGCCGAGCGGAGAGGCAACGAGGTTTTGTTGTGCATGAAAAGGAGGTGACAGTGCTGCGAGAGTTTTGTCTGTCTGTCAGGGTTTACGCAGCAGACAGAGGCACAGAACAAAGCAAAGCCACAAGCACTTAGACGATCTGGCTCCCTGACTGGCAGCCAGACGGCCCTGACAGCTCCATTTAATCTAACAAATAACAGCCTGCTTACTGAAGCTTTTTTCTGACTAGGTTTGTGCCTCTCTTAACACATTCTGTCACAGCCGGGGGGAAAGGTTCTCTGATTTCACTGTTTAGACATTTGTGATGTGTACTCTTGTTTTCTTTCTATCTATCTATCTATCTTGGATTGTACTTTCAATCCTTTATCCACAAAGATAATAAATATAAGAATGGCAAATGTGTTTCATCCTGATGTGTGTCTGCTTGTCCCTTTTTCTGCTACTCTGCTGCTTTTTCCATTTGCTTATTCCATATGTTTATCTTTTATGAGATTTCATCCATACTATTGTTTGCGGTCTGTTTGCAAACCTTAACATAAATATTTGTACCAAATTGGAGATATTTTAAAGAACAAGTGACACCTTTGACCTGCTGGTGGTGCTAATGGAAAAGTCAAGATCATCAAAGTCAGTAGGCTTCATCCTCTGGGGACCATGAACGTTTGTACAGAATTTCATGGCCAGCAGTCCAATCCATTGTTGAGATATTTGAACCAAAGTGACAGAGGGACAGCCCTACATTGTCATCCATAGCGCCATGCTACTAGCATGGCTAATGTTGAGATGGGTTGGAGGAAAATATAGACAAAATGCCACTCAAGTTCTGAATTCTTTGTGGAGAGACTATTCTTTACAAAATAAAAAAAACAAATGTTCACAGCTTCCCTGTGGCCTCCCTTCCTTTCAGATGGGTCAGCGTGGGCCGAGTTTGGACGCTCTGTTGCAGATCTCTCGCGGCGTCTGGCACTGATGAGGTCATGGCTGTGTGGGCAGCTCGGACCATATGTTACATAAAAACTGTGTGAAAGTCCTAATCCCCAGCAAGGCATTATGCAATGACTTTGCCAAAGGGCCACCCGCCTGTCAATCACGGAAGTAATGTCATGGGTGGAAACATCGTGTTGCCCAGTGTGACCCAGAAAAGGCCCAAGCTGAGTGTTTTTTCTTTGTTTTTTCTGGCCTCAGGTTTTGTTTGTACTGGAGAAGCTTGTCTGTTTTTTGTTATTTGCACATTTGGGAGTTGGGCCACTTTTTGTTTATTTTAGTTAGCAAAATTTGATTACGTAAATTCGGCATGTAAACACAAGAGAAACTAAAACAATAGTCTTAAAAATAGATTTTAACAAAGGTTAAGAGAGGGTCACATGACTAGCTAGAAATTTAGGACGGGTTTTAAGGCAACAGTGTGTCCTTTTGGAAAATACACTTATTCGCTTTATTCCTGAGAGTTAGATGAGAGGATCAACCCCACTCTTATCTGTTAGCTAAAAAAGTAAAGCCTGAGCTTAGCTTAGCTTAGCATAAAGACTGGAAACAGGGGGAAACAGATAGCCAGGTTCTGTCCTAAGGTAAGAAAAATCATAACTAATTAACATTTTTTTCCATAGAAAAACTGAAGTGTAAGAACATTAAGTGTATTACAAGGGGTTTAGTGTCTGTGTTCAGCAGTGTTGTTGTGCCTAAACTTATCCTAACCTGAACCACAGAGGGGTGCCCTACAGTTTATGCTACATAATGCTAACAGGCGGGAAACTGAGCTTTGACACAACTCCTGGAGGAAGTGACTGGTCCGGCCAGTTTTACACTTACACATCTTGTACAGGTTACACAAAAATATAATGTGTTTATTGGTGAGCTTTTGCTACAGAGCCAGGTTAACAGTTTCCAATCTGTATGCTAAGCTAAGCTAAGCTAACCACCTGCTAACTGTAGCATCATAGGCCTATTTATGTATTCTGTATGTGTAGTCATATTGTAGGCTCTTTTTAATTTCACCATCATTAATTATTCAAGTCGATCTGTTATAACTAAAACTTTCCAACTACTGTAACTCAGACTGAAGCCAGATGGATGAGCCTCTGCAATTTAGATGTACAATACACTTAAAGGAAAAGGTTGTGAATTATCTTTTGAATGAACTTAATACAATGTGGACTATACACCCTCCATTTGTTGTCATGTGTGCACACATTCAAAAATGCATCTGCCTTGCATTGCAGTGCAAATCACAGCCTTCTGGAGGTTTGCAAATTCAGAAGTGTATCCCTGAAAAAGACCTGGTTATTTTTACTGAAATGTGAGTAAATGCACACAAATGATGACATCTCATTGTTCTGATCTGTAAATAGAGTTGACTGTGAATCATGTGTCTCTGTCTGTGGTGCTGATTGTGTCCACACATCCAGGCATGAATGTATCATGTGAGCTTCAACTATCCACCAACCAATGATCTCTATAGTGTGTGTGTGTGTGTGTGTGTGTGTGTGTTGTATCTCCTGATGCTCCTCCATTCATCTGAGGAGAGCCTCTGCTGGAGGAGGAGGAGGAGGGGCGACAGGGAATCCCAGGAAGGGCTCACAAATATCGCGTTGCTGCTGCGGTCACCGCTTTCATAGGAAGTGAAGGTTGAGGAGCAGCGAGCGGATGAATGAGACGGATCGGGAGTTTGGGCTGGACGGTGTGTTTGTGCAGAGACGGAGCGAGGCGGTGATGTTCAGGGGACCGGACAGGCTGCTCGGCGGAGACTCAGCGGCGATGTCAGTCCGACCGGGGAGCTCGGGGTCGAGGCTCGTCTCGGGGCTGAGCTGCTCGGCTGCGGTGCAGTAGTGTGTGAAATCCTCCCGAGCTTTGTACGCGGTGTCCTTTCCGGAGTAGAAAGGAGGCTCAGGTTTTCTTCTGAAGACTTTTGGGACACGAGAGGAGAACTTGGGTCCAGCTGATCCTGCGTGGACGTTGTGTTTTCCAGGCCCGGAGCCAACAAGCCTCTGGCAGCATGTCAAGGATGCTCCGGCAGTCCGCAGCATGACTGGCCGCTCTGAGGCGCAGGAGCCGGGTCACCAGAGAGGCTGACAGGAGCCCGATCAATGCTTTACTAGACTCATTTGAACAAGACACAATGGGACTGTTTGACATCTGTGTGTTCTGCTGGACTCCTTCGACCTGACACCGGACTGACTCCCTGTCTGCGGGTGTGTGGAGGCTGCAGCCCCGGTCGGGATCAAACACACATCAGAGAGGGGTCCACAGATTGTTTCAGTGAGGGGAACCCCTCCACGTACACACACACGCTAGGAGCACCCACAACTCATCATTAGACCATGGATGACTCCGGGATCATCCGGCGCAGGAGGCTGCAGGTGAGCTGGACATCATCATCCTGTCATCTCTGTGTCTCTTCCTCCACTAAAGAAATCTTTCCTATTGTTTCCAGCTCTGCTTGACAAACATCATTTCAAGGCTTATTTATGCATTCCTGATGACAAGTTACTGTCATTTTCAGTTTCAGTTTTAGAGCTTCAGCATTGCAAGATTCCTGCAGGCCTCAGTATAGAATATGACAATATTTCCATAGTGAGTTGATTTTATCTTATAGTATGGATTGCATCATGGTATTTATTAGCTCATGTGCTGTCACTTAAAATGAAAGGAACCAACTGGTTGTAAAGGATACAGCAGTATTACTTTCTGTCTGGTACAATACACCAGCCATTATTTTCTCTAATATTTGATCCATTCTTTGGTCTGTAAAACATCAGCAAATGCTGAAAGAGGATGACATCAAATATCTTTTTCTTTGTCTGACCAACAGTCTTAATCTAAAGATGTTCAGTGTACTATAATGTGAGATTGGAGAAAGTGGAAAATCCTCACATCGGAGAAGCTGAAACCATCAAATGTTTGAAATTTTTGCTTAAAAACTGACTTAATGGTTGATTGATTAATAAAATAGTTGCCAATTTAATTGCCAAGTTAATAAAGCCAGTTGTTTCAGCTCTAAGTGCACTAGTACTGTAAGACAATAAAATAGTCAGTATCATGATACTTTAAAAAATATCATGCATTCTTACTCTGTTGCTGTGAATGTATTGAGTGTATTGCAACAAAGTGACCCCATATTTTTTATAAAAACATGTCACACATGATATTTCGACCTGCAGCCATGATGTTCACTCTTAATCACTATAAAGCTCAGTGTAGGATCATTTTTATTTAGGGTAGCCTATGTGGGCTGCACAGTGTCTTTGACAAAATGTTGGTAATGAATCGTCACTCATGCATACTGATATGACGTGTTCAAATGACTGTGTTCATCCATTATGAAGCAGCCTGCTTAACCACGGGTCACACACACCCCACCCCCCCATCTTTGTGTGATTCAGTCAAGTGAACTGAGCAGAGATGAGCAGCCTGCAGGACGGCAGAGAGCAGCCTCCTGTGGGCATGTGTGCATCCAAGAGTGTGTGTGTGTATGTGCATTTATATTAATTCAGTTGGTCTTTAATATGGTGGTTATATTGCCAAAAAAGAGGAATTGTCAGCGAGCGCTCTGAATTGCACCTCTGAGCTGCAAATTGACCCCTATTACAGTGAAAAGAGAGAGAGAGGGGGAGAGGGAAGAGGGTATAAAGGAATCAGGGGAGGATTAGTAGAGAGGTGTGCTGATGGTTTCATGTCTCATCATCCCCACCGCTCAGCTCACCGCTCTGCTGCTGTGATGTATGACAGGAGCTGCGAGGGAATTAATCATCATAGACTCAGACTCACTGGCATTTTATAGATATAGACAGGCCAGCTGAATTATTTGGTGTCTGTCTGTGTGTGTGTGTGAGAGAGTGTGTGTACGGACTTATAGTTTAATGGACGTGTGCTTTTAGCATACCTCCATGGACTTTAATGCCCATGAGTTATCATTATACTGTGTGTGTGTGTCTGTCTTTAAAATAGTGTGTTGACGTGTGATTGGCTCTGCGTGTCCTATTCAACTGCCTTGTCACTCCCCTGGGTCTCATCATCCCAACCGTCACTCTCTCTCTCTGACACACACATACACACAATCATTCTCTCAGCACCATATGGTGACACACCCCGCTCCCCTGCAGTTGAGGTCAGGGGTCGCACCCATGATGCATTGCTTCAACATGATTAACATGAACTGAACATCTCTGTGCCTCTTTGGAGCCTGCTGCACTCTGTGACTCTGCATTTGGCTTTCTGGCACACACAGTGTTTATGTGCTGTTATACACACCATGCAAAGCAAATCTCTAGAAAATAACCATTTTATGAGGTTGCACAAAAAAATATGTCATCTTTTTGAAAAGTTGAAATGACATTTAAATTCTTTTTGTGTAAGGAAACATGAGCTGTTGTGATAATGCAGCTATTGTGCAATTTTTCCTTTTTTAAAAAGAGTATAAAATAGGTTTGGGGCATATTTATGTAAATGGTGTCTGGATGTTTTTCCCTTGAGTTGCTGTCAGCTTATGGGGTGGGCTATTGACTGGAGCATGTCATAGCCCTGTACAGCCCATGAATGTTAATAGAAGTTATAACAAGCCCACCTAGTGTTACTGTCACATTATTTTTTTAAGTACAGTTTTGACCAAATACAGTAAGTGCACAAGCCAAAGCAAACAAAAATACAGATTTTTAGCTTAAATATTTTAATGTCAGTTTGAAGTGTCACATTCACATGTTTTCTTTAATTCTTTAGAAATGAAATAAATGGCTACACAAAAATAAAGAGCACCCCACCATCTAGCATACATGACAGTCAAGCATCATCCCCACCCATCAGCCCCTCTGCCTCTGCCTTTTCCATCTGTCAAGCCCAGATCAGTTAGTCAGGCAGTCACTGCTGTAGATGATGATGGACCCTGGTCCCCGTCTCTTGGCAGGAGGACACTCCTTGATTGATCCCTGTTGTCTGTCTCTGGGCCCACTCCCCACCATTTTTCTTTTGCAGTGTGTCCACAAAATGATTGGACTGGCTGGCTTGTCCTGACAGAGCAGCAGTGTGCTTTACAGGCATGCAGCTCAGCTAATGTCATTTCATTATTGCAGGGGCTTTTTTTTATTCCTATGGTGCAGGTATGATGACTTGAAGGACAAAACAGCAAAGGGCCTTTTATAGGTTTATGTGTAGCAGGAGACAGAATTCACTGGGCCTTGAAGTCTCGGTTATGGTTTACTGCTTGCATCGAAATGTTTACCCTCCGGCTCTCTGAATGGCTGACTGAATGGATGGATGGCTGGATGGTGGACTGACTCACTGGTTAGCAACCTGGCTGACAAACGCTGGAGAATAGCCAGACAAGTTATTTTTAATTGTTAAACTAACATTCACATTTTGAGTTAAAATTATGTAAATGAGGTTTATATGAAAATCACTTGAATTTCAACATCCTATTCATCTGTGGACATTCATGCCTCAGGTTTTGAGCCGATTTAAAAATGATTCATCAAGAATTACAGTGACTCAAAAACATGAGGCAACTATAAAAACAGGGCCCTGGAGTGTGCACACAGACACACACATGCATTGTATGAGCTGAACCATAAACAAGGTTATTTGTTACTTGACTAAAATGCTCAACATTAATCTATATCTATGAGCACTTGAAGTAATCTCAAGGTAAACTGCACATACATAAAGCATCGACATTACAAGACGGTGGCACAGTCAGCCTCCAGTGAGAGCTATTGAGCGTTCACTTTACACAAACACATAAAGGCATCCTCCTGTACACCCCTGTCAGCGTGATAGGCCAGGACTAAAGGGGATCAGACAGTCGTTTATAAGCTCAAACCTCACCTCGCTCCCCCCAGAGGATGAAGCTAAACCTGGATAAAAAGAGCAGCCGCTTCCTGTCGGGGAAGGGAGTGAATATAGTGTGGAATAATGTGTTGCTTTCTAATCTGTGATCGGTGGGCATGTCATGTTTGTGACGGAGCCTCCCATCTGTTGTCAGTCACCCTTCACCACCGCCAGACTTCATTAGCGGGACTCAGAGAGCATTTAGCTCTGAAACCGGCTACACATCGGCCTCAGATGATGCCTTTTTTTAAAACCGTCTTTGTACATGCTGTAAAGTGGCACATGCAGCCACGCAATGAGCAGTAAGCGTGGCGTTCTAATTATACCACGGGAGAATTAAGTCACGGAGATTTCAGGCTTCGGTATATGTCGTAGGAGCTTGGAGGCAGTTTCCTTAATGATATTTTGTCTGCTTATTCTTTACTTTGTAGAAAATGCTGAGACGGTGAGTCACAGATTTTTCAAAGTGGACCGGGGAGCTGCTCTCCTGCCACAATGACCACTGACAGAGTCTAGACTGGAACTAGGAAATGAGTTGTCTCTTTCTGACCTTTTTACAAATTAAAGTGGAACTGAGGATTATAAGGGGATGGGGGGTGGGGGATTCACGCAGATAGTATGTGATGCTGATTCCTGAGAATTATAATATGTATGTGAGGGTGACAGAGGACTGCTTTAATGGAGTTTTTACTGGGTTAATAAAGGCCATGTCACTTGAGGATTTAATAATTGAGCTACCAAGGCACAGAGATGTAATCTACAGTAGCTCTAGATTCACTACACCGTATTTTTGAATTTAACTTTTAAAGCCAGTGATTAACTCTTTATATGAACAGTATTTCAAAACATGAAATAATAAAAATAAGCAACTTTCTTTATGTTGTCCGGTTGGAGTTTTCTGCAGGGGGGGGGGGGGGGGCGTTGATGCATTCAGGGCGCCTTGGACTGATGGAAATGTGCACATGAGAACAAACATGATGAGGTTTCATGTGGTCACGCTTACACACTCTGTAATAGCACTGACTGTCAGGGCTCGTCAGGCCTCATTTGTATCGTTAACCCTCCTCGTCGTTGCTATGGTTTTCTTGATGCCTCTTGCTCTTGTAAGCCACCGTCTCCTTGGCTCTGACAGCTCGGGGTCAATTAGCCTGATCAATGAAGGACAAAGTGAAGAGGGATCAATGGGTTGAATATTTAGTTGCCCTTGTAAGGAGGGATTTGTCTCTGTTAACACATAAACCCTCGGGACATGCAGTCGAATAGCCGTGTAACCTGTGAGTGGCTTATGATCCTCAGATGAGGAGAAAGACAGATTATCATTTTCTATTCTTCCTATCGGCTGAGTGTTTTCCACTCTGCTATATTGTGGTGCCTCACTACTCAGGCTTTCTCCTCTGGAGGTAATTGTTATCCTTGACATAGACTTAGCCTTATGGATGGTGACTGACAGCATAAAAACACTTTGCTTTGTTGGAGGTTTGTCCTTGTAATACAGAGCTTTCAGGCAGCTGCAGTATCAAATGCTTTTTTGTGCTTCGCGGGAGATCAGTAGCAGCACGTCCACACACACACACACATGCTCACACACACAATCTTTATCTGAAGGTTAACCTAATAATTGCATTGACTGTGGTTAGAAGGCAGTCGATGCGATGCTAACGGCACCTTAACGACATTACCCTGCGTGTGACAGGAGAAGGTGCGAAGCGGCTAATGCACTAATTGCATCTGCTATGCACTGTAATGGCTCACACCTGAGCTGCTCATTTACACACACACATGGAGCTGAAGGCCGGAACACTCAGGCTCAAGGATCAGGCCGTGGGCATGAAAGCATGATCTCCCCCCCCCTGCCCCTCTCTATCTCCCCCTTGTTTACACCCTCTACCCCTCCCTCTCTCTCTATCTCAGTGTGGAGGGCTTGTAAAGAGCCAGGCTGTGCTGGCATGAGATCTGGCTCTGCTCACACTGTTTGCATTCGGTGCAGTGAGTGTCTGCTGCTGCCTCAGCCCAATGTACTCGGTCCATCTGGACTCGGGAGATGGGAGGATAGAACGGAGAGAGAGGGGGGGAGGAAGAGAGAGGGGGAAGGACCTTGGCTTAAATCACTGGCTGATATGAACAGTCTGACTCGTCTGAAAACAAACATAGATACTAGTTTGTTAAAATGGTTAGTCGTAATGCAAAGTAAATAAGGATACGTTCAAGTTCCCCACCCTGCTTAGTTGCCTGTCAATCTTTTGATTTTATTGGCAGCAGCTAGTTATCCTCAGTAATCAAGCCAACGTTATGTCCACAAGTTAGTTGAAAATGTTATCTATGGCTAACATTTTAATGTCTACAGCTGATTATGGTGCGAACGAGAACCCAATAAATGGGGTCTTTAATATGTAACTTGGTGGCTGCATATGAATTCATGCAAAAGGACTGAGGCTAAAGCTACATGTGCCAGGCAGTCCTCACCATCTAATGATCTATGTAACACATGGAAATAAAGACACAGAGTTGTTTTTCTGTAGAACTGGTAGGTGGGACTATTATATATATTGAATGACACAAGGTCAGTTCAATCTAACATAATCCTGTTAAGCCGTTTGGCTTGACAGGCAAATAAAGGTTATACGCAGTATATGCTTTATTGTTCATATTTTTTACACAGTATATTTTCACTTTTATCATTCCAAGAGAAAAGGCTTTAAGCATGAGGACTAACTGATGTGTTTTGAGAACATAACAGTATCTTGGAGAACCAGTTTAGTTGAGGTTGCTGTCGTCAAACTTCCCCAAATCGAGTAAAGATCAGGACAGAACTGCTGATGTGAACACAAGCAGTAATTGCATGTTACAGTTGCCAAGCTATTGGTTGAACAGTTCCTGTTTGGGCAGAGGGTTTAGCAGTCAGTTGGTTTGTGGCGTCTCAGTTATAGCTTTGTCTGGTAATATGGAAATGTGCTTCACTAAAGCACAACCGCCAAGCACAACATGATAAGGGCCTCAAGGTGGATCTCTTAACTTAATTCGTGTTAAATCAAATTAGCACACAGCAAGCCTGAGGCCATGTAATATTTTAGCATAGGAATGCATACGGCACAAAGGGTCTGGGTCAGTCTGGGCCCAGCATAATCCATACATGTATCTTTCATGCCGTGTGATATCTAACAATAAATCCCAAATAAAATACCAAATTTACTTCTTGGAAAAAAAGTCATTTTAGCTGTTGCGTAATTTAACAGTTGTCATTAAAAGCCATTAAAAAGCATGCCCCTTCACTAAGCTTATGTTTTTTACTCTACCTGATCTAGTATACAGTGTTTTTTGTGTCCAGCCTTGTCAAGTGTGTGAAAAATGTGCTTCTCTGTATTGCTCATTTGAAAGTGTATATTAATTATAATTTATAATTTTTCTGTACCTGATCTCTCTTTTTTTTCTCTCTTTGTCTTTCTTCCAGAAGGATTTGCCACTGCCTCGCAAGAACAGCAGGTGAGTGTTGTCTTCGTTCATCTCTCCCTCCCTCCCTCCCTCTTCTCCTTCTCTCTCAGTCCCTCCCTCTTCTCCTTCCTCTTTGGGGTGAGAACGGGTCCCTTCATGAAGAAAAACAATCGCACCGAGAGGAGCTGCCGAGCGTGATTTGCACGTTATGTTTTGAATGCTTGGAGTGCTGCGGTGTGGAGTGTGCCATCTTTGTGTGAATGAGGAGGAGGTCGGCTGGAGGGATGCTGCGAGTCTGTCGGAGTCTGATTAAGGCCAGCCGGGAGCTCTGGATGCTGTCCATGGTGCTGAAAGCCATTCTGCCTTCTGCAGTCGCTCAGTTACCGGCCCTTTATCTCTCCTCCTCTCGTCTATTGCTTGGTTATTAATCTGTTTCTATTCCTTTCTCATTTCCACGCCTCAACTTTTCAACTCTGCTTTACCTTTAAGTCTTTTCTAAATCCGTAATCTTGCTCTTCTCTCTATCTCCCTTTTACACACTTTGTCTAGTTGTTTGCTTATCAGCATGTGAGCAATCGGCTTTAGGCAGCACACAGGCAACAGAAGTATAGAAAATAAACTACAAAAGCCACACACACAGTGATTGAAATACAGCACAAGAACACACACACAATAGCATGAGACAGTAAATAACACAGCACAGTTAAATTACCCACAGCAAAATGAAATAAGCATTAAGGCAGGAAAGAACACAATGTTGGTTTTGTGGATGCACTTAAAAAAACAATGAACACAATAATACTAAACACAATTCAGAACGAAATATCACACTTGTTTTACTTTACTACATTTATTTGGCAGCTGTAGTTTTAAGTCACTTTGCAGATTGAGATTTTAAATAAAAACATAGTTTTAGTTAACAGGATATGATCCATTTTTCTAGATTAAGCTATTCATCAGTATAAATACTTAATAGTAGCTTCACTTCCATTTGCTACACTGTAAAATTCTGTTTGCAGAGTAATCCATCAATAACAATAATCTGATAATCCAGGATTTAGTAAAACAACACTGAGGCGATTTTGCTGCATAATGCGTATTTTTACTCGTGGTACTCTGAGTACATTTTATATTAGTAATAGATGAAATGACCATGTGACATGGGTCACTCATAGTGAGAGACTCACAGAGAATTATCACCTGACTCTGCTGTTCCTTTCAGCACTTTAGCCTCTTTCAGCTCCATGTTTTGCTTTTCCAGTACCAACTGTTTGGGTTGAGTCTCCCAGCTCAAGGCATCAAGTTCATAATAAAACAAAAGTTTAATTCACGGTAGTTTAACTCACATCAAATACACACAGAGTGAAAGACACTCAAATCATAGCCACCATGATTGACAGGGTGAAGCTCCAATCAGCATCTTCGGGATAGCGGCCAGAAAGTGAGATAGGTGGCATCTTGGCATCAGGACCAATCTCATGCAGAGGATCACACATACTAGTTTACACACATGGAAAGCACTGGAAAGGGTCAGTCACATGGGGTGGGAGCTGTCCAAGTTTGTAACATGTTGAACTATTACTCAAAGTAAAACATCGGAATACTTCCTCCATCACTGTATGATGATCATTATCAAGAGAGTATTCAGTACGACCAGTAGCATCTTAATTGGCTCTTCAGGTGTTTCATTAGAATGTCTTTGCTCCACTGAGTAAAGTTAAGCCTGTGTGTGTGTATGTGTATGTGTGTGTGTGTGGTGTCACAGTCCACTACCTCTGTCCCCACCCTCTTCTCTTGTCCCCATTCCCATTTCCCGGCCCTATCCATCTTCTCCAGGCTGCCCCCTCGTCCCGAGTCATCACGGGTAATCAAACATGAAATGAAGCCGCAGACCAACTCTTGTTTGTGCACGGGCTGTGTTCTCCTATCAGTCTCACTGTTGTCCTGCACTCTCCTTCAAAACATCCCATTTTTACCACCATGCCCCTTTCTCTTGAGACGGCTTGCATTTGGATTCAGTCCGTCTCCTTCTCATCGAATCCGGTCTCCCTCTGTAGGACGCTATCAGCACCGCCATCCATTATAGATGAGCTCGGTGGAGTTGGCTTCACATTCAATCTGCCTACTGCATCCATTCATGGGTAAACACAGCCGTTCAGAGTGTGTGTGCGAGTGTGTGTGTGTGTGGCATATACATCGTCATCAGTTATGCTTTTTTTTAATGTGTGATTCCATTCAACATCTGCTTCTCAGTTATGTAATAATCCACATGACCTTGTGCCGTTGCCATTTCTTCATTCATTGCTCAGATAAACTAACCTCCCTTTACTCCCTGCTTCATCCATTCATTCATGGTGTCCATAGCCTGCAGTAAAAGCTTTTAACTCTACATCAGGTTCTTTCAGCGCACAGACATTGACTGCACTGAAAAAAAAAAAAACACAATCACAAATAAGTCACAAAACTACACTCTGCAGCACGGCACCTTAGCCTTGAGAAACTGACCCACAATCCCCTGCTGCCTTTTGTTGTCCCTCTCGAAAAGACAGCCTCTCTCCCTCCCTCCCTCCCTCTCCTCTCTCTCTCTCTCTCTCTCTCTCTCTCTCTCTCCTTTGGGTCTTGGCCACACTTGCCCAGACACCAGCGCACATCTAAAGCTTGCGGGAGCGACAGTATGTGTTGCATTGCGATGACATTATCCCAGAGACCTGCTGCCTTCTGACTGCTCTCAGCTCACCGCTCAGCTGTTGCTGCCGCTCCTGTTGCTCAGAGCTACGCCTCGATCCCCGCCCAGCGAGGCAACATGTTCCGACGCACTAAAAGGTACAAGGAGAGATGCAGATGGAGGAGCGGTGATGATTTGCTTTGTTTGATGTGAGGTGTGGTAGCACTGGCTTTCCTCTCTCTCTCTCTCTCTCTCTCTCTCTCTCTCTCTCTCTCTCTACGTCTAACTCTTTCCATTCGTTTAGTCTCTTTGAAGCTCTGTCCTTTCTCTGTGTGAGTCTGTAGCGTCTGCAGTATACATTACAAAGAGGCTCGTATTGACAGTGTGACTAGTGTGTAAGGTCACTGTTTGCGTGTGTGCCTGTGTGTTTAACTTGGTTTTAGATGTCTGCTCTGCTCTGTTCTGTTGAGCGTGTGTGTAGTACTGTTATTGTAACACTAAAAGTCTGGCAGCTTGTATGTATGTTTTAAAAAGTTTCTGAAAAGGATGGGATGTGTGTGTTTTAAAGTTGTAAGATCAAATTGTAGATGCTAAATAAGTAATGTGGAGTAAAAGTTTTTATTATTGTGATCACTTTTTAGCAGCATGACTCTTTTGATGTCAGCGTCAGTCAGTGTGTCGGATGAGTCACACTTTGGTTCTGACTAAAATACCTCACCAGCTGTTTGATGAATGAATACGAACATGCATGATCCCTCGAGGATGATCACTACTGATATTGGTGATCCCCAGATTTTTCCTCTAGTGACACTATGAAGTTGACATTTATTATTTTGAGTGAAGTGTTTCGGACGGATTACCATGAAGTTTAGTTCAGACATTCATGTTACCCTTGATGAATTTTTTTGATGTTCCTCTGATTTTTCATCTATTGCCATCATCATGTAAAATTTTTAATTTGTCCACAAAATAATGTCATTAGCATCAGTCTTAGCTGCACTTTTTTATACTAATTAGCAAATGTTAGCATACACTTTGTCTTGTTGTATGACAGTTGAAATGTTGGAAATTGGAAAGATTCCACTCTCATTTCACACACTGTGAATGATTAACAGTAATAAATTAAATTTTCTCATCAAAAGTATGAAAAATGCTCTGTAAATATATCAGAGAAATAAACTGAGCAACTTGTAGATCTTTGTAATTGAAGAACCTTGAGGTTGAGATTCAGAGTTTATTTACCACGATATCTTTGGCCCTGGTTATGGTTTTGTTGACCCAGACATGAATGTAACAGGTTATTGAAAATCAGTGACTCATCACAGTGACATTTCCCGCAGACCTGCAGGTTGTCTGATTCACTGATATGATCAATCAGTGATTACATGAGCCAAAGATGAGTCAGACAGAAAGAGAAGTTTTAGATGGATTTTTCTGGAGTCTGATTCACCGACTGTGAGACATGTTTTTCTGTAGATGGATGACCGGGGGGACGTTTCTACTCTTGTACAAGACTTTTAAAAATATAATTTATAGTATTTATAACTGCATTATCACATTTCTTCAATATGTAAATAATATGAGCAATACTTTTGTTTATGCTTATAATTGATATTAATCACTCTGATGTCAATAGCCTGAAAATTTGAGCTGACATTCAAACACCGGGGGTTTCCTCTTTGGCGACGGCAGTAGTGGATGTCATGCTGAGTCTCTCAGAGTGACTTCATTCTCCCCTGCTGATCGGGGATTAAACCAGCTTCTATTACAGCAGAGACTCTCGCTCTGGCACACCTGAGCCCAGACACACGGGCAGACAGATGGAAATAATGCAAAAATCTCTGCCGCACTCCTACAGCAGAGCTCAAACCCAAGAGGAATTGCTTTGAAAATCCTGTAATGTGTATCAAGTGCAGAATGGGTTCAGTATGTGGAGCATGAGCTAAATGCCTAAAATGACTGCTAGGGCTTATATGTAAAGTTTAAGATTGTTTCAGACATTTACTCAAATTCAGACTCTAGTTGCTCTTCCAGTTAAAAGCTAGAGTCACATTTAGGAAATAGAGAAGAATGAAGGGAATGAGTGATTAAGATAACAAAAGTGAAAGAGGTGAAAAAAGAGAAAGGTTGTGCAAGAGGTGAAAGGAGGAGAGGCTGAGATGGAGTGCAGGGCCCTGGGGTGATATCTGTGTCTGCTCTTCCATTAGGGACCAGCTCACTAAGGTTACGTGAGCATGCATGGCACACATACTTGCTTTGACTGCCTCTATCTCTGACTTTCTTTTTCTGGTCTCTCTCTTCCACTTTCTCCTTCTCCTTTCTCTCTTTCCTTCATTCAGTCTTCCTGTGTTTTTCTATATCTGCAGTGAGGAAGGATCTGGGCACAACCGTGCATTTATCCATGAGGTTGTTTTCATAACCACGCAACTTTGTTCACTACTAGACCATTAGCTAAACCCTTTCCCTTGTCCAATCATAGCTCTGCACACATAATAAGGCAAGGCTAGGGTGACCATATTTTCAGAACCTCACAACCGGTGAAGTGATTGATAAACACACAAACAAATCAATTTTATACAGATTCATTATATGTTTACATATTAAACACTTTTAGACTTAGACTTTCTTTATTGTCATTACACAATATACACAGCAGTGCAAGTTGGGTAACGAAATTCCGATGCAATGGCTTCCAACAAAGAGTCAGCAACAATAGTGTCAGTCGGTGGAATAAAAAAATATGTAAAAAAGAGAAATAAATATATACTATAATATAAACACAGGTGCTATGAGCTATGTATACACATATATGTAAATGAACAAAAGTTATATACAGGTTATTGCACAGAGCAAGTAGCAGCAAGTTGAATTATTGCAGTAAGTAGTTGTATTGAATATAAAAGGGAGTATAGATATCTAGAATAAATATACAGAAAATATTCCACATAACAGAAACAGTTGAGAAATGGTGAACAATCACAGCTGTTTACCTTAAAAATTTTAAAGTTGAGATTGTAGGTTTAATTTGAATATTGAAATTAAGAAGTAATTGTCTGTAAACCCAAGAGTATTGTCCATAACCTTTTAATTCACCTTTTAATTGTGGTGAAAACTGGGACAATTGGGTAGTGAATGATGAACAGACACTCGAAACTTGCTTGAAACTGGCACCGTGCCAGACAGTTTGGGACGTGTGCTCACAGTAGGCAAGGCTTTGGATTTCTGCACATGCTGAGGCCGGTATGCACGTGGCTGTAATAAGAGTGTTTGGAGCATGGTGATTTTTGGCCTGTCCAAAACCAAAAAAATGTTAGAACCTTTAGCTTGTAATGTTCAAAGTGAAATTGTTTAAAAATTAGGTAATAAAAGACACAACGTGACACAGGCACCACTGCGCTCTGAAAAACATTATTTCCAATGGCTTGTATCAGGCCTTGACAAAGTGACGTGCAGCCCAGCGCAACTCAGTTCAGATGACCACATTGTCAACTCAGTCAGCTAAAAACATCGATGAACTATTTTTCCATACCTGATCTGCAAGCAACATTATAAATATAATATTATAGTATTATAAGAATTTCAATGGGAAATCCATTTTCACTGTAAAGCTGCATTATGTGAGAATGAAAAGCTTGACACTGAGGAGAGTGGAGGTGAGCAAACCTATCAATTGGTTGGATGATGATATGAAGCGGGGAGTGGCTGTGGGTGCAATAATTGGATCGAAGAAATATTTGATGTGTGTGTGTGTGTGTGTGTGTGTGTGTTTCCCTCAGGTGCTTTGGCTCAGGTGCACTGTGCTGGGGGCCATACAAAGACATAATCATATCCAGTTTGGTAACACACAGTACAACACACCAACACGCACGCAGCCATCTCCGCGTCCTCTGCTCATAAACACTCTTCCTCTACTAAATTAGCCATTACACTTCACTTAACCAATTACGTGCAAACCCGAAGGAGGTCAGCGGGAGGCCAAGACACCTGAGTCTCTCTTTCTATCTGCTGCAGCTTTCCCTAAGAGGTGCTCAGGGTTCAATACGCACAAGGTTATACAGTAGGTGCTACATCTCCCATTAGCTCGGGATTTCAGTAAAGGGCCCCCGTCTTTCCCCTCTCCTCTTATAGTAATGGAGCTCTTATTCTCTTTGATCCTCCTTCTCCTCCGCTGTCTCCCTCTCAGGGCTCCTCTCGCAGGAAAACACTTTTGAGGCCACAGGCTTCTCGACGGTACTAAATTTACCCGGGCTTGATAGATATTGCTACTGTCAGCCGCTGTGTAATTTCCCAGACTGATACAGAAGATTTGAGCCTATTACAGAAAGACAACACAAGAAAATAGCGCGTTTGATCCCGGCTGAGTGGCTTTGAAGTGCTGTCGGGGAGGTTTGGGACCCTGGGAAGGAAATAGGTGAAAGAAAGGGTTATTGTGTCTGTTTGATTTTTTTTTCTCCTGGCTGTTGTATATTAGGTCAGGCAATGATTTTGACATATAACACAATGGTCGATGCGGTCGAGTGCAGATCTGATGGAGCTGAGTGAGGACAGTGTGTGCCTCGGGCCCTCAACATGGCCATTTTAGCTTCGGCCCTTGTCTTTTATTGCTGCTCACGTGACCCGCCGGACAATATTGTTAGATTTAGTTACTTAAAGAGACTTGGACAGGCCAATAGGAATCAATACATACTGTCTGTATCATGTAAATGTACTGTATTCAATGTAGCCTGATATACCCAGGCTGTAACTATTATTTCATTCATTGCCTAATCAATGAACATGAAATTAATCATCAACAGTTTAAATAATCAATTCATTGTTTTAGTCATTTTTTCAAGCAAAGGTACTAATTATTCATTACCTATCTACATTATTTTGTGGGGTCGCAGGTTACGTCCACTATGTCCACTGTGTAGTATTTCCTCACTTCCTGGATGTTATCAGAGTTTAACGTAACATTAGAAGCTCTGTCCTGCTCTTTATTGGATTTGGTGAGGGTTACACTCCTGCAACCTCAGCCAAAGTTGCATCAGACAAACACATCCGAAAAGCCTGTTCTCCTGTAATTTTCAAAAGCGTAAACATTCGTTTAAAAAATGTGAACAACTATGTAAGATGAGGTTGTGTTAGAATGATATGTTAGAATGAAAAATTACACTTTTCTTTACTTACACTAGGAAGAACTTGATCTAGACTGTAATACAAGATCAATACAGTTTCTTCTACATGGATCATCAGCTGGTGAGGATGCTGACTTCTTGCCAGGGCCGTGCCACTTTATCATCAATCTTATCGCATGAGATCATGCAAGTAGTAACAAAGTGCATATTTAAAACCTTTTTGCAAGATTCTACTTTTCAAATGAGTCAACTGGACCTAATGAGGTAGATGCAGTGGTGATTTTGCCACTTTTAACTTTAGCATTATGTTCCATGTGACATATTACAGACAGTTGATCTGCTCCTGCATAAATATACATAACAATTTTATTTTTCCCACGTGTACAACTGACATAAAATAACTTCCGACAGGACAACTGCAAGCACATATGTATGTTAGTGGTATTTTACGTACACTGTGTTTTAGTCTTGTTGTTTGTTTGGATGCCAGGTTAGTTTTTCCTATTTTTCACTTCAGGGTTATTGTTTTTGTGGTGAGTTCATGGTTCACTTCCTCCTCTCTACTGCTGCTCATTAAAAACACCTATTAATCTCTTCTCTTATCTCAAACTGTAGTTGTTCATTTTTCATATAATTCATTTTAGTCATTTCAGAGAAGGATGCCGCTGGTGATTGTTGCAGGGATGAAACCTGTGACATTTTTGTTGTTGAATGTCTGTCTGTGGCCTAATGACTCCTTTTACCCCACTGCGAGTTACCTTTACCTGATGCCGGGAGATTTGTTTGGCATTTCACATTGTGTCGGCATTACAAAATCCTTTCCGGCCTCCCTCTCTCTCTCCCTCCACCCTCGCCCGGTAACCTTGAGTGACATCTATACTGAGCAGTATTTCTCCTCCGCTGTGGTCCCCGGCCGGCATTATCAGAAGCCTCCTCGCCGCGCGCTGCATAGCAACAAGCTGTCATGTGACCGTGGCTCCCTCCTCTCCCATCCCCTCCAGGGTTGTAGACACCAACTAAATTTCCTCTGGTTTTTGTTCCTGGACTAAAGTGCTGTGGTCTTTTCACGCTGTTCTGAAACTTGACTACAGACATGTGAAGGAAAAAAGAGTGTAGATATTTACCAAGAAAATAAAATGACACAATAATTGATTGTTTTTGTGTTTGCAATCCTTTCTCCTCCTTCACCCCTTCTTTGAACTGTCCCTTTTCATCATCAGTGATTTATTCGCCGCTATTATCTCTGTCTCTGACCACATTCACACACTCCTCTCCTCACGCCGAGGAGGTAAACACTCCAGTCTTCTCGACTCCTCATCAGCACTTCTTTCCTCTGCCTCTCTTTCTCCTCTTTGAAGTGCTCTTGCATTTAGTCTTTCTCTTTCTTATCTGCCTCTGTGTTTTCTCCGATCCGTCCTCCTTAAGATCTGCTTCTGTTTGACTTTGAGTATTTGGTTTAGTTTGATCAATATTAATGCCCCCCGCCCCCCCGCTGTTAAGTGGAGGGAGGAGTAGGAACATGCCGAAGATGAAGGCTCCTGTTTGTCTGCCTTTGTTAAGAGTCGTGCTTTTCCCCTCTGTGTCATCTGCTCGAGCTTACAGTGAACAATATTCCCCCGTGCGCTCTGTTTATGCATTCTGTCGTGTTTGTGCAGCGTGGATATACTTGTGCGTGTGTGATGGTGAAAAAAACTGGGTCATGTTTACCTTCCCCTGTATGGGTGTTGAGCACTGAGAGCTTTCAACCTGCATCTCTAATTCTTGTTTTTCCCTTTTTTTTCTTCATTCAATTTTTGAAGTTTCGTCCCACTGAATTTGCACTCGCTCCGTTTCCTTTAACATTTGCTCTGCCTCATCTTGCTTTCATGTCATGATTGTACGGGCCTATCTCTCCACACATCTCCTTCCTCATCCTCCACACCTCCATCCCTCTCTACAGCCCTCAGCAACAGCCAGTAGAATCCAGATTTACTGAGTGCAGTGAAGTGTGCCCCCCCCCCCCCCTTGATCTTGAATGACCATCGAGCAAGAAACAGGCCGCGGGCGTCTGTCTGAGATTTGAACTTTTCCATCAGCGGCTGCATACTTGCTTGATGTTAAAGTAAATACACAGTTTGCGTCTACATCTTCTACACATAGCACCTAATACTGACAGCGTTTTATTCCCAAGCTGTGAAGGGGAAAGTCATGTGTGATCAATAGCCATAAAGCTCATTTATGGATCTGATCGATCGGGGCATCCTGTGTGCAGTTGAAGTAATGAAAACAGATAAGATAAAATGGCTGTTTTGTGACCTTATTGTAATAGGTGGCAATATGATATTCAACTCCTTTATTGGATTGCACAGTCACAAGCTCAGTCAGTGGCACAGACCTGAAAAATCCAGGCGTGATTGGTTGCTGGTATTACTCCAAAAGACATCACGTATCAAATGTCTCTTGTCAGAATAAACAGTAATCCAGGTGTTGTTGTCTGTAAGTTGCCAGCAGGAACTGATAGCAGGGAAAGAAGCATGACTTTTCATGATGCAGATTTGGTAAAGTGTAAACAAATAGGTTAGAGGCTAAACCCACTGTGTAGCAGACCATACCACGTTCAGTATCCAGATACTCAGCCAGGCTCAACCTCAGTAACTTTTATCAGTTTTCACCAGATGTGTTTGCTCAGTGCAGGATAAAGCTCAACTTATGTAGTTCAGGTGTTATTTTTCTGGGGATATTCAGCGTTTGATTTTAATTCATGGGCTGGTATCTCACACCACTTGACAAGGAGGAGGAAGTGATAAACTGGAGTTAGGGACCGTCTTAAAAGTGCTTGCAAAATGGCCAGGAGAGCTTTTCAGACTTTTGTGAATAGCTTTTTAATTTTCATTTACAGACTCTTGAGACTAACTTTATTTCATGTGGACTTAGTTCCACTGTACCCACAACCTCATTTTTTAAAAACCTAAATGTGACTCACTGAGTTATTATGCCCTGTTTAGGAAACAGACATTATTTTTTAATATTATCATTTTAACTTTACATTCATCTGGACCCCCTCCCACTTTATACAAAACATCCAGTTTTTACAGCAAATGCAAATGTATTTTCTTCCTGTTAGCCTTCTATTATTCATCCTCACACCAACAGTTATACAGCTTTTATTTAGACTCAATTTAGACCTCGTTGGCAGTTATACATATAGTGTGAACATAACTCTATATGACTGAGGATACATGAATCAATATGAATGGCATAAGAAAATGTAAGTGTAAGACATTAGAAGGACATTTGTGACGGACACACAAGAGAAACAAATAGTTGCTTTGTGTTACACCTGTTGCAATGGTGCAAGCGTGGTAGCAGAAATATAAGGGATCGGACCCAATATGCAGACTGAGGCAGATCTGGTGCAGTTCAGTGATATATATTAAAAAAATCAAGTGCAAACAGGCAAAAAATCAAAATAGGAGCGAGCAAGAATCAAAAGTCAGATAAACTGGTAAGTAAATAATGTGAAACAAATATGTTTGTTCATCGACATCCATGGGAACACTGTGGGATTACAGACGAGAGATTTGTGCAAGTGAAACTGCACTTGCTCTGTTTGTATTGATTTTAAGGTTGAAATTCTGCCGCCTAAATAACATGACCTTGATTTATATCTGAACAGGTTTATTGTGCAATATCAGTAATTTAGTTTGTTTGCTGTGTCCTTGTAAGTACAGTCATGAATTCAGTCAGTGGATGAATTATTCACACCCGGACGTGAAGAACACACTGTGGTGTTAGAGGTATTTCTATATAACAGTCGGCGTCTCCATCCGGCCTCTGTGCATCTTCAGCTCACCATGCTCATCCCATCTCCATCAGCTCACGTCTTTACACTGCATGTGTCAATGAAAATATATGTGTGTGTGTGTGTGTGTGTAGAGACAGTGCATCCCGCTCACATGTGAACCCATGTGACTGTGGGCTGAAAGCGGAGAGCGGGGAAGTCAACCATTCTCTCCATCTGACAGCCAAGATGAGATGCTGTTTGCATTTTGTTTGTTCGCTCCTCTTTTGTTTCCCAGTTGTTTTTATTTGCATTTATTCACGCCCCTGACTACCTCGGAAACCAAAGCACATTGTGCCGCGCATGTATTTACAAAAGCTTGCCACCGTTGCAGTGTGAGTGTTCAAACACAATGAAGAGGCTTGAATTCAAGAAGCTTGCTCAATTCACCACTGGTGTGTGAGCTGGATACAATAACATTACATGCAATATGAATGGGAGTCCACAGGCAGATTTGAGGTGACTCATTGTGGTAATGACTGCTATTAAACATGCAAAACATAATGAACTGAGGTCAAAAAATGAAAAGTGGATTTCCATTTTTACCATCTCCATCCTTTCTTTTCACTCTTTCTTCTTGCCACTATTTCTAACTTTGCCGCTCTCAAGTCTTGTTCTCTCTCCCCATCTCTTATCTTGGCCGAGAGGAGACAGACAGGGATGGATGACTAAGGAAATTGAATTCTCCTTATCGTTGTTGTGCTCTTGCAGCGATCCATGCGTTTGCACTCGTCTGCTTCTTCTGCACCTATGCACTCGGGCCACAGTGTGAAAACGCAACTGGCCTGTGGAAACTTCGACACAGTATTTGCAATAATATGTAATCCCCTCATGTGTATCTCTCTCTTTTTATTTACAGTTGTCGTACAAGCAACAGGAAAAGTCTGATCCTCACCACCACGTCTCCCACACTGCCTCGCCCACACTCTCCTCTCCCCCTCCCTGGACACCTCGGTACGTACATTTTCAGACATGTTTTTTCAGACATTAATCACGTAGATTCTAAAACAGAAATATTTAATTTCCCTCCAGAATTGACAACCAGTTTTAAAGTGACCTCTTTATCAGGGTGTTTTAACTGGAATCAACATCAGTTCGACATATTGGGAAATTGGCTGATTCACATGAGACTGATATCAATCTTCTCATCCAACTCTCAGCAAGGGAGCGAATAAGAAACTATCCTCTTTGTAACATAAATACTTCTGGATATGAAATATAGCTTCTTTAGTTTATTGACATAAAATATTCAGTTGACTCAATTTGAAACTGGTTTTTAGAAATGACCAGAACTTGACTAAGGTGCTTGATGATTGTACACATCTTGCCTTGGACTGCTCCCTTAAATTAGCCGGCTTGATTCACTCATCCATTAAAAAGCCCCCAATGAAATATCGCAATCCATTAATCAAAACACAGACATTACTGCCCACAGGACAAGGCCGGATAAATATAAAGCTTAGGGAGCACCTTGGTAGCTGAATCATTACTCCCCCCTATTTCCTGTCTGCCGCTTCGCTCTCAGTCTGTCCAACAAGGCTAAAAATGACACAGAAATAATCTTTAAAAAACAGCTCAGACCACAAAACATTTATCAGTCTAAAAATCAAGGATAGGCTTTTATGATTTGGAAAAAAAATCTAAATCAATTTCAAACCATTTTATTCCCCCAAACCCTGCACAGTGATTATGAATAGTCACATTGTTGTGTTGAACCACATAATCAGACGACTCTGAGTCATCTTTAGCTGCTACACTTCACAGGGACAAAGAGAAACCATTGTAAAAAAAAAAAAAAAAAAGTGCCTGTTTTTCCTGTGGTTATTCGCTCACACAATAATTCTTTGTTCCCCACATTTGTGTCTCCCTCTCCTGTGTCTCGTCCTCTGTGCTCATCTTGTCGCCCCAGCAGGAAGCAGCCCTCTGGACAGCCCGCGAAACTTCTCTCCCAGCAACCCGGCACACTTCTCGTTCGCCTCCTCCAGAAGGTCACTGCCTCATATCGCTGCATATGCTGCTGAGTGCGATTACACATGTTTGCTCTCGCTTGTTTTGTGAAAGAAAGTGAGACAGATGAGGGGACACAGACAGACAGGAGTCAAGTCAGCGTGAGACAAAGGGAAGGACAGAGAAGAAGTGAGGATCAGAGACAGGACGAGGTGTGGATCTGTTGTTGTGCCAGGTCTCGCACGTCCCGGGGAGCGGGGAGCCTCCCGCTGCACTCGCAGGTCCCGCGGTGTAACAGGCTGACTCATGTATGACGGGGGCCAAGCCATTACATTCACAGTGTCTCTGTGTTTATTCACGCCGCTCTAATGACACTGTGTGTGTGTGGACGGGTGGCCATGAATGTGTGTATCTGTTCCCATAAATGTGTTTTTGCATCTGAGTTTATAGTAGAAGGTTTTTAGGTTTGTGAATACAACTCTGCCTTGGCCACATACTGTTGTTTACTTGGAGTCTTGGGCCCTTTTAATTTCAGTTATGCAAAATCTTAACGCTATAGAGTACTATGATATTTCAGGCAATAGTGTTCTTTCAGCTTTGTGGCAAGAGAAGTTTGGAGAAGACACTTTCCTGATTCAACATGACAGTGTCCCCTTGCACAAAGCGAAGTCCATAGAGAAATGGTTTTAACAGTTTGGCTGTACTGGGATTCGCCTGGTACACAGAGCCCTGACTTCAACCCCAACACCTTTGGAGGAACATCAAGTGTGAGCCAGGCATTAACACCCCACAACTGCGGCTGAATTCACTGATGCCCTTGTGGCTTTTCTGAATCCCTCCTACCATATTTTAGTAAGACATAGTTGGGTGAGGGTCTCAAATAATGACCTGGCTATATGCTGAATGCCATAACAAGGGGCGAGACCTCACTCTCACGTCTTCTATAGGAAAGGGGTGTATTTGAAAAAGGCCAATTAGAGCGTTATTTACCTCTGTCTCTCCTCAGCCAGACACAGCGCTGGGAGTGGAGGCTGTGCGAGCCTGGTGCTCCTGTAAATCCTCCGTCCTCATTTATCAAATCCGTCTGGCTGCCTGTCACTGTGCGATGGAGGCACACAGGAGGCACGATGAATGAGTCTTCTGCACTATCCTCTCTGAGGAAGGCCCCTGGGACAAACTAGATGCGTAATAAGTCATTGGTGTGCTGAATGACATTTTTTTAGTGCGGCTGAAATTGAGATGTCTCCATGTATTATGTGAAAAAGGGTTTTGTCCTATAGTCAAATGTATTATTTCAGAGGTAATAAAAATACCCATAGGCATTTTAATCTTAAGGGAAATGTTGCCACGTTTTATGTGTGGATAGTAAGTATAGTCTTTTGAAGCAATAAATTCCTCAGTGTGTGTAATATTGACCAAGAAAGCTGAGTCCACCTGCTTGTGGATCTGTGCCCACTGTGACTACATGTACCAGGATGTATTGTGTGTGGCATCCAACCAACTCATCTTGATATTTGGTTGGCTTGAAATGAGTCTCAACATTGACATAGTGTCTCTGAACTGTCCCTTAATATTACAATATAAATCATCCCACCAGCCTATAGGAGAACCACCCATCATATAGCCATTTCTTTGTTGGCCAAAACATGGTGTTTGATCCAACAGCAATTCAGTTTTGTGTTGCCATAAGAAAGCAGTTTGATCAAATGTGCCACCAGCTGCTGTTGTAGCTCGGGTTCTGGATGGCCCCCCTCCGGTCATATCCTCTCGCAGCCTTCTTCTTCAGCCGTGTCCTCGTCCATAACATCCTCTGCTCTCATATTTTGTTTCTGCCATTTTTGCGGTTGGAAACATAACTAGTTTGCAATACAAGCAAAGAGAGAGTTTTGGTGTTGAGTGGCAGCAGGCCCCCTGGCTGCCCAGAGGCAGAAACTAGAAATCCAAGCTGAAACAGCCTGTAGTTCTTCCTTGACCCCAACTGTGACACTGTACATATGAAATGAGAGTGCTGGAGGAACATCTGATTTTGCAGCCAGAGAACTCAGCTTTCATGGTCAATATAACATTAACTAAGGAATTTATTGATTCAACTGGCTACATGTATCATCAACACTGATTAGACATCCACATTAAAGAAAGGCTTTTGTCGGCTCTGGAATATGCAATACAGATAAGCCTATATAATGTGGATTTCATTGACAAAATGTATGCATCAGTTTGGGCTTTTAAGTAACAATTGTTTTCTCTGCAGAGCGGACGGACGACGATGGTCTCTAGCATCTTTGCCCTCATCTGGATATGGCACTAACACTCCCAGCTCAACAGTAAGATATAATAATAACTCTCTTCCCAACACATTAATTAGTGATTCCCAACCAGGGATACTTGTCCACAGTATCCACTTTCTTATAATCCATAATGTTAAATATGATCCAGTTGATAATCAATGGATGAGAACGTATTTAGAACATGGCTGGTGATGTTGATGAAGGGGAACTTGAGCTCATCTGAAGGGGGGGTACATCACATATAAAAAGTTTGAGGAACCACTAACGTGAATGACTGTATTTGGCACATGTGCAATGATCTAGAGTCTGTTTTTGTATCTTCAGATAGATTCACACCACGCCAACATTTCCTTTTACACCACTGTCATTATAGCTTTGTTGGCTTAAGTATAAAGCAAGCTTCATCATCTGTCTTCAATCTCTGCTGTGTCTCTTACCTGGTGTCTGGTGCGTGCCTTGTTGCGTAAGAGCAACGTCAGAGGCCTGGTTCCTGCTCTCCATCTGGCTGTGGGTGTAGGGTTAGATGATGGAAAGAGGAAGGCGAAGTAATGAGTGCCAGGCCGGTGGGATGAGAGGGACATGAGAAATGTGGCGCGGGGAAGAGAAGCTGGCATGAGATGGAGCACATTCTGTCCCACAGTAATTTTATCTCAGGCTAAATTTAGTTATAGTCTATCATTAGAAACAAAAAGATATTTCATTGAAATCAATGCTGTGACTTTTATGAATGAGACTGAGCTGTGGTGGCCAATGCTTCCTTCAGCTCCCCCTATGAGCAAAAAACCATCTGATCTTCAGTTGCCTTCATTAAACAAAAAAATCTTTCACTGAATGATACTGTGTGTTTCATGAATGGTGAGAGTATGCAAAGTTTCACGTGCTAACAACTTAAAGCATGAACATTTTTCCTATCGAGGGCCATGTCAATTTTGGACACACTAAATTATTGAGTCTTTGCAAGAGTCAGTTTTGAGTTTATAGAATTTGAGCAGAGGGATGTTGTTTTTATTCAAGCACATCTGCCCTTGCCACTCATCCAGATTAGCATGTTTTAAGCTGTAATGACAGTGAAGATCGTCCTTTTCATCACTGCGAACACAAGCTAGACACACTGGTTTGCCTTTTACTTCAACCAAAAAAATTCCATTTCTCTGCTACTGTTTCATGTTATTTTCTTTTATCGCAGAAAAAGATAATTGCTTCGTAAAAAAAAAATGTTTTGTGTTGCTCAGTAGTTTTCTTGTGTTTATGAAATGCCTCGTGATCTAGTTCAAACTGTCTTACAAATAGTGTACAACCCTGAGGCCCAATGTCCCCCGCCCCTGCCTTAAAGGAATAGATTGACATTTGGGGAAATACCCTTATTCTTGACGAGAATTAGATGAGAAGAATGATAACAAGCTCAAGCTTCTGCCAGGAGCCAGTTAAATGAGCACAAACTGGAAAGAGGGGGAAACAGTCAGCGTGGAACACAACTCCCAAACCACATCTTGTTTTTTCACTGGATGGTAAATACTGCTTTATTTATGACTTAGTAATATTTTATTAATATGGAATTTGCAATGTTTCTCTGTGTGATAATCATCACATTTATGATATCAAACACAAACATAATCATTTCTGTCAACAAGTCAGACATTATTGAAATGATGAACATAAAGAGGAAAATTACCATGAGATCCAACAGATGTCACTGTTTATAACCCACTGACAGCTTGAATGCTTGACTGTGAAATGACATTCTTGTGAACCTCTATATGATAGCTAATGTGGTTGAATGGACAAGAACACAGATAGAAACTTCAACCTGAACAGAAAGTCCAAGTAAAAAGATGTCGCAGTAGAAACACTACAGCAATGAGAAACATACCCAGAGAGTGTCAACACAACCAGTAGAAAAACCCTTACATACACACAACAGAAAGAGAAATGGAGTCCAAAGCTTGTTCCATCCACCCCGACTGTTTTCAATTAGTCTGTCACCAGCAGCCGATCGGTGATCAATCTCTCAGTTAGCAAAGTAAGTGGAGGAGTCTCATTGCTTTGATGAAGGCAAATGAGGAGGTGAGGCGAGGTTTGTCTGCGAGACAGATTCATCTGTCTGACCTCGGGCTCACTGGGCAACTTCATTAACATTTCAGTTCTCGGTTTGTCATTGGTGGAGGAATGACTGCTTTAGTCTGCCAACTGTAATGATTGATCTATTAGTTGATTCACTCAACATCCCACAGTTGTAAATAAGGGTCACATTGCTGTTGCTGGACATCGTATAATTTGTTGTCACTAAATTTCTGCCACTTTTTCTTTTTGATCCATCCAACTCCACCCACTCTAAAATTCCTGTTTCCATTCCTCATCTGCCAACGTCTCTCTCTCTGTCTCTCTCTGCCTCCCCAAATCCTCTCCCCACCCTCGTCTGCTTCCTCTTCCTCCTTCGCCCTTTGCTCTTGCCTCCCCTCCTCTTCCTCTTCTCTCGCTCCAGTCCTCCAGCTCCTCTCAGGAGCGACTGCACCAGCTGCCCTTCCAGCCTACCATGGACGAGCTCCACTTCTTATCCAAGCACTTTGGCAGCACCGAGAGCATCACAGACGATGACGGGGGCCGCTGCTCTCCCCACATGCGCCCACGCTCCCGCAGTCTCAGGTCAGCGGCGGCGGCACCCGTGAGATTAAACGGTGGCTTCGGCTGCCCAAAAGCACTATCCTCTTTTTAAAAAGGAAGCTTTCAAAGCAGATTTGCAGGGGTTACCCCTGGTTGATCCTGTTATTGCTTTTATATAACCTCTTGAATTTTTCTGTTTTAAAGCTGACGTGTCTGAACTGTGCTTAAGTTGTGATTATGACCTAAAATAAACCAATAGAGAAAGTTAGGGCTGTATGTATATCAAGACATTGTCATCATCAAAGTGAGCCTTTGTAACTTTTTAAAGAAGAAATAGCACATTCTTCTTACATATAAAAAGTTGAGTTTATCAATAAAACCAGTAGCTTTTTTTTTTGGCTTATGTCAGAAAACTATAAAATGGACATTGTTCTTCCTTGATAACTGTTTCTGGACTTATACTACTGTTACACTATGGATTATTAGTATAAACATTATCTAAACTATAACTGTTACTTCAGCTTATGTGACAATTACCTTAAAATTTGGGAATAAACTCACTTAGTAATGTCAGTTAAGTTTCACTTACTACTAACTCAAGTAGACTGTAGCAGAAAAATCACTGAATGTGTCGAACTGAGCAAACTGCTTCCATTTTAAAGAGGAGGAACTTCTTATTTATCTAAGTTACTTTGTCTTAATTTAACGATGATATACATAAAGTACTATTTTCTTTTTTTTATCTCAAGTATCTTTCTGTATTCATTGAATTGTTTTAAGAGCTAATCAGATCTTAAGCATAGTTCATGTTTTTTATTAGACTTCATTTAAATGTAATATAGGCTTTATTAGTCTGAACACACTATATAACTGAATTCTATATTCTATATTCTATATAATAACTGAATGGGTTGGAAAGCCAAACCTTTTCACTGTTCTTCTCTTTTACCCCCCTAGCCCAGGACGTTCCTCCTCCTGCTATGATAATGAGATAATGATGATGAACCATGTGTACAAAGAGCGTTTTCCAAAGGTGAGGCACGCACATACAAAGCTTCTTCACGATAAACATCATATTCCGTGAAAATATAGTGAGCAAATCCTTAAGCCTCCAGAGCATTCAACCAAGCCACAATAGCTATTTAATCCTATCAAGTCAGAACTCAAATATCAGAGAAATGAAAGGGATGTAATTCATGATTGAACATGTTCAGAGATTTGTGTATACGAATGTTTGATATCATACATCCAAACGCAGTGGAAAAAGGAGCCGTGGAGCTGCTAAACCATAGCAAACAAGATTATGTGACACTGCCAAGTTGCGATAAGTTCACTCTGCCAGAGAGAATATTAAGTTTATTCACTACTCTTCTAAATGCTGCCACCACTATGAATAGTTAAATAAAAGACATTTCCTCATTTTCCTCTTTACTCCCTTTCCCTCTCTTGGTGGGTTGGTATCTAAAGGAAGTGTGCTGAAAGCTTCCACAGTGATAAAAATCGTGCCATAGGAAATTAGGCATTATAGTCTGGAGTTCATCTGAGGTAAAAGCTCTTTGGGCTTGTTCTCACACGAGTCAAATGGGAAAATGACATTGTATTGAAGTCAGTGTGGCAGCAGAGCCAAGCTCTCGGAGCGGCGAATGAAATTGCTTTCTGAACTTTCAGTCACATACCTCTGGGTCTTCTAACGGAATTCAATCTTATTCTAAACTTAATCTCTGTCGCCTCCCCTTCCGCCCTCCATTCTCACTCTGTCGTCGCTCCTATTCTCCGCCAGGCCACGGCGCAGATGGAGGGGAGGCTGGCCGAGTTCATCCAGGCTTTCTCTCCCGAAAACGTCCTTCCTCTGGCCGACGGAGTCCTCAGCTTCATTCACCACCAGATAGCTGAGCTGTCCAGGGACTGCCTGGCCAAAGCCCGCGAGGGCCTCATCACTTCTGTCTACTTCTTTGAGCTGCAGGAGAACCTGGAGAAGCTTCTCAACGATGTGAGTTATAAAAGATGTAGTGCCAACAAAACTCATGTAATAGCAATGAAGACCTCTGAGTGCCCCTGGTAACCAAAGAAAGCAAAGTATCAAGTGAATTATCAAAACTGGCATCGTACCAAATGTCTGGTCAGCTTTATAACTTTTGATCAAATTGGTCCTGACTTTAAAACTTTTGCTATACAGAGTTTATACACACACACACACACACACACATACACACATATACATATATGTAATATAGCAGCACTTCAACTTTTCCCTAAAGCTGCACAACATTTTTTATAGCATTAACAATGGAACGCATTGATGAACCCACTGAGAATTAATTCCCAACTCCCACTATATATTACTGCACAGCATTAAACAGCAGGCATATAAAGTTAGCACCCAACTAGGAAACATAGTGTAATTTGTACCAGCTACCTCGGGAGTTGGTGGAGACCATACACAGAGCTAAAAATTAGACTGAATATTGAACTTATGTTTGTCAGGTGGCAGGAAAAAAAAATCAACTCAATCTAATGTTGCTCTGTTTCTGCCAGATGTGTAAATTATTATTTGTAGTGTTTGTCTAAGTTAACATCTACAGAGACAAATACATCTGTCCTCTCAGTGAATGAGATGATGAGATGTTGTGGAAGGTTACTGATAGATCGATTCCAGCTCAGGTTTTCTAATCACATTCAAAGTCTGGATGCCTTTGGTGAGAGACAAAATTGAAATGGCTCCAGTAATAGAGGCTAATTGCGCATGAGACTCGCCAGAGCAGATAACAGGTATCAGGGAATTTCATCACCGACCTCATTTTGGCAGCTTGATGAGATTGCTGTGATCACTTTGGGTTGCCAGGTTTTTGGTTTGATTGTATCTGCTGCATTTTTCATGATCAGATATTCTCATATCTCACAGCCTTTTGAACGCTTTATCACTCTATCAGCCTTTTTGTCTGTCTTTTAACTGACTGCAGTGCTGTATCTTGTATTAGTGTTTTACAGTGGTGGAATGTAATTAATTACAAATTGAACTGTACTTTACTTGAGTATTTCCATTTTATGCAACTTTATCCTTCTACTCCACACGTCCCAGAGACAAATATTGTACTTTGTACTCCACTACATTTGTCTGGCAGCTTTAATTAATTCTTACTTAAAAAAAAAAAAATCACACCCTTCCTGTCCGGTGAACACCATGTGTCATGCAAAGTTGACTTTTCAGAGATATTCTCACAGTACAGCAACACTACAAACACATGATGATCTTATAGAACATGATGCATTGCTGTAGATTAAACTACCCAACAGTATATAAAGTAGTTAAAGTTAAACATCCCCACCAGTGAAATGCAACATTAATGCAGCAGTGATATTTATCCAGAAACACCAGGTATAATAGTAACACACTGGCACAGGGACCACTTATATGCATAATGAGTACTTTTACTTTTGATCCTTAAGTTAATTCTTCTGATAATACTCCCATACTTTTACTTATGAAAGGTTTTGAATTCGACTTGTAATGGAGTATTTTCACAGTGTGGTCGGATCTGGATACTTCTTCCACCACTTGTCTAGCATTAGAGCTTTTACTGTGTCAGATGGCTTTTCATAAATGTTGTATATGGTAATCCTCTCTTTCCACCTCTCTGTCTGTGTGCATGTCTCTCTCTGTCAGGCCTTTGAGCGCTCAGAGAGCTCCGAAGTAGCCTTCGTCACAGAGTTGGCGAAGAAGCTTCTCATCATCATCTCCCGACCCGCCAGACTTCTGGAGTGTCTGGTAAGATAACGCACACACACACACTTTTCAGTATTTAACCATCATTGTCAAAATCCTTCACCATCCTCATCCAGCCCCGCCCTTCATTGCTGAACGTGTCACAGTTCACGTCCCTCCTCGTGGCTTAAGACAAATTGATTTTCTTTAAATAAACATGAGCACAGATATTCATTTGTTAGTCCATTATAAGCATTTAAGCGCTTTGATGTATTACACAGCGGGGGTAGAAAATCAAAACAAGCAAACCCAAGTAAAGGTCCAGTCTGTCTGGATGGCGACGGCATTTGCATTTAGATTAAATTTGCCCTGCCACAGTACGACTAATACCAGGCAGCGGCCCCCTGCTGCTGGGCCGCCTTCCAGTCTGACTCAGACAGACCGTGACCGCGATGTCATTTAAAGTTGGAGGTGTGTGTGTATATGTGTGTTTGTGTGTGTGTTTGTGTCGTCTAGCTGACTGTTTTTCTGGGCGACCATGTGTTCCATAACAGTCTTGCGTCCCTCTCGATGAGTCATGCCGCACGGACGTGGTTCTTGATTGTGAGCGACAGCTGAAACAGTGACATGGAGAATTGATTCATCGATGTAATTCCACCCTCGTTCTCTGCATATTGCTGCATTTCGACGTGTGATCCATTACACGTTTTTGGCATCTTTAGAAAGCAGGTTTGGATCAGCAACCAGGATCAACAGTGGTGCAATGGAAGAAACTGTCCTCTGCAATACAACATGTCAGGTTCAGTTTTTGGTGGAGGATGGGAGCTTAAGGGTTGGAATATATTTCTCTGTTGCTTCATTTTGGAGCAACAAAAATAGACCTTTTCGAGCACAGCAAGATTTTTTGAAAGCACAGTTATTATCACACTAAAAAATACCTTTTGTTTTATGAGTAGCCAGTGGACTGGAGACAAAACAACAAGATGAACAAAAAGACAACATGAAGGATCAGATATTTTCTACTCCAATTTTCTAGTCGGCTGAAATTGTGGCACAGGTTGAACAAGTCTTGCAATTGCTGCTTTTCTTTCCCTGACGTTGTGCTCTGACTCAATCACTTGGGCTGATTTGAATAAATGTTTGTGGTATTTTTAAGCAGAACATTAACCTTGTAAAGGGGAGCTTCCGATGGCTCATCAGTCCTAACACAGATTTGTGAATTTACCCAAGTCTCTCCTCAGGCTGAACACCACAGACTGCAGTGATTGCAGTGTCTTCCAGAAACAAAATCCTGGAGCTGCTCCAGAGGCAGTGAATCACAAAACCGATGCTAAAAGCAACCATGGTGGCTTTGCATTAATATGGAAACATTTTCTTATACCCATTCAAATCAACTTATCTGGATGCGATTTCTCAAACAAAGATTCAATCATCCCTCAGAGTCTGATTTAATGTCATCAATCTCCTATTATTGAACCAGATCTCCATGATGAAATCATGTTCAACTCTCGATGCTCTGGTTTCCAGGAGTTTAATCCTGAGGAGTTCTACCATCTGCTGGAGGCTGCGGAGGACCACGCCAAGGAGGGTCACCTGATGAAAACTGACATTCCTCGTTACATCATCAGCCAGTTGGGACTGACCAGAGACCCTATTGAAGGTGAGGGAGAGAGAGACAGAAACTTTGTACAACATACAGGTAATCAGAACTTTGGTGAACTGACAGCTTATTTAATCTGACATATTTTTTTTATCATCAGAGATAGTAAACCTTGATAGCTATGACAGCGAGGGGCCGCTCACTCCTGAAACCGACGATTCGACCGAGGTGAGACTTTTGCTTTTTGCTTATTTTGAAGGTCTCTCCTGCCAAGGTCCTTGCTGCTCTCACTGAAAATGTCTGCTTCATCTGCTAATGACTTGGCATGGCACACATGCTTTTATCTATCTAATTTAGCTAGTTAATGCTGAAGTCCAAAAAAACAGGATACCCTGCTATTTGAGTCTCTGGGCCATTCCTCCAGCATCAGGCACGACGCCAACAGACAAAATTAAGCTACGTAGACAAAAGGAACTAGATGAGATAGAGGAGGATCCTGAAGGCTTTACAGTTATCTGAACAGATTATTTGAATGTGCATCACCAAAGCTGGCAAAAAAGTGATTTTCTTGATACTTGTTATGAGACAATATTAATGATTTATTAATGTGTAGAACCAGTATTTTCAAGCAGTCATGTTGGTTCACACTGTGACGATCTTTGATCCACAGGGTAAGATTAGAGCAATGAAACCACCAGGAGAGGCTGACTTCCAGACCATCAAGCTGATCAGTAATGGAGCGTACGGGTGAGTAGAGCATCAGGACGTCCTGTTTGCTCAACTGATGAGAATGTGTTGACATGAAAGCCATTCATTTTTATCTGTAAGTCAGGCGTGGGCACAGATGGTTTTACAAGCAGCACAGAGGCCGTGAAGTGAAAAAAAAAAAAAAAACGTGTACCTCTTTGTGTGTTGTACCAGTGCTGTGTACCTGGTGCGTCACCTGGAGACACGCCAGCGATTTGCCATGAAGAAGATTAATAAGCAAAACCTGATCCTGAGGAACCAAATCCAGCAGGCCTTTGTGGAAAGAGACATCCTCACCTTTGCGGAGAATCCCTTCGTGGTCTCCATGTTCTGTTCCTTCGAAACCCGGCGACACCTCTGCATGGTCATGGAGTACGTAGAAGGTAAGAATATCTGTGTGTGTGTGTGTGTGTGTGTGCATAGGTGCATGCAGTTTGTACCACAAGTGGACATGAATGTCTGCTGCAGCCCACAGCCTTGAATGGTGCTGTTAAGGAAAAGTCACACAAGTAAAGTGTGTTTCATACATTCATCATTTGGCACTGTGGATATTAATACCAACTTTCAGCCCAATACATCCAATAATTGTTGAGATATAATATTTCAGTCAGGACTGGGGGAGTCACAGATCAACAGTGCCATTCATAGAGCCACAATGCAAGCGTGGCTAAAAATGTATTTTTCTTATTCTAGGCCTACCCTATAGGTAACAGCATGGTCTCACTCTTTCCTTTCTGTTCACATGTTAGTTGGTGAGATACATGAATATATTCCAGATGCCCAGTGACAGAGAATGTCCTTGAATATACTATGAAAAATGACTCAAAGTACATTCATCATAGCCTTTGTGATTGCATGATTGCGTTGTGTTTTTGCGTGTTGCTCATCGGCCTAAGTGGAAACTGAAATGGCCTCGGACAAGAGGTACCAGGAGACATTCGTGGTAATTGCTAATGTCAGCAGCAGGACTAATCAAATTATGAACCCTGCTTGTCAGGTGGAGACTGTGCCACTCTGCTGAAGAACATCGGGGCTCTGCCTGTGGAAATGGCACGCATGTACTTCGCGGAGACCGTGCTAGCGCTGGAGTACTTGCACAACTACGGCATTGTGCATCGTGACCTCAAGCCTGACAAGTAAGGCAGATAAGTTTTTACCAATACAATACATGCTATTACATTGCTGTTTCAAAAGAGTAAAAATAAAGCGTATATACCTGACCTGGCTGTTTCTACTCAGCCTCCTGATTACCTCGATGGGCCACATCAAGCTCACAGACTTCGGCCTTTCAAAGATGGGTCTGATGAGTCTGACGACCAACTTGTATGAAGGACACATAGAGAAGGATACACGGGAGTTCTTGGATAAACAGGTATGACAAAGACAACATGGCAGAGCTGTAGACTCAAATCCAAATTCATTAGAAATAGCAAGGAGCCAAATTTTATATAGATAATTCAAATACACCATTTTACTTCACCCACATTTTTAATTTAATGTCAGACAAGTGGTGAGTAAATTTAAATGATTTCCAATTTTGAAAATAATCAGATATGTAATGTACCTGTAAATGGTGTCTTTTTGGCTGTATTGCTGGGCAGACCTGCACGTTTCAAGTAAAGTTGCTATATCAAATGTCCTTTGATGTCTTCATTTCTATGCAAAGATATTCCATGCCATTGTTTGCCAGGCATATCTGAAGCGTGAAAAAAAATGAGACCGTTAACAGTTGGCACAACAGGCCTGTATTTCCTCAGTTATTATAATCATTTCTCTTTTAGGTGAGCTTTATTTTCTCAAGTCTTTCATGCGGCGCTCGTGCTTTGAATCTAAGCCTCATTATTTCTCGTGTGTGCATTTTGGCGGCCAGGAATCTGTTAGCATTCAGTGCATACCCATCTGCACATGAAAACCCTCACTGGGCTTTCATCTTGTCTTGGCATCTCTGAAGTGATCTACTTAACAAGGCGGAAACACGCATGCGCCGTACACGTGTCTCTTACTCAGGGTCAACCGTCTCCCACTTTGCAACGATATACTATATATGTGGTTTTAACCCTTTGACGCCTATTGTCGCAAATTCACCTCAAACCGCTTTCATTCAGAATGCATCCAAGGAAGTCTATGTGTTCCTCTAATGCCAGTTCATGCATATTCGATACGCACCTAGGAACCTTTTGCGAGCATTTGTTTCTTGGGGGACCGTTCAAATTCGGAACTACATCCGAATATTATTAGATATACATGCATTATATGCATTCTATGTGCTAGAGTAAAATTAACAATCTCCACTTAATTTAGCATCTGCTTGAAAGCAAAAACACAAATTATTTATTTTTTAATATAATTGTATATAAATTCGGGCATCAAAGGATTAAACCAGGTATAAAATAAACTGATATGACAAGCTTGTTTTCAATCTGATCTCTGCAGAGTTTACCTCTATTCCAGAAGCAACAACCATCGAAGCTATATTAGAGTTAAACTAGAGTGATAAAAATATAAAAACAGCTCAATCAAGTGATGCTGTCTTTTCTTCAGGTGTGTGGAACTCCAGAATACATTGCCCCAGAGGTGATTCTTCGTCAAGGTTATGGGAAGCCGGTGGACTGGTGGGCCATGGGCATCATCCTGTATGAGTTCCTGGTGGGCTGCGTGCCTTTCTTTGGAGACACTCCTGAGGAGCTGTTCGGACAGGTCATTACAGGTGAGCAGTCAAAGGTCTTAGTCGGACAAATATTTTCAGAGGATTCATTTACACTCACAAATAGCTAAACCAAATTGTAAGGTCTTGTCTTCTTTCCTCTGCCTCATGTCCTCCCTCTCTCTCTGTTGCACCTGGTAGATGACATTGTGTGGCCAGAAGGGGACGAGGCTCTCCCTGTCGATGCCCAGCACCTGATCTCCTCTCTCCTGCAGACAAATCCACTGGTTCGACTGGGCACAGGTCAGTCAGCCTCCATCAGTGGTGCCCAACCTTATGTCCCAGTTATTCTTCACTTTTATTCTTGATCTGTGTTGTATTTCTTTTGGCTTAGATCAGTGGTCACAGCCCAGTCTAGTGAACTCATCAACGCTGGGAGTCGTATTCCAAATGTTTTCCATTTAAATTGATTTTATATTATTTACGATATTTAACACTACATAAGGCCTTTTAACTGTATTTTTGTTACAATAATCTTTTCATATAATGGAACTTTTAGTATTTGGTCATGTTTACATTTATAGTACTAGCACTTGGAAGGGAAGAAGCTGGACATTTCAATCACTTATTATCAGCTAACTAAATATTTATCAGTGACTTTTAGATTTTCAACCATAATCCATTTAGATAACTAGTACAACTTTTTAATTTAGCTCTCTATTTCAACAATTTATCCATTGATTGATTGACACACATACAAAGAAATCAGTGGTCCATTGTTGATGTTTTACATGATAAATGTCTATTTAAGCTTGGAAAACAACCAGGACATCTTAGTGTTTTTGCAGAATTTTGTCGGGACTCTGGACACCCAGCTTGAAACCGGAACAATCCTGGACAGTCCAGGACTTATCCATCACTTTTAGATATGTATTTTAACTGTCTATTCTCTACTTAACTGTTGCGACTTCTCTTGCTGATTAGTTTTTATGGCCTCTCATTTTCAAAAATGCAGTTTTCAGGTGTTGCAGCTGGCTGTGGATATACTGTATTTTTTTTTTTAGTTCCATTCTAATTTTTATTTTTCAAGTTACCACATACCCCCAGGCAACTGCAGAAGTTCCCCCCTGGGGTACATTCACCCCCGATTGTGAATCACTGACCTAGAAACAAACTGTCGTCTTGCCTGTAAGCCCACAGGTTCAGTTTACCCAAATAAGTCAACTTGTGTTTGGCTCAAAGTGCCTCTACCTGCTTTAGGGTTGCAGTTATTACCTGTCTGTCTTTGTCTGCCCCTCTTACGCTCTCCCCATCCCTTCCCCTCTGCCCTCCAGGTGGAGCTTTTGAAGTGAAGCAGCATTCGTTCTTCACAGAGGTGAACTGGAACAGCCTGCTGAGACAAAAGGCAGAGTTCATTCCTCATCTGGAGTCTGAGGAAGACACCAGTTACTTTGACAGTGAGTCTGCTGTTGGGGATTCCAGTAACAGACTGCAGATCCCTTTGGAGCTTTGGAAAATCTTATTCATCAAAACAGCTCAGGGTCTTCTGAATCATCACTGTCTTTTCCACAACACCCTCATTAAGTCTCTTATATTTTCCATGATAACTACTGGAAATACAGGAAGGCAGTTATTAGTGTAATGTGCATTTTTAGACTTGAATGGGTCAATTAAGCATGAGCAATAGTTTGCTGGTTTTCGTGTAGGTCAACCTCTCAGAACACAGTGACACACAATGTTTCATAATGCACAGGCAGTTAATGAGTGAGGTCAGTAAAAAGGAGATCCTTGATATCTTGTTACCTTTCTTCACCAGCCCGATCTGAGCGCTACCATCACGTGCAGTCATACGATGAGGACGATACCAACGACGATGAGCCTGTGGAGATCCATCGCTTCTCATCCTGCTCCCCTCGCTTCAGCAAGGTCACATTAAAACCTATGTCCTACTCCTCTTTTTATTTGAATAGAGAATGTCTGAAGCACTAAAATGCTCTTCAGTCTACATGGCAGTGTGTTGACAGTCTTGTTGTGTGGACCTGCAGGTGTACAGCAGTATGGAGCACCTGTCCCAGCTGGAGCATAAACACCCTGGCGTGACCCTACGGGAGCATAAGATACCAAGGGAGGATCGAGTGGCCAAGAGAGAAAGCCTTGGTAGCTTCACCCTCAGGGACAAGAGCTGGAGGACAGGATCACCTGAGATGTCAGTGAAGTTTTTTTCTATCCAGCCACATAATTTATGTGTGTTTAATGCTTGTGAACACATTCATTGGGAATACCTTTTTATTTTATTTTTATTCCTTTTTCAGGAAGCGCTTGTCCTGCTCTGAATCCTCCTTTACTGAAAGTGACTCCAGCCCACCGTCCGGAGCACGAAGACGCTTCTCCGCCCTCATGGATACACACCGCCTGGCCTCCCCTCTGGAAGTTGACTCTGAGCTGCCTGTCCCTACCAGGCAGCCTCCAGTGAAGTCCAGAGGTTCTTCCCTGGAAGGAGCTATGAGTGCCATCACCTCTCAAGGCGATCTGAGACCATTGCTTAAAGATAGCAACGGGCTCACGGCTGGAGGTAAGAAGGGATGAGGCAGCATGACATCACTTTTAAATATGAACATAATTTATGACAAGAGTCTTTATTTACTCTCGGGTTTCATGTCACAGACAAGCATTTGAGACCTGCTGATGCATCGTTGCCTCTACCAGGCAGTGCTGCCGTTCTGGGGCTTCCGGACCCACAGGGGCCCCGTGGGGCCACCACTGACCTGGTGCTGCGGAGGGTTCGCCACCAGCAGCTCTCAGCTGAAGGAGAGAAACGTAACTCAAGACCAGGAACCAAAGTTATCAAATCTGCTTCTGCTACTGCTTTGTCTGTCATCATTCCTGCAGGTAACTGGTTATGTGACATCAGCAAATGAACTGTAAAAACATTCACTTAGAAATATATCCTGTAACCTTGACTCCATCCTTCTCTCCTCAGTGGAGCAGCATGGCGCCTCCCCTCTGGCGAGCCCCATGTCTCCTCGCTCCCTCTCTTCCAACCCCTCCTCCCGTGACTCTTCTCCGAGCAGAGACTACTCTCCCATGGTCAACATCCCGCATTCTCCGATCACCATCCATCGCTCCGGGAAGAAGTATGGCTTCACTCTCCGAGCCATCAGGGTCTACATGGGAGACAGTGATGTCTACAGTGTGCATCACATGGTCTGGGTAAGAAAGCAAAGGAAATAGTATACAGAGTTATTGATAGTGCTATTTAGCAAGCCAAGGTGTTAAAGAAAATACTACTACTAGCACCACTAATAATGATAACAATAATATATTTAATATATTCAAGAAGAGAGAAAAATAGAGAATGGATAAATTTTATATTTATCATACTTACTGAATTTTAAATCATTGTCTATGATAGTACCTGAAATTTCCTCTGGTTCATTTTCATCTCTATTATAATCAACACACAATGTTGGTTCTGTCCTCATTCATGTCAAATAATTGTTTCACATCCAAACTGTAATAACTATAAGGCAGTATGTTAAGTTTAAATTATTGGGGTCAACAGGTGCTAGCAATAATATGTATAGTTTGGTTTCATCTGCATGGTTATAAAAATTTAAACCACGCTGTCAAATATTTTGGCTGAGTGGAAACATGTAGTATGACAAAAAGTGTGTGTGCCTAAATATGTTCCTGTTCTTTTTTCTAATCACAGCATGTGGAGGATGGAGGTCCGGCCCAGGACGCTGGACTTAGTGCGGGTGACCTTATCACTCATGTAAACGGGGAATCAGTCCATGGTCTGGTCCATACAGAGGTGGTGGAGCTGATCCTGAAGGTGAGGACTACCTACTAATTAAATGATCCTAATTAAAATGTACATTTTAAGGTTTTTATAAGCTTGTTCAGTTAAAATTTTGTGATTCAGATTATGTGATTCATATGAATATATATATATATATATATAATTTACAGAGTGGAAACAAGGTGACAGTCACAACTACTCCATTTGAGAACACCTCCATAAAAGTGGGTCCCGCCCGCAAATCCAGCTATAAATCCAAGATGGCCCGGCGCAGCAAGAGGACGGGAGCCAAGGAGGGACAAGAGTGCGTTACTGCAAACTAAATTTCATCACAAAAACACATCTTCTTTAGTGTTTTGCCTGCTTTTATTCTCTTCACCATTTCATGTCTTGTCTTTTCAGTAAAAAGCGCAGCTCCCTGTTCAGGAAAATCACCAAGCAATCCAACCTGCTCCACACCAGCAGGAGCCTCTCTTCTTTGAATCGCTCTCTTTCATCTGGAGACAGTCTCCCAGGCTCCCCCACTCACAGCCTTTCTGCCCGATCACCCACCCAGAGCTACCGCTCCACTCTGGAATCCCCTTACCTGGGTTAGTACCTGGGTTAAACGTCGAGACTACATTTGTTTGTTCAAACCTTTTTCACTTTCTGGGCATGAAAATAATGACTTAATAATCATATTAGATTTATTTGATTATATAAATATATTAAAAACAAGATGTGGGAAGCACAACCCGGAATATACTGCTAATTAGCTACAGAAAGGTGAGAGGTTAAACCACTAGAGGGAAGCAAAAACATATTTTTAGGAGATGTTAACTTACTCCCTAATTATGCTCTTTTATCTCATATCATTTTATGTTGTCCGTCCTGATTCATTACATTGTTATAAATATATTTAATTATGAGAAATAAAAGAGCAAAAAGCTAATTTTAGAATAAAAGTATCAATTCCTGACAGAACAGAAACACAATGCTGACACATTATTCCTACTCACTCCTCAGGCACGTCCTCCCAGAGCAGCTCTCCAGCATCCAGTACCCCAAACTCCCCAGCAGCCTCTCACCACATGAGGCCCAGCTCCCTGCACGGCCTGTCTCCCAAACTTCACCGCCAGTACCGGTCTGCACGCTGCAAATCCGCCGGCAACATCCCCTTGTCCCCCCTGGCTCACACCCCCTCTCCGACCACCTCCTCTCCTCCACCTCTCACCGGCCACATTGTGGGGAGCTCCAACACCACACAGATGTTTCCTGCCAAGCTGCACTCCTCGCCTCCCGTCGCCCGCCCCCGTCCCAAAAGTGCAGAGCCACCCAGGTCCCCTCTGCTGCAGCGGGTGCAGTCAGCGGAAAAGCTCGGCGCGCCAATGCTGCCTTCTTCCTCCTCATCATCGTCGTCGCCATCTCCCCTGACAGGTGGGGTGTCATTACGCAAACATAGCCTGGAGGTGTCGCATGGGGACTACAGGAGAGAGTCCTTCCACTGTGAGCACAGCCTACAAAGTCTGCTGGAAATGGAAGGAGAGAACGGGCCTGCTCCCCCGTCTCCTTCATCATCTTCCTCCCCCTCTCCTCCCATGGGAGGGGAGCTTGGAGGCGTGAAGCCTGTTAGGAGGCTGGGAAGGCAGGAGTCGCCCCTCAGCCGTGACACACTGGTCACAGCAAGAGAGAAAGATACCCAAACCACAGCGTCTGAGCTCACCGGGTCGCAACCTGAAAGCATAGCCACTAAAGCTGAGACCAAGACCACTGCTGTTGACACAAGTAAAACATTATCCAGTGCTGAGGTCGTAAAGAAGAGCATAACTGTAACTGGGGTGGAGACCAAGTCAAGTTCAGTGCTGGTTTCATCCACTACAGAGGCCAAGCTTGGCCCAGGAGACAAACCTCAAAGTGCAAGCAGTTCTGAGGCAGCAGTCTCCAAGAGTAAAGTCAGTGAGAAGATCTCAACACCCAGCACATCAAAGGGCCTCCAACAAGATAGCAAGCAGCAGAGTGCACAGACAGACAGTGGACTTTCAGCTAAAGTTCAGGAGAAGACTGAGGAGAAAGTGAAAGGCACTGCAGGTACAGACAAAGGCAACGTGCAGAAAGTATCACCTGCAGAGCAGTCCAAGCCACGTAAAGGCACAGAGACGGGAGAGAAAGGAGGCATCGGTGGCAGTGATAAAGCAACCGAGACCACCAAAGTCAAAGGGCCTGCCCCCCCAGTTCCCACCCAGGTTCAAAGCCATGCTGCAACACATGTGCCAGCTGCCACCAGATCCAGAGCGGAAAAGGTATCAAACAGTTACCGCGGGGCCAAGGAGGAGAGGGCCCACCTGGAGGTCCTGGAAGAGAATCCCATGTCACCCTCCTCCAATGCAGCTTCACCCTGCTCGAGCAAGTCTCGCCCTATGTCTCCGGGGGACAAAGCCAGCTTCGTCACTCAGCTCACGAGCGTGGCCAAAACAGTGCTCGGGCCTATGAAAGGGGGATCGCAAGAGGGAGCTAAGGTGAAAGACACATCCAAACCAAGTGAGGAGAAGCGAGTAAACACGGCAGGAAAACCAGAGGCTTCATCTGGGGGCGGCCGCCGGGGGGCGCAGACGGCGACCTCTGCGAGTGCTGGCACAGTCCAGTCTGATAAAGGGAACAGTCGGAGCTCCAAGCATCATTCGTGATAAGAGGACTTGAGAAAGTGTCAGACTCTCCCATGTAATGCCTTTTACTGTAGCATCACACTGACATATCATGAATTAACATGACTTTGAATGGAGACGGAGACGTGAATGCCTGAAGAAATAACACCAAATAGATGACATGTGACATGTAGACACATACGATGTGAACAAAGATGCATCAGCCATGTTGGAAAATATGCGCTCATGGTATCATAATGTAGGCCCGTGTATGTACTGTGTGTCCATCACAATGTGTTGTATATATATAAAAAAAAATGCACATGTCTTAATGCATGTCTGAATCTGTACATGGCAAATGAAGGAATATTTAAAAAAAAAAGAAGATGAAAAATATAAAGCAGGTGAACACTGTGAACAACTTTTCAACCAACCACAACAGGTAAACTGTTAACTACGTTTAAACAAGCAGGATTCTGTTATAAATGGGCATTACTCACATTTCAGATCAGCTCCAGTGCCATCATTTAGTTTGGTTGAAACTGTTAAAGAACAACACAAACTGCATTCCCTTGAAGTCGGGTTACTGAAAGAGTTCAGGCTTGTATCATGCAGTGAGGAATATAACAAACTGGACCAAGATACCAAAATGCTTACAGTGATGGACTTAGAGGGTGACTTAGCTGTTTGGCTTCAGATCTGTTTAAGGGCTGAATTTCAGTGAAATTGAAAGAGGTCGATTAGATGAACTTGCACAGGGACACTATGCAATGTGCTAACGATGCCACTTTTTATTTGGTGTCCCCAATAACTAAGTTTACATTGTGCTCCAGACAGGAAGAGAAGAAGGAGGAAAGGGTTGCAATAATTCGAGCAAACACATTTTGTTTTAAATGTTGTCTCCACTGATCGTAGTGAAATGTGCAATGATATATTTTAGGCTGTTGAGTGAATATGCTTGTGTGTTCAGAGTGTGGTGAAGATTCAAAGTGCATAAAGAACCATAATGAAAGTAGCACTCATAGGAGAGTAGGCTAGAAATGCTATTTCACTCATTATTTTCTATTTATGCAGATGTTTTGTGTAATGTTACATGTGAAGGAAAATGCCAGTCTTTTTATTTCGGGATAATGTGATTTTCTTTCGTTTACACTTAAATGTATAATAATATGCAATCCAACAGTGCCCAGTTCCATAAAACTGAGCATCCTTGTCAGTGATACAGTAGTAGACTAAACACAAAGCCAGGAGTAGATATGTTGAGAGCATCTTAGTGTGAGGTCTTGTTTGTTCTTGTGTATTACAGAAAAATGATCTTGATAGTTTTGGGACACCAGGCTCAGACCTGTCTTAGACTGCCACCTTGTGGACGACATCCCATAATACCAAAAGTCCCAAGGTACAAGGAAAGATAGATTTTGCCTGGGATCTTTTCATTTCACACATCTTCAGTCCGATGCATCATCCTTTTGTCGATGAACATATTTAGATCAATTTCAGACGAGTGTTGCAGTGTGATCACAAAACGTCTTTATCCATTAGGATGTAGTGATCATCAGACATTAACCCAAAATGTTACATTAAACAGCTGTGTTCTCTTGTGTGTGATGTGAGAAAATTGCACTTTATTTTGTGTCAAATATTTTTATTTACTTATATATTTATTTTGTTATTTTTCTATATGTTCTATTTATTAAACTTTTTTTTATTCAAACATTTTTACATATCAGTTAGTGATTTTTTTTCTTTACGACTGAAATTAGTTATTTATAAATTTTACATTTAGATTGAGAAATCTACCAAATCTGTGTGGCTAATCCCATTGTGTGCAGTTTTGATGCTGTCATCCCATAAGTCTGAAGTTGTGATGTTGCTGTCATGTCCATCTTTGTTCAAGTGTTTGACTTTTCTACAGCAACAACTATCTCTTGACTGTTGTTGTCCATTACATTGCTACATATTTACTAGCCACCGTTGTGAAAAACCAATGCAAAAAAGCCTATAGTGCAGAAATGTAATAAAATGCTGAGAAACTCTTCGTTTTTTGTCTTTTTTTGAAGATAATTCCATTTAAAATGATCTTCCAGAGGGAACAGTCGAGGGCGCGCTCTCATTGGTCCACAGTTGACCAATCAGAGCAGCGCCAACATGTAACCAGTATAAACAGGAAGTGCGTGCGAGTTTATTAAGCTGCTCGTTTTCGACGCTCGAGCTTTGGTCCTGTAATACCAACGAAAACGAAAACTTCCTCCTGTCAAATTCACTCAATGGCTTGCTCTAATTTAAGGAGACACGATGACGATGCCTGAATGAAGGTAAAACATGAATGTCATGCATTGATCGTTTCATAAATCCTCTGACTTTGGCTCCGAGTGGACTGGCTCTGAAGTTGGATGCACAAAGTTAGAGACTGAAAATGAGAACTGGAGAATTTGCACTAAACATTTTTAAACCATGTGTTATATTTACAGTGTCACATATTTGTGACCAATTTTTGTTTGACGTCACGTAATTGCTATTTTTACTTTGCAATAAGTGTTTATTAGTATTAGTATTTGGGACATACAGAAGGCTATACATATCATATGCATCACATATCGTCTACATGTAAGATGTGCCTTTAAATGTTATTTATTATTATCAGTTAATCAGTCTTGTAGGCTTATGAATGGACAAGTTGCAACCATTTTTCCTATGAGTTCTAACAAACATTCAATAATGTTCTTAAAAAGTTGTATTTCATCATTATAAGTTGAAAATGACGAACCAACAAAGTTGTTACTGATTTGTTTTCTGTCATCAGTACAAAGCATGTAATGTACCGTATACACAGTGTAGTGTGATTTATACACAGTGTAGAATACTGTATGAAACTAACAGGAATGAGGATTTGATTGTGTGAGATTAAATGTAGTAGTATGTTCATAAGAGCTACATAAGTTGAATTAGTTACAAATATATGACTGAGTGATTATATGATTTGAGTCATGGGTTAGTTATTACATGGAAAAGAAATGTATTACACTCAGTTGGTGAAGGTATTGAAATTCATTTTCTCAAGTACTGAACAGCACTATTTTGAGGTACTTTTAGTTTACTTGAGTATTTTCATTTTACACCTCTATACTGCTACTAAACTACATTTTAGAGAGAATTATTGTGCTCTTACTCCGCTACATCTATCTGAAAGTTAGGGTTTACTCCTCAGATTAAGACTTTATTATTATTTAGTATATAAAAAACCATGCATTTTAGTGATTATACCAACCTTATTTGATTGTGACCGAAAAACTGTGTTTAGCTGGAGCCCCTTTGTTTTAGATGTCCGTGAGTTGTTACCAGAAATTTCTTCTTTGAACCTATCTTATCGTTCCATTTGAATTATTATTATTGTTTGGAGGATTAAAGGGGTAAAGCTATCCAATATTTAACCAGAAATGAAGATCAGAGAAAAGTCCTAAAATTGAATCCAAATCTATGTCTGAACTATCCATTAATCATCTCTGACACCTCAGATTTTTCTTGTTCCAACCTTTTGGAGGGTCCTGACTCCTGGGCTGGATACCACTGAACTGTGTATAAAACTATGTAGTATTATCCACCATGACCAGAAAGAAAAATGTTACACATTTATGCATTTGCACATTTAATATTCATTTTCAGAATAAGTACTTACTTAAAATATATTTTACTGAAATATCTGTACTTATACTTGAGCAACATTTTCAATGCAGGACCTTTACTTACTAATGGATTATTTTCCATGTTGTATTGGTATTTTTACTGACGTAAAAGATCTGAGCACTGATTACACCACTGATATGTGCAATATATACCCATCATGCAATTTTATATTGTGTCAGGGAATATGTAATTGCTGCATGTTGCAGTCATCCTGTATCTACTAATATGAATTGTTAGCAGGAGCAGGCCAAATGTGGGTGAGAACAGGCAACCAGCAATGCTAAATTGACATATCTGAAATTCCTTGAGTCACACAGTGCAGTCACATGGTTTCCCTCTTTGCTTTCTGTCGTGGAGAATTATTCACTTTGCTGTGGTTAACATTAAACTATCAGCCCCGGGGTCTGAACTCGTTTGTTTTTAGGCAGAATAATCTAATTCACTGTGCAAGTTTTCACTTGTGTCATCTGTGTAATGTAAGGTTGTCAAATATATCCATACTTTTTCATACTGCATCTGTAAAACGATATGATTCCTGTTGCAAAAATATCAGCAGTAGCAAGAGGTAGGTCAGACATTAGAGTAGCAGTTGGGGAAATCAGGGTGTAGAGTCAGAATATTTTCACATCCAACACCTGCACTGTGTACAGGTTCTTAATTTAAAAAAAAAATACCAAGGAATTTTTTTTGCAGTGATATGGAAATTTAGTATCATTTTTAAAACACTTGTATTGTATCAAAGTTTAAAATTCTGATCTCATGACAACTCTAATATAATGTTGCATTTATGTCCTTCTATATCTTTGTAGGCTGCTATGGAGACATGGAGACACTCTTCCCACTCAATCTCGGTCATCTCCACTTATGAATCCCAGCACTTCCTCTGCTGCCTCTGAGGGCCAACCTCCTGCAGATGACCTAATGGATGACTGGCTCTTCCTCTCCTCCGAATCTGCTGTGCCTCAGCACCTGGAAGCGAGCAGGGAAGAGCAGGAGACAGAGGACCAAGGCAAACTCAAATCCAAGTTGGTTTCAGCATGGAACAGCGTCAAATATGGTCTGTTATACTGCTCTAACGTAGTAACTGTGACATCATTACTTTGTAATAACAGTAGATCAATTTGTTGTCTGTTAAAACTTTCTTTTTCCTATCATGTTTCAGGCTTTTCCTTGAAGCAGAAATCCAAATTCAGCAAGACTTCTCCTGTGATCATGCTTGGACAATCCTATGAGCTCAAAGATCAAGGTGAGGCATTGAGCAGCGGCTTCTTACACATTCAGAAATGATCTCTTTCATGTGGTTCTAAAACCAAGGGGGCATTTCAGTTCAAGCTTGTGTACCTGTTTCAGGGGAGAGAGAACTTTTCCGCCGCCGCTTTGTTACTCTCCTGTGGTTGACGTACAGGCGGGGTTTCCCCCTGCTGGCAGGCAGCTCCCTGACCACAGACAGCGGCTGGGGTTGTGTTCTACGCACGGGGCAGATGCTGCTGGCACAAGGCCTGATCCTGCACCTGATGCCTCCAGGTGACCACACACACTCACGCACACACAGTCTTTACTTATGTCACTTTTGTGGAATTTACATAGACTTACATTCATTTCCTGGAGACTAACCTGAAGGACTAACCTAACCTTAACCTAACAATAACCTTAACTGTTGACCTAAAAATCACAGTTTTCTAAACTGAGGACACCACTTTTTGTCCCCAATTGCACTGCCGTCCCGAATCAACTGATCTTGAGTCTAGTGTATATCCCCAATTTGGACATAAGTAAATCCATACACACACACACACACGCACACACACACACACACACACCACAATGTCACCTGTAGCTGGATGAATCAACAGATGCCCCTTAAAAAAAATCATTTTTATAGGAACTGCCTGATCTCACACGAATGATTTCAACATGTAACAAATGTATGACAACACTAGTGAATTGAATCCTGTAAATTTTATGGACTTAAAGTATCAAAAGCTGTACTCGACATGCATAACATGAGTGAGTAATAACAGCCTGTCTGTTAAGAACGGGGAAAACAAAGCAGTCTGTCCAGGTCATACGATAAACCCATATCAATTAAACATCTTATTTCTTATTTAAGTCTCACTGTATGATACTCCTCTTCCTTTATCTTTACATCATTTTGAGGTTGGACCTGGTCTGTGAGCCACCATGCGGTCAGAGACGACATGGACCTGCCAGCGATTCGTGGCAAAGACGGTGCAGAGCGTGGACTGAGTGTGAAGAAAGGGCCCAACAAGAGAGAACGAAAACTGAGCTTAGATTCCCGCTTGGTCAGGCCCATGGACGCTTCCCACAGAAGGGTGGTATCGTGGTTTGCAGACCATCCTACGGCCCCCTTTGGGATACACACGCTGGTGGAGTTGGGCAAAAGCTCAGGGAAGAAGGCCGGGGACTGGTACGGACCTTCTATCGTGGCACATATCCTCCGGTGAGGCCTGAAGTCATGAAGCACCACTCCTTACCAAATTTTTATCAAGATGTAAAAACCTACAATAGATTTCATTTTGTTTCAGGAAAGCTGTGGCAGCATCGGCAGACCTTCCTAATCTAATCGTGTACGTTGCACAAGATTGCACCAGTGAGTGATTTTCTTTCATCAGTGTATTTGCTCTCTCCTCTGAAGGGCAGAGCACATGCAGCTGTTTCCCCACAGCTGTGCAAACAGAAAAATGGATCAGCGTTTTATGCTTATTTAGACAATTCCTCTTTATTATGGAGGAGAGCGGACAATTTGAATTCACCTGTGAGTATTTTTATTTATTCATGTATTCATTATACTACATAATACTATATCATAATACTGTCTGTCTCTCTGGATCAGAGGGAACACAAAACGTATGTGAAAAATATTAGGTATCACAAAACTTAACATGATGGAAACCAAAAGTGTTTCAGAACAAAAATCCCACCATGACCTTTCAAGGGCTTTGTAGAAGTTGAGTGAGTGAACGTGAGAGGAACTTCTGAACCACGTGTGTCGCTGTCTCTTCTTGTCTGTGTCTTCAGTCTACATAGAGGATGTGAAGAGGTTGTGTGAGCGCCCTCCCCCTCAGTCCTGGAAGTCTGTCATCATCCTGGTTCCCGTGCGACTTGGAGGACAAGACCTCAATCCCTCCTACATCACTTGTGTCAAAGTATCCAAAAAAATACTTAATGCATCCACTCTGCATGCATTCTGTGTAAACTGGGCAGTTTATGGGGTCAAAGTGGGGGTTCGAGGACATTTCCAGCACAAGTAGTACAGCTACACTATAATTTACTATACATTAGGTCATTACGGTATTTTAAGTAGAGGATTCATTCTCCCTGCATAAAGTGTGGTCACGCAGTTCGGTAATAAATTAACATCCTCTTGCATGAGTTTCTCTGGAGTCTGAAAACAGAGGAATCCCTGTTCTAAAGCAAGCAAAGAACAACTCATTCATCATTCCTCTCCATAGAAACTCTTGACGTTACAATGCTGCATTGGAATCATTGGAGGAAAACCGAAGCACTCTTTGTTCTTCGTCGGCTTCCAGGGTACATGCTGTACAGCGTACATTATAATTATTGTGCTCAGCTGCTTGATGCCAGTCCTCTCACTTATGTTTTCTTCTTCTTCTTCTTCTTCTTCTGGCACTGCAAAAGATGACCATCTGCTGTACTTGGACCCTCACTACTGTCAGCCCACAGTGGATATAACAAAGGAGAACTTTCCCCTGGAGGTATTTGGAAGTACCTTTCCTCTTCCTCTTTTCACTTTCTGTTTCATTTCTTCCCATGTAACCTGTGCTCCATCATGTAAACCAGTGGTTCCCAATGTTGTTTTCAGACAAACCCCCACAGTCCTGTCAGGTGAACTCAAGTAACCTTTCATCAACAACACCAGTCATCTTCCAGATTTTAATTTGTTTTAAAATATAACAATATGAAGCTGGATATTAGACTATTTTTTCATACAATTAAACATCAGTGTAAATGTACTACTACTATGTACTGCTAGTGGCAGAATCTATTTATCCATCACTTTAAGCTATTTCAGCTATTGTTTTGAGCTATGTGAATATTTCAACCGTTTATTTACTTTTTACTATTCAGACTGCTCTTCTCACCTGCTAACTAGTTTATACGCACTCTTTGTCATGAGTGTGAATCTCTTGGCACCTCACGATTCAGTTCTAGTTCAGAGTCCTACAACGTGACTATAAAATGATTATTCATGATCCAAAATGTTTTATTCCTACCAGCTGATTTCTCCTCAAGCTCCGGGTGGAAACATGAAATATGGCTTCTCATGTTTGTTGTGTTCCCAAAATATTTTAGTTTGGTTAATCACAACTTTCATACAGTGTGGCTCTTGTCCAGGTCCCTTTTCCCTTCAACTTCATAGATTGTATCCATCTGCGGTTGCTCACGCTCAGCCATCCTCAACAAGACTCAAGAAGTAGCCGAGCTTTACACAACACTCATGCTTACGTCCATTATGTTTTACCATCCAGGAACCTACACCTTGGTCTTACAAAGTTGTGGCAGCTCATCATAATGTCCAGTATTAGTTTTTAAATTTCTGATTATTGGCTTTTCTGTCCCGAGACATAATCCTCCAAGAGAGAATCACTATGCATCTAAGAATCGATTTATTCATATATATTTTTTAATTAAATTGTCATTTCTATTTTTTCTAATTAGTTAAGCTACTCCACAATCTTTCCATTTATCCCCTGGCAAAGTACTTGGTTGGGAGTCACTGCTATAAACTGACAAGAGTGTAAATATGGAATAGAAAACATCCACATCAGACCATGTAGAAATATTTTTCTCAGACCTTTGCTGATGACCTTTCTTTTATTGTGCTTCCTCTTCACACCACTCGCAGTCTTTTCACTGTAAGTACCCCAGGAAAATGCCTTTCTCTCGCATGGACCCCAGCTGCACCATAGGATTCTATGCTAAAGGCCAGAAAGACTTTGAATCACTGTGCTCAGTTGTTTCTGAGGTATGTCACTCAGTTATTTGGATCAATTCATGGAACATTTGGCTTGTTAATATGCTTTGTAGCTTTTGGGTTGTGTAATAAAAATTTGTCTCTTACCTGGTGTGAACTTGTCAGACATCCAGAAAAGTGGTCATTTCACAAAAAGTTTAAATCTATTTTTCTCTCTCTTTCTCCTACAGGCCCTCTCCACATCTGCAGAAACGTACCCCATGTTTATATTTGCAGAAGGACAAAGTCAGGAGGGGGAGGAGGGAAGTGGTATACCCGCAAACAACATCGCCTATATCCAGAGGAAGAGTGAACGGAAAAGGGTCGACACTAGCAACAGCATGGACGAGTTTGTTCTGTTATGAATAGAAGATCAAATCCACCCCGACGGGTGATCAATGAACACACATAAATGTGACAGTTACACTGTGGGAACTACTGATCGTAAGAACAATGTCTCCAACATCCACAAGCAATAGCCTGAAGGGAAAGGTTTATTAAATTGAAGTGGCCAGGTCTCATTAATGACACTACGATATTTTTATTGCTATTTTCTTCCTATTTGTATTTTATTTATTGTTTTAAGATGAGAACATTTAAATTGATATCAATCAACTAAAAGAGATATAAAAGGATGAAGGATCATGTTTTCTAGTTTGCCATCTCAGCCTATTTTTAGTTTATCTATGAAATCTGCAAGGTCCTGGTCTTTTTACTTAATCTATTCAATATAATAATGATGATAATAATAATAGATTTCAGGGACAAATTAAAGACAAGTGTTGCTTTGAGATACACAGTCTCTCGCTGTTTCAGGTCACGTGACAGGATGTGCTGCCTTTGAATGGATTAGAAAATTGGATTCTTGTGCACATGTGACTCGCACATGAGAAATAAAAAAGAAAGCAACTTTACTGGAGAAGATGTCAAATGCTGTAGGGAAAAGGACAACGTTTACTGAAAATATTCATAAGGGCTGGATTATAATTGCTGTCTTTTATTTCAATAAACAGTTTATGAACAAGAAAGTAACTCTTTTTTCATCTAGTCCCATCATGTGGTTAGCAGTTCATCTATTCAGTTGGTTATGTTGTCCAGCAGAGAGATGTCCTGGGGGGAGCGAGTGTTGAGGCCAATGAAGGCTAGTTCCTCAAGCTCCAGGAGTACTCTTCAGCATGCCCTGTGATCACAACCTGTGGAAGTTCTCCCCCAGCAGAGTCAGATCCATAGAGGTTCAGGAAGGATGGTGACCTAGATGGTGTTTGTCGCCATCACCTGGTTCGGCTGTCCCATGTCTGGATGCACATGGATGCAAAGTATTTCATATTGAGAGGAACCAGCAGGTAACTTCTGCAAATTCTGCCCTGAATCTGAAACCAGGACAAGGAAAGATGTATATATATAAATGCTTTGATAGCGTGTGGTTTGACCATTATGTAAAGCCAAAACATCATAGAGATTCAGGATCTGGGTTCTGAAGCATACTCGCTTGGTGTGCTGAAGTGGTAGGTGCAATGAGGGGGAACACGTGACTCTGTCCCTCTCGCTCATGTGGAGCAGAAGATTTTAGACAGTCTTGTTTGTTCTTCATGTCCTCACTATTATAAAGATCAGCAACCTTTAGAGGCTGTCACTACATCTTCCATGATCTTGGTCTGGGTTGTTAGGTCTGTAATTGGTATCTTTCACCTAGTCCCTCTCTATCGCTCACTCTCTTCTTACTCCAGCCTTGGTGCCAGTCATGATGGCTTTGAAAAAAAAAGTATAATACAAGGATGTAGAAAAGAAACATTTCATGATAATGCATTTGAAATCATTCATATTTTTGCCCTGATTTTTAAAAGTTTATCTTTTCTGGGGTTCCTTTCCTCACCTGACCTCACCATCCTTAAACTGGGCAGTCACATGTCAAAGGGCCTCCCACATGCAGTATTAAGCGTTTATCACCCAAAAAAATACAGAGATTTAAAAATGGACATCATAATATTTCTGACAGTAAAGATCATGGAAACGTCTGAAGATCTTTGATGTGTGTGCTGTTGTCAGTAATTATGTAGATGACTGAAAAAAGCATTCAGCGCTACCATCAATGTGACTAAATGGCATGACCTACTTTTTTTGTATAAATGTAAGTGTATAGCCCACTTTCAATTCCAACAAATGATATATGACAAATAAATGAACTAAAGGTTTGAATAGGACTAAATGATTATGAGATCAATTAATCCATTACTTGACTGAATAGGCCACATTTTCTAATTGATTAAGTAATAAAGCACATGTAAACATGAGTATGACCAGTTGGACAAAACGAGTATTTTGAATAAGTCATCCTGTGTTCTGGGAACTCGATGGGAACATTTGGGAACATTTTTTAAATAAACAAACAATCCATTAATCTACAGCGAATCAGGTGAGTCGATAATGAAAATAACTGATAGTTGCTGCTCAAGTATTGAATAATTCAATTAATGAATTAGTTTGCAGCAGCAGCGCACGTGCTGGCAGTGATGAGATAAGGTTACACAGTGTGCGACGGTCTCTCCAGCTCTACATTAATACAACAGGGCCTTGATGACTGTAATTTTCTGCACATTACATGTATATTTTCGAGTACTTGAGCATTTCCACGCTGGAATGAAACCAGTGAACACTTTCGCCGTCTCTCCCATCCCCCACGACGTCTCCTCGCTCTTTCATCCCCCCACTGTAACGCAGCCTCTACTGGGCATGCGGGGAAGCGCGCGAGACGGCGGCTAGGGGGCGCTGCGGAGTCGCACAGGCCGGCTCCCTGCGATACGATCTACCGAGAGAGGGGGGTGAAGGAAAAAACCCAACTGGGTAGGTCGCTCTTTGTTTCTGGCTGGGAGGAAAAACCGAGAGACGCCGCAACCGGTGGGGATTCAAACATCACCTTTCGCCACTCGTGTAAGCCAACTATACTTTTATTAAACGATCGGGGGGAAGTTTTGCGCGTGTTTGACGCCGCCGTGTGTGTTTTTACGAGGTGTTTCTGGTTGAGGAAAAAGACGGCACCGACATTACAGCCCCGCTGCTGTGGCGCGACGCTGTGCAATGAATGAAAATTGTTTTTGGAAATGTGCTCAGAGCGGAGCACCGAGCCAAGGGTACGGGAGGCGCGATGGATCAATCAGCCCCGGAGATGAAGGATGCTCTCGCCGTCCACACGTCGCCGCATGTGGACAAACAGCTAGGGAAAAACAACACATTTTTCAGCCTAATTGGCCTCAGAGAGCATGGCCGGCTAGGCTAGCTCGTTAGCATGCTAGGCATCGTCAGCAGCCAGCTTATGTTGTTGTGTTAGGCTTTTCGCTAGCGGGCTAGCTGGAGTCGGTCTTCTTTGTAGCTTTAGCATCAATTTAATGTCATTTTACGACTGAACCGGATGTCTAGTGGATTCTTGCGTTATTATTATGTTAAACAGGAGGTTAAAATGACGGGTTAACAGTTTGCTAACAGATATTATGTCACCTAACGTTAACTGTTAAATCCGGCTAGGCCTGGCTAATGTTAGCAAGGCTACGGATGCTAATAATAGTTAACTTAAGTGTTATTTGTTTGAAAACGTAAACATTGGAACAACTGGACTGAGACAGACTCTGTATATGTACTGCTAACTTCTAATAGTCGTCTGTGTGTGCATCAGCAAGGATTATACCTCGTTTAATTTAGCCTCCATGTTTCTTTGATCAGAGTATTGACCCATTAAATGACAGTTTAAGTGACCTCCTGACCCACTTTGAATATGATGCTCACATTTTGTTGACAGCATCACAGTCTAGTGCCTAACTTGTTGCTTAGAAGTCAAATATGTGGTGCAAGTGTTGTGAATCATCTTGTTCCATTCAGCAGCTGACCATCTGTCACAATTTGAATTAACAAGAGCTGAGGATTGGACACATAAGAAAAGGACGCTTCAGACCACAACAACATGAGAACTTCCTGTGATCAGTTGTGGTTTCAGGGGTTTTGATTCTAGTTCACAAGGCAGCAGGGAGGCTGTTTGTGTGTGGTTTGCACTTCACAAAAGCACCAAACCAAAGTTCATCTGAGAAACACAGCAGCAGCATCACTTTGCAGAAATAACCACTTAACATGTGCAGTGATCCAGAGAGGTTATTGAGAGCTGCTTTGTGAATCTTAGCTGTTGACTAATCACTTATGTATGATTGTGAATAACCGTGTGACTCTAGTCCGATAGAGACACAGCGCAGAGTTTTTCCACATTTTATAATATGATGCATTGAGCTTGTTATATAGTGGTTAGCTCTGCCTGATGTCTCCAGGCTTTCAGAGATCACATCCAACTTTGTTGTGTGAATTTTTGCTTGGGGAAAGATTAAAATAGACAACATGTTCCTTTATAGTTTACGAGAGAATATAGAGAGTTTTCATCTCCATTTTGCAATCTACTCTATTGCATTCATAGAGTTAGTGGCCTTCTAAAATAGTCAAATTTGCTTATTTAGCATAGGCCTATTTGGACTTAAATGATGTACAGACTTTGTTTTTTTTACAAAAGTTTTTCACTGCTTTTTCAGCATTTATTTGAACATATATTACAAATTTCCAAACAATCTACAAACGCAAAACAAAGAAGAACATCCACATTCCCAGATATTATACAACAATAGTACACCTCGTGTTTATCTTCTGAGCATAAAGCATTATGATGTACAGAGAAAAGGGATTGGGGACACACAGTGAATATGAATTATCATGGTGCTCATCTCACCTGTCATTTCAACTCTGTGAATAAGCTGTTCTAAAGAAGCCACCCTATCAGGGTCGCTTTCTCTTTTGACTTCCACTGCCTCATTACTTTCCTGCTTCCTTTTGGTTAGGTCAGGTTAGCCTCCATACCCCATATACTTAATTTTTGACCGTCAATGAACTCTGTTTCCAGTGAGTTAATGTTTGAGGATAGCTTACCAGAAGTTCTGTTTCACATTCATATATCATCAGCTTCTCCAGCTGTCTCTAAGAAATGTCAGCAAAGGATTTCTATAAGGTATATCCTCTCCTGTATGAGGAAGGAAAGCTGCCATCAAGGACTTCATCAGCTCTTTCTCCATTGCTACTCTTGCAGGAGCACAGGCCTCTGATAGATTTGATTTAGATAACTGAGTGACAAGGCTCAGTGGTACCAGTCTATTCTTGGTTTTAACTTAAACCAGCACTTAATTTTATATCCTGTTATACTAAGGAAGGAAGCAATCGAAGACAAAATCCATGGTACTGTAGTTATTGGGTTGTTTGACAACAGTATGATATCATCTGCATATAATAGCGGTAAAGTAAAAGGTGTTCTTTTTGCCCTGAAGCTATGCCTTTAATATTAATGTGGCCCTTAATGGTTGGTGCTAGAGGTTCTAAAGCAAGGGCAAAGATCAGAGGAGAGAGGGAGCAGTTCTGTTTGATCCTGTGTAAGAGTTGAAATGTGGTGGAAATATTTCTGTTTCTGAGGACAGACATCCTTGGACATCTATCTAACAGCGTTTTTAAAGTAAATCTACAAGTATTTGTGTTCGTCGGGTCACAGATTTTTGGTCAGGGCCATAATTCCTGTTGACTTCTCTCTTCACAGGGGTACTTGCTGCTGCCACACATTCCCAGTTTCCCCTGAGAGATGTCCACCCCTGACCCCCCAATGGGAGGGACACCTCGGCCCGGACCCTCCCCAGGCCCAGGGCCATCTCCAGGAGGTATGATGGGCCCGAGCCCAGGTCCCTCTCCAGGCTCGGCCCATAGCATGATGGGGCCCAGTCCAGGACCTCCTGGGTCTGGACATCCCCACCCTCCACAGGGACCCTCAGGATATCCTCAGGATAACATGCACCAGATGCACAAAGTACGAAACCAGTTTTTATTTTGAACCCCTTTGTTAGCTCTGCTTTCAGGTTGAAAATATACAAAATTATTTCAGTAGTCATTTATGGTTTTATCTTTTAACATTTGTGATTCTGTGAGAATCTAAATATTACCTGTTAGAGTTGATATATTTTACAATATAAACCTAATATATCAAACTTAAGACTGCATAAAATCCATAGCTTTTGGGCAAGTGTAAAATAGAAGTTCAAACCTCACATCAGAACTTGTGTCATGTAGGATTATTCTCTGTCTTTCTATCAGCCCATGGAAGCCATGCATGAGAAGGGAATGCCCGATGACCCCCGCTATAGCCAGATGAAGGGCATGGGCATGAGACCAGGTGGACACAGTGGGATGGGACCCCCTCCAAGCCCAATGGACCAACATTCTCAAGGTAACACATCACATAAATTTTTTTGTAGCCTATGCTGTAAGTTTTACACAGATGAAACATAGAGTGTAAATACATTTTCATGTTAATATTTATCTTGCTGTTTTCGCAGTCTGAGATAACTTGAGTTGTGTATGTAGTTGACACAGTGGCTAAAGACAGATTCAGATTGCTCCACAGAGGAAGAACACTTAACTGAGTCACACAGACATACTGTACAGAGTGTGTGTGTGTGTGTACATGTGTGAACCCATCCAGCCGGTTTCTCTTCTTGTGCTGCTGCTGATTTGGCAGCATGAGCAGACAGCAGTAGGCAGGGCAACGGCAGGGGCGGGGTTGAGGGGCTTCCCCTTTCAGACAGCAACAAAGGCAGCTGCATCTGCAAAACCACAGTCAGTAAGCAAAAGAGGATAGAAAGAGAGACACGCATAGGAGCACATGAATGACATTAAAGCAGCATACATGATATGGGGATGAGTCCATGTTTAAGTTTAGTAAAGAGTGTTTTGTTCAGTTGTAATTTTTTGGCCAATATTTGCTGTTGTAGCCTAAAATAAAGAGAATGAAGCTACATCTTACTTATCTTATTGTCATTGTCTTTTTGGCCAAATGTGGCTTGGTGGTTAAAATGCTTTTAAGCATCTAAACCTTAATCGTGGTCAATCTATCCTCCCTCCTTTATGAACCCTTTAAGCATACTGCTTGAATTATTTAAAATACACATCATGCATCTGTTCTGTGCTCCCCAGGTTACCCCTCTCCATTGGGTGGCTCGGAGCATGCACCAAGCCCTGTCCCAGCCAACGGCCCTCCCTCTGGTCCCATGATGCCCGGAGGTCCCTCTGGCCCAGGGTCTGGCCCTATGGAGGGCAGTGGGGACCCTAACCAGGGAATGGGTCAACCCAACCGCGGGGGTCCCCAGGGTCCAGGCGGACCTGGTGGCGCAGGAGGTGGACCAGGTGGTGCCGGTGGACCCACTCCTTTCAACCAGAACCAGTTGCACCAACTCAGGGCTCAGATTATGGCCTACAAGATGCTGGCACGCAGTCAGCCTTTACCCGAACACCTACAGATGGCTGTGCAGGGGAAGAGGCCCATGCCAGGGATGCAGCAACAGCCCATGCCCAACATGCCACCTACTACAGGACCTGGAGGTGGGCCTGGGGCTGGTCCGGGACCAGCTCAGGCCAACTACAACAGACCACATGGTGAGTTTAGTGAGGAAACCTATTTAGTGTATTTTTGCTATGGGCCTCTTGAAATGATATTTGTAACACAAGCTTTAAACAAAGAAATATCTGGCTCAGCAGAGACACCTGGTGGTTGAACATAAATAATTTTTTGTTGTCTTAGTATTTCCTGATTACCTGAAAAATCTATCTGTTCTTCTTGTTTAAGGTATGGTAGGTCCCAATATGGCACCCCCTGGACCTGCAGGAGTTCCCCCAGGTATGCAAGGACAGCCTACCAACGGACCCCCTAAATCATGGCCTGAAGGTAAATGTAGTTTCTAGGCTCATCTCAGTCAGCACTGTGTATGTTTGTGCCTGCGCACCAAATCTAACAATCTCTGATTCCTCTCATCTAGGACCAATGGTAAACGCTGCTGCCCCATCCAACCCTCCTCAGAAGCTGATCCCACCACAACCCACTGGCAGGCCTTCTCCCGCTCCCCCCTCTGTGCCCCCTGCTGCCTCCCCAGTAATGCCCCCCCAGACGCAGTCCCCGGGACACCCTGCGCAGCCCCCTCCCATGATGCTTCACCAGAAGCAGAACCGCATAACCCCTATCCAAAAACCTCGCGGGCTGGACCCAGTGGAGATCCTCCAAGAGAGAGAATACAGGTGAGACAGGGTGGTTAAATAATGTGGAAAACACAGTAGAGTTGTGTTGAATTGGATTTTTTTGAAAAACTATGAATCTGACTGCTCTGTTCCTTTATGTGGATGTATCTGGTAACTGCACCACAGTATTTATAATGTTTATTTTTATAGGTTCCAAAGCATCAAACAATCTCACATTCCATAGCATTTATAGCCACAGCTAGTTAACGACACCCTAGATGGGATTTATACACATACACACAGGAAGTACATACCAAGCAATTCCAAACACAAACAGTAATGCAATTAAAACCCGGTTAATTGCACCCTGATCGTCCATAACTTCACGTTTGTCCCTCTTTAAAAGAGCAAGTTTAAAATGATCCCTTCAAGGTCTGCTTTGAGTTCTGTGCATATATAGTTCCTTATATTACTCCCCTGAAGAGAGGTTTGTGTCTGAGCTTTTATGGAAGGGGGGCTCTTTTAACATTATGAGTATTTAAAATTATGGATGATCTGCCTGAAGGAGAGAAAAATAGTGGTTTAGAGCTTTTGGTCATCACTAATATAATTTTTTTCCCCTTTGTTCTTCAGGCTACAGGCTCGTATTGCTCATCGTATCCAGGAGCTGGAGAACCTGCCTGGCTCTCTAGCCGGTGACCTGCGCACCAAGGCCACCATCGAGCTCAAGGCCCTGAGGCTGCTTAACTTCCAGAGACAGGTTACCACGATGTTATCTGCAGCTATCTGCAAGAAATTATTAAAGCATAGACAACTGTAGCACATGTTTAACCTCTGCTAAATTTAATCAGTCTCTGATGTTACTGGCATATCATTGTTTCCCCCAGTGGAATAGATACAGTGTTTAATATGTTGGTTTTTTGTGCCTACAGCTGCGTCAGGAGGTGGTGGTATGCATGCGTCGTGACACTGCTTTGGAAACAGCCCTCAACGCTAAAGCCTACAAGCGCAGCAAACGTCAGTCTCTACGTGAGGCCCGCATCACTGAGAAGCTTGAGAAACAGCAGAAGATTGAACAGGAGCGCAAACGTCGCCAGAAACACCAGGTATGCAGTGTGAAAAGGCAGGATGATGATTGTAGCTTCTTCTTCTTTTTTTTTTGTTTTCTTGTGACATACATTTGTTGGTCCCAAAAACAATCTCAGACAGCAATTTCTTCTGTTGAAATTTCAAGAGCAGAAAATGAATAAACAAGTGTAATTCCTTTTCACGTTATTTCCAGAATTTAATAACATTTGTGGCTTTGTGCGTCCTTCTGTCGACAGGAATACCTCAACAGCATCCTGCAGCACGCCAAGGACTTCAAGGAGTACCACCGCTCCATCACAGCGAAGATCCAGAAGGCCACCAAAGCTGTCGCCACCTACCATGCCAACACTGAGCGCGAGCAGAAGAAAGAGAATGAGCGCATTGAAAAAGAGAGAATGCGGAGGCTGATGGTGAGACTCTCATCTCTTAAGCGGACACCTAAATACTATATCAGTCTTGTATTTGTAAGCATCTAACATCTCTGCGAATCTCGTCCCAGGCTGAAGATGAAGAAGGCTATCGTAAACTCATCGACCAAAAGAAAGACAAGCGTCTGGCCTACCTGCTGCAGCAGACAGACGAGTACGTGGCCAACCTCACCGAGCTGGTGCGAGCCCACAAAGCCGTACAAGCTCTCAAAGAGAAGAAAAAGAAGAAGAAAAAGAAGGTAAATGCTTGTAATGTGCGTTTGTGATGTTTCTCTTTTGTTAGTTTTAAATTGCATTTTTACATAGACTTTTACATTTTCAGAAGCCAGAGCCTGTGGAGGGTGGTGCTGCTGCTCTGGGACCTGATGGAGAGGTGAGTTTGAAAGAGGATCGTCTACTTGAATAAGAATCAGCATTAATAATCTTAATGTATCACTTGCTCGCATACCCAACATCTTCTTTACTGTATTAATGTTTTTTCTCATTTCCTCAGCCTTTAGATGAGACCAGTCAGATGAGTGACCTCCCGGTGAAGGTCATCCACGTGGACAGTGGAAAGATCCTGACTGGGGTTGAGGCACCGAAGGCTGGCCAGCTGGAGGCCTGGCTTGAAATGAACCCAGGGTCAGTGTCACATCTGCCTAACAGTTACTATAGCGAGGAAGATATTCACACTGTTTGTTGAATTTGTCGCTGATGTTCTGGAATAAAGAGTACACATTACATCATTTTGGTCCTTTGCAGATATGAAGTAGCCCCGCGTTCAGACAGTGAAGACAGCGGTTCAGAAGATGAAGAGGAGGACGAGGTACAGAACACAGTCATCTCTGCATCCAAGCAAAATGATCCCTTGTAGATTCTTGCAAACAGGTTTCTGACCGTCCTTTATTTTGGCAGGAGGATGATGAGGATCAGCCTCAGCCCTCTTCAGCTCCAACAGAGGAGAAGAAGAAGATCCCTGACCCTGACAGTGAAGACGTATCTGAAGTGGATGTCCGGCACATCATTGAGTAAGATGGAATCACTGAGAGTTTGGCCTTCTTTGATGGCAATGAAGGAGTCTATAATAATTAACAGTCAGGTCATGGTTATGTTATGATACCTTAAAGGTATTGACATGTTAGCTTGTGTTTTCTTTGCTTATTATAGTTGTTTTCATTTGCCCCCCCCCCAAAAAGTCTCACTGTGTTCTGCCCCCCTCCCTTCTTCCACCAGACACGCCAAGCAGGATGTAGATGATGAGTATGGCAATGCAAGTTTCAACCGAGGCCTGCAATCCTACTACGCTGTGGCTCATGCTGTCACTGAGAAAGTGGACAAACAGTCCACACTGCTGGTCAATGGGCAGCTCAAGCAATACCAGGTATACAACCAAAAACATGGCATAAAGAGTAGAAAAGATATTTATATTTCATCCACCAGATGATTCATGTGTTTAGCGAACCAAAGCTAACTTTGACCTGTTTCTGCTCAGATCAAAGGTTTGGAGTGGCTGGTGTCGCTTTACAACAACAACTTGAATGGCATCCTGGCTGATGAGATGGGTTTAGGAAAAACGATCCAGACCATCGCCCTCATCACTTACCTCATGGAGTATAAGCGCCTCAATGGGCCCTTCCTCATCATCGTACCTCTCTCGTAAGCCCCGACACGTCTTTCTCGGTTCCCCAGGGGTTAATCAGTGACAATACGTGCTTTTACAGAAGTGGATTTTTATGTTCATATGTTGAGCAGAGTAGAAACGTTTTTGTTGCCTTTTGTTTTCAGAACTCTATCAAACTGGGTCTATGAGTTTGATAAGTGGGCGCCATCTGTTGTGAAAGTCTCCTACAAGGTCAGTGGCATCTTCTACACAGTCACTTTCTGTTGTGACGAAAAGATTAAAACCTAAGGTCAAATATACATTCAATGAATTAGCTGATTTATGTAGTTGTGTTGTTGAACATAAATGGAAAGCAATTCTGTCCATTTTTTTTAGGGGTCTCCGGCTGCTCGTCGTTCATTTGTTCCCATCTTGCGCAGTGGCAAGTTCAACGTGCTGCTCACCACATACGAATACATTATCAAAGATAAGCAGGTGCTGGCAAAGGTAAGGAAGCATCCTCACATTTAGTTACATACAAAATGTCTTCATCCATGCGTTCTCAGTCGTTTGTTTCTAACTCCTCTGTTTCCTCCCAAAGCTTCGTTGGAAGTACATGATCGTGGACGAGGGCCATCGTATGAAGAACCACCACTGTAAGCTGACCCAGGTCTTGAACACGCACTACTTGGCCCCGCGGCGTCTACTGCTCACAGGCACTCCGCTGCAGAACAAGCTGCCTGAGCTCTGGGCCCTGCTCAACTTCCTCCTGCCCACCATTTTCAAGAGCTGCAGTACATTCGAGCAGTGGTTCAACGCTCCCTTTGCCATGACTGGAGAGAAGGTGAGTTAGGGTCTGGTTGGTTATTATTGTACCTGAGAAATAAAAGTGGACATAACGAGAAGTAAATGCCATTTTTTGATTCTGAATATTTTCATCTCATGGTCCCTTCACTTTTTCCCCTCAAGGTCGACCTGAATGAAGAAGAGACCATCCTGATCATTCGACGTTTACACAAGGTGCTCAGACCTTTCTTGCTGCGCCGACTCAAGAAAGAAGTCGAGGCCCAGCTGCCGGAGAAGGTCAGCTTGCATTCAGATTTGCTTAACTTGCTTGTCAGATGCTTTTATTGAGTTATTTTAAACTACTTTTTCAACTGTTCCTTACTTTTAACTAACTGTTAAAGCTATTTATCCATACTTTTAGACGACTGTTTCAACAGATTTTTCATTACTTTTAACTATTTCAGCTGGTGACAACTGACTCCTTAACAATTAAAGATGGACATTTATTTCAGTTGATTCCTATAATGTTTCCCTTACTGTTGCTTTATAGGTGGAGTATGTGATAAAGTGCGACATGTCAGCCCTCCAGAGGGTTCTGTACAGACACATGCAGGCCAAGGGAGTCTTGCTCACAGATGGGTCAGAAAAAGACAAGAAGGTAAGGAGATGTAGATAATTTGATTTGGTTTGGCTGAAACTTTTTTTTTGACATTTAAAGTTTCTTGAATGATTAGAAACTAAAAGGTGTGCTTTCCCATTGTTTTTTCGTCCCTTTAAATTTTCTAGGGTAAAGGTGGCACGAAGACCCTCATGAACACTATCATGCAACTGAGAAAGATCTGCAACCACCCCTACATGTTCCAGCACATTGAGGTAAACAAGAAGCACCTTTTTCAGGCCATCACAAACTATTTTACACCCAAGTACACTAGAAGAGGAAAAACAGTTATACGATGGACTGAATGTGACCCTTTTTTGCTTGTTTGTTTTGCAGGAGTCTTTCTCCGAGCATCTTGGTTATTCTGGTGGAATCGTGAGCGGGTACGTACAGCTTAAACCTGTGTGCATTCACACACACCCCGTGTGTGTTTTGTGTGGATATGAATATATGATGCAGACTGATTCATTCTTGCTCATATTGCTCCTTCTCCCTGTCCAGTCCTGACCTGTACCGCTCCTCTGGAAAGTTTGAGCTGCTGGATCGTATCCTGCCCAAACTGAGGGCCACCAACCACAAAGTGCTACTCTTCTGTCAAATGACCTCACTCATGACCATCATGGAGGACTACTTTGCCTACCGTAACTTCAAGTACCTGCGTCTGGATGGTAAGACACCTCTGAGAAAGGACATTTGGCTATTAGCCAGTTGTCACAAACCCAGACAAATTCTTATGATGGCCATTCTCTTGAATATTTTAAGTCTTGTATTGCCACCTAATTCTATGGGACAATTTCACTTTTTCAACACTCTAATCTCCTCCTCCTCCCGTAGGAACCACCAAGGCAGAAGACCGTGGCATGCTGCTGAAGACCTTCAATGACCCGGCCTCTGAGTACTTTGTGTTCCTGCTCAGCACCAGGGCAGGAGGTCTGGGCCTCAACCTGCAGTCTGCTGACACAGTCATCATCTTTGACAGTGATTGGAACCCACATCAGGTACTTCAATGCAAAAAATATATATGTTGGCATCAAACAGGTCTTGCTTATGGCAATGAATATATACAGTGAGTCCATTGAAATAAAATACCCTCAACAAGACTTGTGACATTTTTGATAACTGTTGCAGCACACACTCACTCCACCTAAACTAATCATATATGTGTACTCCTACAGGACTTGCAGGCCCAGGACAGAGCCCATCGTATCGGTCAGCAGAACGAGGTGCGCGTGCTCCGCCTCTGCACCGTCAACAGCGTGGAGGAGAAGATCCTGGCGGCGGCCAAGTACAAACTGAACGTGGACCAGAAGGTCATCCAGGCCGGCATGTTCGACCAGAAGTCTTCAGGCTATGAACGTCGGGCCTTCTTACAGGCCATTCTGGAGCACGAGGAGCAGGACGAGGTCGGGGCTCGAGGAGGCTGCCGCACTAGGGGGGCGTGGGTGGGTGTGATCTGAACCTGTTCCCACATCGCCCACCCACCCACATCCGCCTGTGCGCTGCCCCACCTCTTCATTCTCTCCTTTTTTTTTTCTCCTCTTCTGTCTCTTTTCCTTACTCCCTCTTTTCTCAGGATTTGTGAGCTTTCATCAATCCAGACTCTCCTTTTCTCCCTTATGTATTTCTGCTTCTACACATACCTTTGATGGTTAATATGATACTTTATCACACTTTCACACTTGATATAAATACACTTCCCCCTTTATTCCTCTTTTTTTCCTCTTTCTGCTGTTTGACTTTTTGTCTTGCAAAATTAACTTTTTTTTTTTTTTGCTTTTTAGCAGTCAAATGCAGTTCTGGTTGAATATGCTAAGCTTTAGATATGTAACACAGACCTAATAGTGATATTTACAATGACTATGTATAGTAAATAGTAGTATGCATTGAATTACTTTTTTCCCTGTTTGTGAGAGTCATTAGTTCAGAGACTTGGCTCTGAGGTGCCACATACACCTGTCATTAGTCTCTTGTCGCTCACTCTGTCTTATTTTGCCTGCAGGAGGAAGACGAAGTGCCTGATGATGAGACTGTCAATCAGATGATTGCCAGAAGTGAGGAGGAGTTTGAACAGTTCATGGTTAGTCCCAGTTCTATATCAGTTGTTAAATGCTTTGCAGTTTCATAATGTTACTTTACTAAACCCTCTGCTGCGTTCTTTTCTTATCCCAGCGCATGGATCTAGACCGACGCCGTGAGGAGGCCCGCAACCCTAAGAGGAAACCTCGTCTGATGGAGGAGGACGATATGCCCAGCTGGATTTTGAAAGACGATGCTGAGGTTGAGAGGCTAACTTGCGAAGAGGAGGAGGAGAAGATGTTTGGCAGAGGGTCCCGCCAACGTAAGGAAGTGGACTACAGCGACTCGCTCACTGAGAAACAGTGGCTCAAGGTGAGACGTTATCATGTTTGGCTGTCAGAAAATACGCTGACTTTGCTATGTTTGGAGGCAAAAAGCAAGCTCAACGATAATTTCTCCTCACCACAGGCCATAGAAGAGGGAAATCTAGAGGACATCGAAGAGGAAGTGCGTCACAAGAAGACCACCAGGAAGCGCAAGAGAGACCGCGACCATGACGGTGGCCCGGCCACGCCCAGCTCCAGCAGCGGCCGAGGGCGGGACAAGGACGAGGAGGTGAAGAAGGCGAAGAAACGTGGTCGTCCGCCTGCCGAGAAGCTCTCTCCTAACCCTCTTTCCCTCACTAAGAAGATGAAGAAGATTGTTGATGCCGTCATCAAATATAAGGACGGGTGAGAAGATTACAGTATCTAGCTAATATTGTGGTTTTTGAACCATGGTCTAATGGAGCTATCCATAGGAACTGTCAGAAATAATATCCATGGCATTGACTATGATCTGAAGAAATGAATGCTCTTTATTAATTTATTTGTGGTAAATCAGTATTAACTCACAGTGATGCATACTAAGATTGCAACTTCTTTGTCTCAGCAGCAATGGGCGACAGCTGAGTGAAGTCTTCATTCAGCTGCCGTCTCGTAAGGAGCTGCCCGAGTACTATGAGCTCATCCGCAAGCCGGTGGACTTCAGGAAGATCAAGGTATGGATAAAAACACCTACCTGCTCTTCATGCTGAGATTTTTATAAACGGGTTTTGTTAATTGTCTTGGTGATTTTTTATTTATTTATTTTTTTGTTAACCTGATTATTGTGTGTCTGACCGCCTCTGTCCTTTGTTCCCTCCTTCCATCAGGAGAGGATCCGGAGCCACAAGTACCGCAGCCTGAATGACCTGGAGAAGGATGTGATGCTGCTGTGTCAAAACGCCCAGACTTTCAACCTGGAGGGCTCTCTGGTGAGTTAAGCCAGAATCACACACACGCTCTCAGGCAATTTAAGCCAATGGTGAAATAAGCTTAAAGTCACTAGGATTTACAAGAAGTCAGTAGGTATAATGGATCCTGAAATGTTTACCAGAGCCAAGGAGAGCTGTTATCATAATCTCTGTTCTGCAGAGTGACGTGTTCTCTTTCTGTAAACCTTTCAGATCTATGAGGACTCCATCGTGCTGCAGTCTGTCTTCACCAGTGTGAGACAGAAGATCGAGAAGGAGGACGAGAGCGAAGGAGAGGAAAGCGAGGAGGAGGAGGAGGAGCCCGACGAAGGCTCAGAATCTGAATGTGAGTATCAGAAACATAGTATTTCACACTCAGCACTGAAACCTCTACATACTCTAAACTGAAAACACCGTCTTTGTTTTCTGTCAGCTCGTTCAGTGAAGGTCAAGATTAAGCTGAGCCGGAAAGAGAAAGGCGAGCGAAGTGGAAAAGGACAACGACGGAGGGGCCGTGGTGCCCGGGCCAAACCTGTGGTGAGCGACGACGACAGTGAGGAGGAACAGGAAGAGGTGAGACAACGTTCACACACAAGAACAACATCTCACTTAAAGATGTAACACTCTTAATGCAGCCTCACTTTCCAGTCAGACAAAACACTTTTCACTATCCTGACACGTACTATAGACTAACTTAAACTAAGTGAAATCCTAAAGGAGTATTACAGAGTGGTTGTGTTGTATGTATCCATTATGTTAACTCTGCTGTGGAAATACATTGGGATCACTTTTCTCCAGAGTTCCAGGTCCATATGCATTAAAAGTATTTCCAGGTACAAGATTTTGTATTTCTTTTGTTTTTGTGATAGCAAACTATATATCTCTTTTTTGAACTGCTGGTAATTATAACTGGCATTTTTAAATATTTCAAAACAATTAAGTGAGAAAATGCTGAAGTTAGTCACAGCCATAATTTGCATTGCCTTTTTTCTTTGGTGACAGTAATGACGCTTAGCCCTGCGTGCAGTCGGCATGTGCAGACCACAATGTTTGAAATTTCAAAAAGGCCATTGTTATGCTGTTGTTGAAATGTCATAAAGCCAAAACTAAGCTGCCAAAAAAATGCCCCTCACTCTTTTGCACTATTTGATGTGTTGCACTCTTTGTGGATACTCCACTTCTGTGTACCTCTGTGAGATGGTAAAAATAAACATTTGTTTCCTTCGTCTTGTTTGCTCCAGGAGCGTTCGGCCAGTGGCAGCGAGGAAGACTGAAGCAAACCACTCGTGATTGGACCAAGGGCCCACTGAGCTCCTCGACTGGACTTTATATATTTTACTTAGATACAGCAGGGAGACAGTCAGTGGAAGAAGACTAGTTTTACCTAGATGAGCTGATTTTTAGTGAGACAATTGTATTCTCATTAAAGTATACCATTAATTAAAAACCAATAAAAAAAAAAAACTAAAATATGAAAGATATGAACCATCCACTTCCATATTTAAACCATTTCCCCCCAGTATGAATAGTAGTGTGTCTTTCTGCCTTTTTTGTTTTCTCCTGTAAATGGAAAATTGACGGTCTGATATTGTAGACTGAACGTGGGCCATAAAGACAGCTGTTTTTTTTAAGTGGTATTAATTTTGTCGTCTTTTACTTTGAGACAAAGCGTACATGTGAACCAGGAGTCACTGCATTCCCTGAAGTCCCCTTTTTGAATGCATGTCGTGCGTGTCTGTGGAAATGCACCTGGATGTGTCTTCACTATTATCTCTGTGTTTAATTTAAGACTACAAGCGGGATCACGGTACATCCCACCCTGCAGCCCCTCCCTCTCAGGTTGTGTATGTAAAGGGGGAGGGAGGGATAGGACCATTTTCTCGTGTCGGTGTCACTGGATTCCAAAAAGTACAATAAAGGCATCTCATAATTAATCCGTAGGCTTCACTTCTCTTTGTCCAACATGAACCCTGATGAGGTTATTACCTGCACTGATCCTGAGTGTACACTAGGTGGCCCACTGAGAACAGCCTGTTTGAGGCTTGTTTACATCCTCTGACACCACCTACAGTTAATTCACAGCCATTTTTCACTTTTATTCCTGGTCTGGTATTAATTTTTACACCATTGACTTAAGCTTCGTTTCCAACCATTTTGTTCCCCGTTTATCATCACCGGTTCCAGATGTGTTCATTTGAATTGATTTTAAACTGAATGTTATTTAATTCTACAGTATTCTGTATTTGAAAGTGGATATTATTTTCAGTTTTTAAAAAAAATTCAACTATCAGTGTTTTGTGCAGAAGCCACATTTTGTTACAACCATCTCTCTATTTCAAACACACATCCGTTACTTTTAGTTGTCTGTGTCAACCCTTTATCAAATGCTTTCAGTAAACTAGTTCAACAATTTATCGAGTAGGCTACTTGGAGAACATTTTTTTTACCCATGTATGTAAACAATTTCAACCATCAAATATTTGCAGCTATTTCACAATTTGCAAATTTCCCTGTTGTGGGACTAATAAAGGAATATCTTATTAAATACTTCAACCCAATTTCTCAAATGCCTATCCATTACTTTGCCTATTTGAACCATTTCAGTCAAAACTTGTATATATACTTGTATATATAAATGTATATTTGGCAGATGTTGCAGTTGACTCAATATTTGGAATGTCAAATGGAAATATTTTTTGGAATTAGTTGAGCTACTTCAGATCTTGTTCCACTGTGGCAACCACAAGAGCAGCCTTCTTCATCTCTAATCTTCCAATCTTAGTAGTCCAACCCTGTCCTCCTCCGAGGCTACTCTTTGACCCTGACATACATACACATCCTCCTTTCCTGCACGTGGTTCTGCTGGTATCTGGGGGCACGTGCCCAGGGGTGTAAGGATGGAGGGGGGGGAGGGTACTGAGTATACAGGGCCCTCATGTTAGTAGGGCCCTAACAGATACTTGAATGAATGGCGGTGAATGTGGGGAGGGGCCCATGGAGAAATGCATGTGTACAGGGTCCTGAATTTTTGTGCTACACCCCCCAACACCTGAACAAACATTAGGGGATATATGTGCTATGAATCTGCTGTGTGGGTGATTTCTCATGCCTTGGCTGGGTTTTAGAGGAACACACACTCGGACATGATTCTCCCAGCGGACACATTTTCCTGCGTGAACATGTTTGTACAGTTGTGTCAGAATTAATTTTCCATTTCCCCTTTGAATATTCTCTATTTGGATCTTTTTATATTCTTCACTCGGAGGATCACACAGGACCTTTCAGTGTTACAGGATCTAAGCTGAACCTGGAAGAAATGTGACTTCTCGAAATGACTGAAACTAACAAGCTTTTCAATAACCTTCCCCCTTCTTTTATTGTTTCGCCCCCTTTCAACACACCGTCAGTCTTATCTTTATTTTCCAGGGCTAAATGTAAACTTCTTCCCAGAAACAGGTCACTTACTGAGCGGCCTATCCACGCAGCCACTCCCTGACCACGAGCCACAATGGCAGCGGGCCGATCCACAGGCGCAGCCCTGTGCTGGCAGGTGGCGTTTTCAGAGGATGATGGATAGCTGAACATACACACACACACACACACAATTGAATCTGGGATATTTTAATGTAGACATCAAGCCAGAAATCTCTATTTTGCCTCTGATGCAACTGTACAAACAAAACTCCCTCTCACTCCATTTCGGGGCCGTTCTGGAGAAGAACCTAGAAACGTGTTTAACTGCATCTGGAAGAACCTGATTTTGAACTTCATGAGAGAGAGGGAAATCCGTTGCAGCCATCACTCTTGTTTGTTTTATCAGGAGAAGTGGCGAATGTGAAAAGGGCTGTGGAGAGCGGGGTGGGGGGTGGGGGGCTGATGGTGAGCATACTGGAAGAACCAGAAAGTGTTGATAGAGGCTGGGGTGAAGAGATTGAGATTGTGCATAATGAGAGTGAGAGAGGCCGCCGGTTGTGGCAGAGGGGTGTGTTCGACGTAACCTCACCTGCACTCTGTGTCTCTGTTCAGGCTTTGTTTGGCATCAGGACTTTCCACCTCTCTGCTGCGGGACCTATCTTTTCAATCAGTGTTTCATAAAGGGGGGGATGAGAGGAAGATGGGGGATGTGTGTGTGTGTGTGTGTGTTTGAGAATAGAGGCTCAGTCAGTGCCTCGTTGGGAAGTTATTGGGTTAACTCAGTTTAGCACTTTTCATGTTTCAGAGTCATTCACCCAAAGACCCAGTTTTAGCAGAGGCCTGAAAATTCCTTGTCACTTCTTATTAAATGAACCCCCATGTGTAGGTCAGTGGGGTTAGAGGTTCACTCTGTGGACATTGCCAACACCACACATCAAATGTGACTCGTACAGTTCATGGCTCTGGTGTTGAATAAACTGTTTAAAGTGTAGAGTTCTGAAAGTGGTTTCATCATCATCTTCAGCTTACTGTGTCATTCTACTGTGCTGAGTAATCCAACATGGATGTAATTGAGAGGGCAGGATGTGTTGAAAGAGTTGTAGATGTGTGCCCATGAGTGAAAGTAACTAAGTACATTCACTCAAATACTGTGCTTAAGTGAAACTTTGAGGTGCTTGTACTTTACTGAACTATTTCCATTTTCTGATACTTTATACTTTACTACGTTTCAGAAGGAAATATCAGTAGTGAAAGACTTATAAAAAAATAAAAATAAAAATACTCCTCTAAGAGTAGAAGCTGGATTGTATACAACAAAATATACTTCAAGTATCAACATTAATTTTTGTGCAGTGTCCGTGTTATATTATTATGTTATTGCATATTTATTCTTGACACATTAAAAAGTACAGTAAGTAGCTGCTGGTTGAGTCAAAAGTTATATAAGTTATTTTAACAGCTCTATAAACCTTTAGTTAGTTTAATCTAACAGTTCATCATATTCCATGACCTGAGCCTAGTATAGCTGTATAGCTGTCAGATATATGTAGCGAGTAAAAAGTTCAAAAAACAATTTCTCTCTGAAAGTCAATCAAAAATGGAAATACTCAAGTACTTTAAAACTGTACTAAAATACAGTACTTAAATAAATGTGCTTTACTTTCCATCAAGATGAGATCAAGATGTATTGTACTTTGTAACACACTCACGTACATACAAATTTTACATAAAAAAAACATGCAGCTCTTATAAAACGCAACATCCAAATCCACCATGCTTCAGATATCTGTCAGTTGTTAGTAGTTCCAACAAAGAGACTACTTACATGGTCTCATCATTGTTTGGTGCCCAAAGAAGTAAAATGGCTTAAGATGGTGGAATGACCTCCCCTAAATATTGTTTTTGTAGGAGAACTGTGTTTTTCTTCTTCTTTCCTTTTAGGCACTTTTGACATTTTGATTTTGAGATATTCCATTAATCATCTCATGACCCCTAAGATTTATCTTGTGACCCTTTGGAGGGGCCTGAGCCCAAGGTTGGGAACCCCTGGACTAAACTACTGAACTATAAAGTAGTTCAAATGATGGATGCATCAGCATTAACTATCTAATAATGTAACATGATCACAGTACATCAGTCATTTTACTGCAGAATGAGTACTTTTACTTTTGATACTTTCAGTTTGCTGATAATACTTAAGTATGCTTTACTCAATACGGATTCTGACTTTTGCTTGTAATTGAGTTTTTTGACATGAGTACATTGGTACTTTTACTAACATAAAGGATCAGTGCACTATCACAGACTGTTTGTGTCTGTTTCTTCCATCTTGCTGCTCGCTCTTAACGTTGACACCACATACATATTTTATTGCTGGCAACAGTGTGACAGTCTTGGCCTCGATCCCCGAAATTCCATTTGTTGCTTCTGTGAAGCAGATCTTCATCTGTGAAGTGAAGACAGAGGTAACCAGACTCCGCACTTACAGACTGGCTGATGTTTTTGTTTCCACTGAGAGGATTCCTCACGTGCTCAGCTCGGCTATGACCGAGTGCGCTTCTTATGTTTCTTTGAAAGTTTCTGTGTACATTTATCAGCGTTGGAGTTACGCTGAAGGTCACACATGATAAAATGGACTTGGTCAATAAAGAGTATCCAGGGGGGTCTGTGTTATCTGACTGTGATAGTAACAGGGTCAGTGTATTTGCTCACCACTTGGACCGACTCGACGCGCTTCAGCTTCTTGTTTTTGAAACCACTGTCAGTGTTCCAGTGCGTCTTCCATGAAGCGTGTTCAAAGGAAACATCTGGATATTTAACTGTTTTCAATTAAAGTGGTGTATTCCTGAACTATGTGATCCTCCACTTGGTTCAAGGTTGCTCTTTTCAACTTTTATCTATTGAGGTGTAATTTATCTCTGCACCTCCTCTGATGTAAATCTCATTGTAAACTATGTTATGGACCAAGCAAAGGTTGAGACTTTGTACCTGAAATTACCTGTTTTGTTTTTTTCTTTTTATGAGAGGTGACTAACCTCAGTTCAGGAAGTTGTGATATGATGATAAAAGCTGTTTGAATGACTTTATGAGCCAATTTTAGTGTTTTATTAGAAAGTGTTACTCACTGGTCAGTTAGCCTGTTGGATCAGTATTGTGGTGCAATGACATGAAGGAAATATTTTGCATAGAATAAGTGTATTATGTGTGGTGAAAGATAAAAAACTGCTGTCAGTGCTTCTAGCAGCAAGCCATAAGACTATCACTAGGAAATGGTTAAAACCTGAAGCACCTACAATTGAAGAATGGATTAAGATCACACAGGATATCTACATTTCAGAGAAGCTGTCATTTTCCCTTAAAGGTCAAATGGAATCTTTTTTCAGGATCTGGTCAAAATGGACAAATTATGTAAAAACCCGTATTCTCTGTGAATTGAATTTGACTGTTAAATGAAAGCACTGTTGCGATATACACTCTTGTTTTGATGGGGTTTTTTTTCCTGACAGGATAGGAAACGGAGTAAGCCCTCCCCCCGCTTGATATATTTGTTATATTTGTTTTGTTATTATACTAAAAACCTGGAACAGCAATTAACATCCCACATAAACAATGGGATGTGGGCAGTGTACTGAATCCAGAAGAGAATTTCTGCATTACTTGCTTATCCAAATAAACAATAAATTATAAAAAAAAAAAGAATAAGTGTATTATGCCGTGTCCTCACAGAAACACTGATGTTATAACAGCACCAAATGAACCGGACCGCTGCTTGTTTTGTAATATTTAAATATTGAATGTCTGCTGAAATAGGCCGGCTGCCAGTCTTACAGCCTGTCACAGGCCACATCAGGGGACACAGCCTGGACTTCAAACCAGCTGAGTGGGAACATCTTATTTACCTGGGGTGAAAGTTGATCCCCGAACAGCTGCATTCACCACGACAGGAGTGAATCTGATCTGAGAATAATTTCAGAAATAAAGTCATATCTTCATTAGAAAAAAAGGTGACATGGTTTCTAGAATAAAGTCATAATGTTGTTTTGAGAAAGGGGGTCATGATATTCCTTGGGGAAAGGTGGTGCAATTTCCAGGAGGAAAAAAAAAATCAAATCATTTTAAGAAACAGAAATTTTGGCTGAGAAGTGAAACGTCTTTGAGCGCCAACAACCAAGTCCAGTTTTTTCACAATTTCTTGAAAATTTTTTATAGCTGCAATATATTTTTAAAATGTAACAATGTCACAATGTTACAAGAAAAAAAAAAAGATTTCTTAGAATAAACTCTTAACTGATATTATGAGACAGTGACTCATACTGTATGTGTGTGACTGGTTTGGGCAGATTGGATTAAATAAAATCTGTAACAGTCAGGCTTTATTGGTGAAACCAGGTCATCCACACCTCTCATTTGTCACATTAAAGCTGAAAGATTATAACTTTTGTCTTAAAATAATTCTCCCCCCTGACAACACCAACCTAATACTCTCCTCTTTTCCAGGTTGTCCAAACTCTCTGCCCCGCCCCTGTCAATCATTTTCTGCAGTAAAGCTTAGAATTAACCTCCAGAGGATGAAACTCAGCTAATTGATCCAAACCCCTGCATCTGAAAGGGTTAACCTCATAGTAAAATCCATCTCCACAGAGCTCCGCCTCCCAATTGTTGAGGCAGAAATCACACCACTGCAGGTCCCGCCTTTCCCCTCAGGGGCCCCTCGGGGTCCCTCCCACCCCTGGACCACATTGAAATGGCTCTGATGTTGTTGTCAAACATTACAGTGTGCAGAGCATCCCTCCTCAGAGCATCCAGCGGAAACACAGAGTCTTTACCGGCCGGGTTCACTACACAGCTCTCACATCACTGACAGTGTTACAACTGTAAGTCTCATCAGAGACTAATAGGCTTCAGTTCAGATGCATCTTCCAGCACGGCTCAGAAACATGGGACGACTGAGCTGTGTGTCAGTGTTATTTCTCATCTGCTGCCTGGTTCAGACAAGTAAGTTCCTTCATTTTACCTCCATCATTTATGCCTTTATTACCTCTATTTTGAATTGGCATCAGTGTTAATTAAAAGGTAAAATAGCTTGATGTTGTGTGATGGAAATATGTATTATAATAATGTTTTGAATATGATTTTGGGCATGTATTCAGTGCTGGTGGGTTTAAATTGCCCTCTGCTCTGACAGCACCGGATGCAAGGTGATGGGGGGAGGGTGCAGTTATTTCCAGAATGTAGGTCAAATCTCTCCATCTCTCTCACAATGAACCCTTCACTCTGCTCACATTTCTCTATAATCTAACACTTAAAATCCTCCATCCATCACTCATCATGTTTGTTTTTTTTAATGGCTGCAGCCTCCAGTTGTACATTTAAAAAAAAAAAAAATCTTTGTTGCCCTCTTATGAATGAAGCTGCGTGTTTTGTGCCTTTCATTCAGAGGCGCTCAGTTCCCAGCAGCCCCTGCAGCCAATGAGGTTAGAGCTGTGTGAATACTGTCTGTGCAGAGATGTCAAGCGGGGTTTCTGAAAAGCCGGTTTCTGAAGCTGCTGCCGTTCACAATGTGGGAATTGGCGCCACTTGCATTTAAATGACTGTAGAAAAAAAAATCCATCAAGGGGAACGGCTGGATGAATTATTGAAGTATTGCATGAAGTATTAGATGAAGTTTTGCAGGTGCACAGAGTATTTTCTTCCAACATGATGCAATATCCAGCCTATTTGCAAGAGGCTTTTTTTCCCATCATCTGAGACGTCCTTTACTGTGGAAATGAATGGAAGCCCTCCAACTCATCCTCCAATACAAACACAGACTTTGTCCTGCATTCCTTCAGTTTTGGTCGTACGCTCAGTTTGAATGTGTAGTCACCGTCAGACCTGTTCCCAGTGCGCTGGTTCTGGGAAACGGTGTGTGGTGAACATGTTGGAACTGGTTGTCACCCATCCACACAGTGACAGATATGTGAAATGTGTCTGGTCCCCGTGTTGTGAAATAGTTGTCTCTCAGCCATAGTCGGACAAAGAATCTTATATTAGTGCTACCATGAGGAGAAATTCATGATCTCAATGTGATTGTTTTTTTTAAATAGTGTGTTAATCTCAACTTTCTGACCAGCAAGTGATATTATTCCAAAAATATCAATCACACACAGCAGACATCACAGAACTGGACAACAAACATGAATGCCATTGTTATTTTCCCAGCACTGAGCTGCACTCAGTCACTGACACTGCTGTTCTGTCCAGTTAGTCTGTCAAGGTCTGAACTTTAAGCTCATTGAGTAAATAATGAGTGAACTTGGTTTCACGTGTTATCGGTTTCAGAGAATGAGAACATGAAGACTTCCACACTGTTTGCTTGAGGTTGCTCTCCTCCTTCTCTCTCACCTTCAGGAGAAATGAAATCTACCTTAAAGTTAAACTATTTGAATGTTTTATGCTGCTTTTGTGTTACCCATTACAAGGAAATCCCTTTGATAAGACCAGGGTTTGTCAACATGAAACTATCTTTATGATAAGGGCAATACTGCACCTTTCATTTGGAGCCATAAAAAATAATTGGCTTAACGGTCAGTAGTAGATTTACTGGGCCAACATCAAAGCTGCACTCATTCAGGATCATTACTACAGTGGCAACATTTCCTCCACTGGCAGAGGCTTGAGGAAATCAAACCTCTCCTTGTTTAACTCCTGCCAAAGCATCGAGCATGACGACGGCAACAGATGTTTGACTTTACCAAGAAGCTCTTATGATTTGCTATGCTGTTGGACATTCATAGCCATGCATAATTTACAATTTGTCTTTTCCCCACCGTCCCTTCTTAAACTTGACAACAACAAAAAAAAAAGTAAATACTTGCACATAAATATTTAATTCGAATTTTTGTCAAAAAGCAAATCTCGCACATGCTCACCCCATTTCAGAAACAGGTGGTCATCCAGGGTTTTGGAGCCCCCGGGGCCAGAGGGAGGGATTGCCTCTGGTACCTTTTCATAAAGTGCTGCCTCTCTGATGTACAGTCTAATTGGTGCTTCCAGTTCAGTGGCTTCATTGGGTCCATTAAAGATGGGGGTTGGGAGGGCGGCTCTCTGTGTGGCTTCAGCATATGAATTTTTGCCAGCAGGGACAAACACTAGGAAATTAGTTTCTATTGTGATTCTGAATTGGTGTATCAACAGCTCCCTGATAGCACCTGATAAAAGCAGGTTCACATAGGTACAGTACGTATCCCTGTTTGACTTGTGGTTTGACCATTTATCTGGCTTATTTAAACAAGTACCAACAGGCACGCTTGTGTGTGTTTGTGTGTATCATGCCAGAGTAATTACCTCCCGGCCTTTTTCTCCTCTGGCAGCATATATATCACAATCTCTGCCATTGCTGAAGACACAGCCCCTCCCATACTGTAATGAAACCCAACAGTGTGCTCACCACAGTATTTCTTGGACCACACTGAAATATTTCAACTGTTGGATGGATTTCCAGTAAATGTTGTACAGTGAATGGCTGTTCATGGTCACCAGAGGATGAATCCTACTGACTTTGGTGATGGCCTGAATTTTCCTCTTGTGCCACCATAAAGTTTACATTTGTGTGTTTGAGTGACATGTCACAGTGAATGTCACAGTAACCATTGGATGGATTGCTGTCTTCACTAAGGGACAAATAAAGGAATATCTTATCTTGTCTTAAATTCGGTACAGATATTCCTCCTTAGAATCAATTGTTTTAACCTATGTGATCCCATAACTAATCTGTCATCATCAAGGCAAAACGTACTTATCCAGGTCAAAAACGTGTGACTGAATATCCTGTATCAGCCTCAGCTCTACTTTGTGTTTGCTTTAATAGCGTTCTGTGAATTATCTATGTGACTTCACTGATTTTGATTCGGAGCCATGTCTGTGTTTATGGAGAGTCTTCCTTGATAGATGATAACTAAAACAATGGTCTTTTAGCTGAAGTGTGTGTTTATATCTATCTGTCCCAGATGCATTGATAACATGTGGAACCAAGCAGTTCCAGTGTGGGAATGGGAAATGCATCACAGTCAGATGGGTGTGTGACGGCACAGATGACTGCGGAGACGGCACAGATGAACTTCCTGGTACCTGCAGTGAGTACATGAGAATGGACTTGGTATTGTTTTGCATATGTGCCAATTCGGCAATCCCCCAGTCTGATGATGATCTAGTCTCAGTTATCTTTTTTTTTTTTTTTGTATTTCCCTTCCAGTGGCCAAAACGTGTAGACCGTCAGAGTTCAGCTGTGCAGACCGCCTTAACCAGTGTGTACCAAGCACCTGGCGCTGCGATGGAAAAGCTGACTGTGAGAATGGAGCTGATGAGGACAGCTGTGGTAAGTCGAGTTAACCACAGGCTGCAAGAGGCCCATACGTTTATCTTCCTCAATCATAAGTGATTCATCTTCTTTTATTTTTATCTTACTACCTCTATCTGGAACTACTGGAACTTTTGTTCATTTACATATGTCTATACATAGCTCATAGCACCTGTATTTATATTATAGTATATATTTATATCTCTTTTTACATATTTTTATACTCCATCGACTGACACTATTGTTGCTGACTCTTTGTTGGAAGCCATTGCAACGGAATTTCGTTACCCAACTTGCACTGCTGTGTATATTGTGTAATGACAATAAAGAAAGTCTAAGTCTAAGTCTAAGTTATTGATCCAAAATGTTCCTGGTCTTTCATTACTCTGATCCCTGTTGTGTCTCCTCTCTCTTAGCTCCAAAGCAGTGCACAAACACAGAATTCCGCTGCAGGAACGGTCAGTGCGTGTCGTCCTCTTTTGTGTGTGATGACGAGGCGGACTGTGACGACGCGAGTGACGAGGCCTCCTGCCCGCCTGTCACCTGCAGCGCCGCGTCCTTCCAGTGCAACAACACCGTTTGCGTCCCCCGCCTGTGGGCCTGCGACGGTGACTCCGACTGCCCCGACGGCTCGGATGAGTGGCCCCTGAACTGTGGTACAAAGGGACATGAGTCCCCTGCCACTCATCAGTGCTCGTCTCTGGAGTTCCGCTGTGGCAGTGGAGAGTGTATCCACGGTAGCTGGAAGTGTGATGGAGGAGCGGACTGCCTCGATCGATCGGACGAAGCCGACTGTGGTAAGTACGGTTGCAAAATTCTTCCCTTCCACTTGATTACATGCTGCCACCAGTTTCAAGTCCTCACCTCTTGGACTCATTCCAAAATTTCAACCTGTTTCTGCTTCCCTCCAGCTCGTCCCACCTGCCGCCCTGATGAGTTCGAATGCGGTGATGGCACTTGCATCCATGGGAGCCGCCAGTGCAACCAACAATACGACTGCAGGGACATGAGTGATGAAACTGGCTGCGTCAACGGTATCTCCTCCCTTACTCTTCCTGTCCTGTCCACAAGCAACCAAATGCAAAATCTGTGTCTGAAACTCAGTGCTGTAAAAAGTAGTTGAAAGCCATACTTGAGTAAAAGTAAAGTTACTTTGCTTGAAATCTACTTAGGTAAAAGTGAAAGTCACCCATAAAATAATTACTTGAGTAAAAGTCTTAAAGTAGCGCATATGAAATGTACTTAAGTATCAAAAGTAGAAGTACAAAGACAAAATTAAGCTTAACTCTCCCTCCCAGTCAACTTGCAGACGGCGGGGAACGATTTCTGAAGGTCCATGTGATCAGTGCTACACAGGCGCAGACCGCTACGCTGCTCATTTCCACCTATGATTTCCACCCATACGATTTACAAACGGGAATACACAGCTGTAAATAAAGGCTGTGTAATGCACTCGGTAGCCCTCATACACTATGGTGGTGAGCTAGCAAGGCTACTCTTAGCTGTCCAGTGGAGGTGAAGAGTAAAATGTTGGCACACTGTGTAACTGACAAGTTCGTATCTAAATATTATTTCGGTGTTTTCGGCAAATACAAGCGGTGCGATGAATCTTTCATCCCGACAAAAGCGAACTTTTTTATTATTATTTTTAATAACATATGGCCACGAGTAACTGTCTTCTTCTGAAGCCCAAATAGCAGGTGTTAGTGTTGTGGTATTTCCGCTATCGCCAGCGAACGAGGCGGCTTCAATCATGCTGAATATTCGCAGTCTGGTGATTTGCCTCAACGTGTTTTGAGAGCGACGGGTGTTCGCGCGAGAATACGCACAGTCCGGATAATCCAAACGTGATGAGACAAATATATTCACGTTTTATTTTGTAACGCGTAACGACAGTGTCCAGTATAAATGTAGCGGAGTAAAAGTATCATTTTTTTTCTTCTTAATGTAGCGAAGTAAAAGTGAAAGTTGATATAAAAACTCAAGTAAAGTATAAATACTCCTCAAAACTTAAGTACTGTAACGAATTATTTTTACTTTGTTCCTTTACACCACTGCTGAAACTGAACCTCTTATTTCCATGCCTCCTGACAGCGACCCACTGTGAGGGCCCGAGCAGGTTTAAGTGCCGCAGTGGGGAGTGTATTAGCATGGAGAAGGTGTGTGACAAGCAGCGTGATTGCAGGGATTGGTCAGATGAGCCTCTCAGGGAATGTGGTGAGTGCGGAGCCCTCTCATTCATAACTGTCTGGTTAATTAGTACCTTTGTGCATTTAATGAGGGTGTCTGCACCTTGAGAGTGCTAGTTAGAGTGCATCCTCAGAAAAAAAAACTTCTCCTCACTGCAGGGTCCAATGAGTGCATGTACAACAACGGAGGCTGCTCTCATATTTGCAATGACCTGAAGATCGGCTACGAGTGCCTGTGTCCCGCTGGATATCGCCTGGTTAACAAGAAACAATGTGAAGGTAACAGCCGACCTACACATTTACACAGTCAAACATCCAAGTGCTTTTTTCATGTCGTGTCACTTTTCATGAACTTCAGTGTGATTAAAAAATGGTGCCAAGTATTCTGTTTACTCTGATGCAAACTTGTCCATGTCACTGACTGTGCCGTCAGATAAAGAGAGATCTCGTAATTCTTATGTACACAGTGACTCAGCATTCCCCCACTTTCATTACCTGATTTCATTTTTCATTTCATTTTTGCTCCTCTTCCTTGTTGTCAGATATCGATGAGTGTGAGAACCCGGACACCTGTAGCCAGATCTGCATCAACCAGGTGGGCAGTTACAAATGCGCGTGTGAGGAGGGTTACCAAATTGACCTAGCGACCAATGCCTGCAAGGCCATCGGTACGTGTCAGCTCTCTGTGTTCTTTCCAGACTGTTTGTTGCTTTGTTATGTAACAGATGTTCAAAGATGCTCGATCTCAAATGTTATTTTTCCTGTTACGTTTATGAAGAACTTTATCTGCTCTTAGTGTAAATCAATGTGAGCAAGGTGAGGCACTTATTAAAGATGATCTGATATTGGATTCTCAGCACTTTTTGTTTATGGAAATATTGTGCCAATTTTTTATTTTTCAAAATACAATAAAACAGTTTATGGACATATTTGTGGAAGCTCTAGGTCTCTGGACATTTTACACATCTGAGAGCTTGAAGACGAGCTGGCAACTTCTGTGGTGCTTGACAAACTGGAGTCCACCAATCCCTGTAAAGCTGTCATATATTCATACGAGATATATTCCCATTTTTTATTAATGTAAAACTAATAAGACTTTTGGTTCATGTTTCAACACCAGCTTGAGTCATAGTCAGTGTTGTGTTTGTCCCACGTTATATATAAAATATTGATCTAGCTAGCATTAGTTGTCTCTCTTACATGCACCCAGCTGTGGTGACGGCAAATGACCCGAAAACTGCTTGCAACGTTGACAATGTTGACCTTCAAGCTGGTTTGCTGCCTGTGGGACTGTTGGAACTGAAGTGAAATTATGAATTCTAGGCAACGCCACATGGATGTTGGATCAATTAAATTACTACACTATGAATCGTAAACTTAAATTTCCTTCAGTTTTTTTTGTCCAAATAAGTACGCAAGTCGAAACAAACACAAAAATAATACAATTTCTTAAAAATAATCAGTTCCACCTTCGCATGAAATTACTGACTAAAAATAACTTCCGCACTCTGATTTGCAGGTACAATAGCCTACCTCTTCTTCACCAACCGCCATGAAGTCAGAAAGATGACCTTGGACAGGAGTGAATACGCCAGAGTAATCCCCCGTCTGAAGAACGTCGTGGCTCTCGACATGAACATGGCCACCAAAGAGATCTACTGGTCAGACATCTCCCAAAAGAAGATCTACAGGTGAGGAAGAACGAAATCAGAATGAAGGTTGTGTTTTTGTTTTTATTACAACCGGCTTGACTCCAGCTCTTCACTTTCGATCCAGAGCTCCGATGGACTCGGCTGAAGACTCCGCTCATCACAGCACGATCATGAGCAGCGACATCGACGCTCCTGAAGGCATCGCTTATGACTGGATCCATGGTAACCTGTACTGGACAGACAGCATTCGCAGCACCATCTCCGTGGTAACGGCTGATGGAAGCCGGCGCAAAACTCTCTTCCACCAAGACTTATCCAAACCCCGTGCTATTGTGGTCGACCCCCACAGCAAGTGAGTCTAAATCCTTCCTGTCTTTTTTTGGGTACGATCTAAAGGAAGTGTTGATTTCTGTATTTATAATGTTTTATTTACAACATATCATTGTTCTCCCAGTTTCATTTACTGGACTGACTGGGGGAATCCTGCTAAGATTGAGAAGGGAGGTCTTAACGGAGGAGACCGCACCGCTCTGGTCACTGACAACATTGTGTGGCCGAACGGGATTACGCTCGGTAAGAATTCATGTCTCTCTGGTTTCAAGTTGCTTTTTTTAATCCATTCATGTAAATGCAAAGGGTCACTCTAGTCTGACCTGTCGACCCCCCTGCCCCGTCGTCTGCTTCCTCCCCAGACCTGTTGAACCAGCGGCTCTACTGGGTGGACTCCAAGCTGCACACCCTCTCCAGTATCGACGTGCAGGGCGGTGGTCGACGCACCCTCATCATTGACGAACACAAGCTGGCTCACCCGCTGGGTCTCACTGTGTTTGAGGTAGATGTTTACCACCTGATAAACTCTGTTACACATAAACCCAGAGCCTGTCAAATATACATGCCAGGACCTCCTCACTGCACGTGCAAACAGAAGTATTCCCCACGGCTACTAGCCCTGTCCCCTGTTTCTCATGTGTTCAAGCTTGGTTGTTTTTGTGCTTCTAGGAAAGAGTGTTCTGGACAGATGTCAGTAATAACGCCATCCTCAGCGCAAACAGACTGACAGGTGGTGACATCACACCAGTGGCAGAGCACCTATCATCACCTGAAGACATTATTCTGTACCATAACCTCAAACAACCTGCTGGTAAGAGACAGCGCCGTCATACTCTTCCCCTATTCTGAAAAATTGGTCGGGTTCATTTGGTTGTGTCGTTGTCACATCAAACTATTTGTCATTGACTAACAATTCGATGGAGATTTCCCCCTGACTACAGAGCAGTACGTTAGAACTGTCTGTAACACCGATAAAGTTTTTGGCACTATTCATTCATTGGTATTATTCATTCGATTGCTTCATTAAGTCTTTTGTAAATTATTACTTCATTGAAAAGCAGCAACTTCCCAAGTATTACATGCTAAGGTCCCTCTGTTTTAGAGCCTAAAAACTGCATCAGGGAAACGCTGAATATTTGCTATTTTAAAAATAGGCACAAAATCTCACAGATCAAATCATCAACTTTAAAGGTTAAGATAACAGTTTGAAGTAATGTCGGCTATGACTGTTTCCTTTCTTGCAGAGAATTTGATGATAAGATCGATACCACTCGTCGGTGTGCAGGAAATATGTTGCTATCTAAAACAAGCAGTCGTGAACAGCTTGTTTCATGTGGCTTACAGACATGAGAGTCGTTTCAATCTTCTCATCTAAGTCTCAGCAAAAAGTGAATAAACTATTGCTTTAGTATGATAACATTGGCTTCAAGACATGTGAAGCAGTTAAACTAAGCTAAAAAGTCATCCTCTCTTCCATTACAGGGAGAAATTGGTGCCAGGTATCCGGCTGTGAATTCCTGTGCCTGGCAGCTCCTCAAGTGGGCAGACATCCCCCCAAATATACCTGTGTCTGTCCAGATAACATGATGCTGGCCAGGGACATGAGGACATGTGTACCTGGTATGTACACGATCAAAGAGCATATATATACTGTAGCAAGAAGAAATATGCAACATCAATATGAAACTATTTCTAGAATATTTTCCTATTTCGGACTCATTCCACCTCTTCTGTTTTTGTGCTTCACCAGCTGTGCCAACACCTGCAGCTCCTGAGCCTCAGGTTCCAGCTGTCAACCCCTCTCAGCCACCAGTGTCAGGTAAAACCACATCTAAACCCCAGGTCCACACCACACCTAAGCCCCAGGTCCACACCACCACAGTGCCCATTGTAATCACCAGCACTGCGGCCAGGCCAGCGCCACACACCACCAAGCCTCCGGCAAGGACCACCACACCTGCACCAAGGACCCCACCACCCCAGACGCTGAAGCCTAAGATTCCCCAGACCACCACAGAGGCTCCAGTCACCTCCCCAGGCAAGTTGAAATACCATAAAGGTGGTTTTGCGTATTTTAGATAATTAAGGCCAAATTGTGTAGATAAGTCTTGACATTCCTGTTGATCATTTTACAGAGTTTTCTAGACAAACATTAACCAAACATGGACACGGGGGAATGGATCATGTGACCTTGGTCATTTGTAGTATTAAATAGTTTCCAGCTGGGCAGCTCTCAGGTCTAAGTTTTCCACTCGAAGGCACCATTAAGGAAGCAATTACAAAACAGAACCCTAACTGCATCATCATGTGACAGCAATTTTAATATCTAAGACATTTTTTTTAAGTCTCTGCAAGTTTGTTATACTGCACTGACCTATGATTTATAATCAGGCTAAAGTTGGTATGGTAAGCATGGTGTGTTTTGGGAATGGCAGTAATATAAAGCTCAGTTTAAGGTCTTTGAGGTCAGCGGGGTAAAAACATGCCAAATCAGCAGTGCAGTCCTTTGTGTACATTGCTCTCAGCTCTGACATCCATACACTGAGTATAGGGTCAGCTTCATGTATCATTAACTTGTTTTCTCGTGTTTACCTTTCCTTCAGATTTCCAGCATGGATTCCCTGAAGCTATACCCAAAACAGTCTCCACCACCCCAGTGGCTCTGTATATTGTCTTACCTCTGGGTGAGTTGCTCTGAGAAGGTGACTTCTGCACAAACAACTACAAATTGCTGCAAATGACAAAACAGCCATCATGTGTCAGCTCTCTCTAAATCTCTCTCAAATGCGTTCCCCACGTAGCAATCGTTTTTCTCGTGGCTGTTGGTGCAATGCTGCTATGGAGGAACTACAGACTGAAGAACACCAACACCATTCACTTCGACAACCCCGTCTATCAGAAAACCACCGAGGACCAAGTGCACATCTGGAGGAGCCACAGCCCTGACGGTTACTCCTACCCAAAAGTGAGTCACTTCAACTAATCTGTTTTACTATTTTTTTCCTTCAGCAGCTTCATACATTTTATTGCAATCAGCACATACAGACTTCAGTATGTATGTTGTGTCTGACATCATTTTTCTTTGCTGTCCTATCAGAGACAAATTGTGAGCTTGGATGAAGAGGCAGACAATCCAGCCTTCACAGAAAACTGAGAAATGTTGGGCGGAGAGAAAGAAGATTCTCGATGATAAGCTACCTGAGACGTCCTTTTTGTATTTTTACCTCACACAGCACAAAGATAAGGAAGTCAAAGCCAGTGTCAGATAAACTTCAACCACTATATCCTCACAGACGAGTGGAAAAACCCGGGTGAAGCAATTTTTTTTTTCTCATCGGGTCAACGGTCGACTGTTCGTTCCTCATAGAATCAAACCAAATCAGATGTTAGATTCCTCAAATCAACACTTTTTTTTATATACCTGTGCCATTGTTCCACATTAATCCACGTAATGTCTCATCATGCCGTAATACTTTTCCAGCAACAGTTTGAGTGAGCTCACTTAATGCAACTTATAAGTGGGAATTTCCTCAAGGTAGAATTCACATTGTAAATATCACTGTTCATTAGTTTTTAAAAAAAATTCATTGTTTTTCATGGGACGTCAACAAATTATATTCACTTTACTTTTCTTACCCACTCTTATAAATATAAGGTTTCAGCCAACAGCAGGTTAGTTTAAGCAGAAACCAGCCAGCAGGCCTCTGTCCCTTGGTAGCAAGATCCTTACTTAATGCGCATGCATGACAGTTGAATCAATCTTCTGTGTAACTCCCAAGAAGGCAAATAAGCGTATTTCCTGAAAAGACAGACTATTTCTCTTTGAACATAAGAAACAAGAAAATCTGAGCCTGACTTCATCAGTCCATCCAGTAGGTGAATGTAACACTAATAAGAATTCTGCATGTGCCAGTTGAACCGGTGTGACCTCAACAAGTCTCATAATTATGTGCTTGTGTGTAATTTTGAGTTTTAAACCACTTATTGCCTCAGTAGTGGAGCGAAAATATCATCCAAAGGGACCTAAGGACACTGCTGCTGTAGTTAACCTTAAAGAATACACACTGCACGCTGCATGTGTGTGTGTGTGTGCCTTGATTTATCCTGTACTCTGTGATCGCCCTCAGATTTCACATATCACCATATGGCCACAGCACGACCCTCCTCAGCAGCTGTCTGCTGTTTCTCCGTACACTTTATCCATTCTCCTGATTTGTGATCAGCTGTCTGTGGGCTGGAGAGTGGTCTTTAAATTTTCCCTCCCCATGCCCCTCTCAGGGGGAGTAGCGCATTCCTCAAAGACCAAAAAAGCTTTGATGCAAACACGTGTGACCGCCGGGGCCGTATCTAATGGTCTGTGCCACGGCACGTGTATATTTACATCCTCCCTTAAGAGCAGAGCTTCATCCCGCCTTATACCAGCGTTCCTGGCAGAGGAAATCCATGTGCCCTATCGCAGTTCTCAGCAGCTGTTTGAGCTCATTTATTTGTATTGCTGACAAATGTGTGCCTTTATAATGACATATTTTGTTCACATGTTCACGTTGGTGCTATTGAACTCAGTGTGTCTGCCAGTTTACAGTGAGTTGTTTGAGGGACGTTGCAGTGTTACATGCAGCTGAGGTTAAAGATGTTATTGTGATGTGGGTTAATGACTGTTTGAGAGGCTTTTAGGTAGTGAAGCTGCACATGAAATGATTTTTGCGTTCACCAACTAACAGTGCAGATTAAGCCTGTAAATATAATGTTCATAAATGTAAATATTGGATGTTGTTTTTTTTTGGTAATAATGTCAGTGTGTTTAGACTTTGTTGTAAACTTTAAACATTTGCTGTACATAAATAAATGCTTCTATTTATTATAGAATCTCTTCTCTCTGGGTTCATTTTTGAAGATTTATGTCTGAATTTACTTTGATGCATAACTTAACATTCATATCAGTCTTGACCACTGATCAACTAATTTCCCCTGTGTTGAGCTCTGTCCCCTTGTTTTCCACTTCTCCCTTCAAGTTATGCAACAGCAAACACAGCAGGAAGACTTAATAGAAAATCAAGGGATACAGAAAACAACTATTTCAACTTACTTTTTGAAAATGCAGCTTCTCTGTTTCTGTGCTTGTAAGCTAGTTTTCATGCAGGTTATGGACAGATTACTTATTGTAGATTTAAAGTTCAGCATTACAACCGTTTGTAATCCTATTTAGCTTATTTTTCTCCTTAACACCAACATGTGGTTATATTTTCTAGTCAAACTCCAATTGCTATTTCATGTTTTGTCAATTCCTCCTGGAAATCTCTGCCTTAAACAACAGATGTTTACAGATGTAAGAAACTGGATCGGGTTTTTGAAAGTTACTTTTTCTATTTAAACTAAGTAGAAAATATAAGTGTGAAAGTAAGTGGAATAGTATTACATGAGACAATTTTTCAGAATTGGCTCTCCAAATATATTTATCACATTATTGACAATATTCTTTTGTTTCTGCATTGGTGCAAATCCATGTATTACTTTTCTTCTCTTGTGTGGCTGAGCAGACATGTGGCAGATGGAAGGTTTTAAAAAAAAGGTACATCAGCCTGTTCGTCTGTTTTCATCCAGCAGCCTTGGTATGCAGACATGGCAGAAAACGTGCAGCGGGGTCTTTTTTCTCTCTCTGTTTTTCAGTGGGGGGGGGGGCTGGCTGTCCTTTTGTAGCTCTTCTATGGAACACGAGAGCTTTTTCCTAGAAAGTCATGTCGTCACAGTGAACGGCAAAACCATGCGGTTTCTTAGAATTTCTTCAGCACTGTGACATCACAGAAAGGAAAAGCAACAACAGTGTGAGTGTCAACATCTCTGCACATAAAAGTAACAGATGGAGTAATGCAGGAGAGAGAGGTTGCACAATCTGAATGTGGTCTGAATACACTAATAAATGTCCTTCATAATTTGATAATATTTATGTTTTTGTTTGCACGTTATTGAATATAATCATTATGATAGAGCACTCTGTGAATGTGAGTAACAGGTGATGTGCCAATAGTATAGTATATTGAGCTGATGTGTATTTTTACAAGCAGAAGTAGAGATAGAGAGCTTCCCATCACACAGCATGGTACATATTCATGAGTAGTTTGTCATATGTTGATAGGAATTTTCATTTGCACATTGAAAGATTTGGTGAGTTTTAAGTTATTGTTATCTCTTAAGATTGGATCAAATATAATTACAGTGACAGTCACATGGCCATTAATCAAATAAGACACTATGATCCACGTTTTGTGGTAGTTTTAAGATTGAGCCACAGCAACAGCTCACAGAGAAGGAAAACAAACAGCTCTGTGACCCTGCAGATCTGTGGTCAAACCCACCAGTGGGCACGTCATGTGCAAGGTTCAAGGCTGAGGAAGAGCGGAAGTGATGAGCTGATAACAAAAGTCAAGGAAAAGATGCAGTGACACATCTATAGACATGTAGGTAAACATAGGAAACAAGCAGTTTGTGCTGACTGTCAGACCTCAATCTGAGGGGAATCTCACACTACTACAGCGATATCCATGTCATCATCGGTCAGTCCGAACCTTTATCAAAGCAACAAGACTCACAGTCCTACAATACAATTTGTTTTTGTTTGCTCAGATTGTAGAAAAATAGCGGCTCTTCAGTGAAAAGTTTCATCTGAATCCCTCGCATCATTAATCATTGATGCAATCACAAAGGTCATGTACGACAGGTTGAATCATTGCAGTCACCTGCACAGATGAATGGAATAAATGCTGCTAAAGTCATGGAGTGTTTTCTACTCGCTACATGAAACAGGATGGTTTCCTGTTTCCATTATGCACAATCACAAACCTTATACATTCTGGTGAAATTTCCGTGACGTTCCAATACATTTCATCTCACGTTTAAGACACGTGATCTCCCATAGTGTGAGGATATGACATTACAGCTCACCTGATGCTGCATAAACAAAACCAACCAGTCGGGAGCCCGGTCCCTGAACATCACTGACCTTTGTTCAGACTGTGAGAGACACACAACTCGCCAGACAATGGTTTGACCAGTGCCTCTAATAATATTTGATTAAAGTGTTCACAGAGGATTATATTTTGTAGTTTATATTCTACGAGTTCAGTCATTCTCATAAGAGGATAGCTTCTCCTCAGATAACCTTTAACGACAAGCAAAAAATTGAATATAATCGAAAATCCTTAAAGCTCAGATGTTTATGTTTCTCCACAATTCTGCAAAAATGATAATGAATTGACTTTTTATCCAGATTTTTTTTGAAGGTTTATTGATTCTAGTGGTTTAATGAATATTTGTCCAGCCTAACATGTCATACAATAAGACAAGTAGGAGAACGTGCATGGATATCTTGGCAACATCAATAACAATCAACTTTTCTGATTAGTTTAAAAATTGTATTCAGTGGTTTCATGTCATTTTTCTTTATTCATATCCATAATTACACAAGATATTAATCTTCCCTTACTATATTACTCATTTCCCCTTGATGGGAATGTCAACATTATAAGGCTGTTTATTGATTTTGTTGAAAACCATATTTTTGTGTTGCCAATATTCAAACAAAGACATGTTTGATCAAGCCACTATGCACTTGTCAACTTTTCAGCTGTTGGGGAAAGTATTTTTACACTGACAAAACAGCCTTTTAGATTTCCCAAAACAGAAATTTAGAGGTCTATAACAGGAGATATGAGATGAATAAGGCCAAAACTTTGTGTTTATCTGCTGACATATGATTCTTGTCTTGTCTTGATGTCTTTGACCCACATATATCTGAGTGATGTCAGTCAAGTCAGGTTTATTCTGCAAACACATCTTCTTCATCCCAACCTGCTCTGATGGGACATGACGTCGTACTGTTTGGCCTCGGCCGTCACACAATCTCGCCCCTTCACCTCTTCCCAAATCGAGTAAACATCCTCTCCAGTGGGCTAAACCGTGGGGGGCAAAGTGTCCTGACATTTCACAATCAAACTCTACTGATCAGCAGAAGGAGATTTGAGGAGGATGCCATTCCCTTTGTTTGCAAAATGACTAAAATGTATCCCCCTTGTTAACCTGCCACCCCCTCCTCCATCCCCTAGTAGCAGACAGAGTACAGACAGACTGCTGCCTGAAGTATTCCTACAATATTCCTATGACATTTCTATGATCATTCACTTGCATCTATGAAAATACCCCCCTGAACCAACCACCTCTGTAACAAAATGTTTAAGGGTAGACATAAGATAAGATAAGATAAGCCTTTATTCGTCCCACAGTGGGGAAATTCACAATGATGACATATGACTACAGATATAGTTTTTAGGCTACCATAGGGTCAGGGGCAAGGGTTATGACATTCAACCCTGTTAAAAATCAACTACTGCTAATCAGTATTATTTCCCCTTTGTGGGAAATGTTATTTACACGCTTACTGTAAGTGACTGACTGATAAACATTGACAGAGACTGTCACTCTGTGTCAGTATTAGACTGATGTATATTATGATGGCTTTGGTTAAGTGTCAGAAATTTAATAGGGAAGTTATTGTGAGTACTATATTAATAAATTGTTTACTGTTTATTTTTTTGCAAAAGATTTGCTAATTAATTACAAATGGGTATATGTGTCTTTGTCAACTTTATAAGCACTTTCTGCATGTTTTCATCCATTTTGATAATGTTCTTATTTGAATACCTTCATTAAATGCCAGCACTAAAGTATACTGCTTATTGTTATTATAGATTGATAAATTGAATGATAAATATTCTTTTTTTAACAAATGCAGTTTTAAGAAATAGTAAGTAAAATAAACACTAAAATAAGCTAAAATGTAGCTAAATACACACAAAAAATCCAAAGATTAAAAGATGAGATTGTAGATGATAAGAAAAGAATTAAAAAGCTGTCAGAGGAAAGAAGGCATTTCATTTGTTCTCATGGTTTATTTCAAATAACCTGATACCTTTGGGAGGTCCCCTCAGGGAAATTGACATTTCATTTTACATCCCGTCCAAGAAACATAATATGTAAGAAATAAGAAACAAATATGTTTCTGTACAATTTTAACAACCTATTGTTTTTTTTTTATTGTGTCTGAAACTGAAAATCAGGAACCAACAACTTTGGGAATAAAACATAAAAAAAAATACAGGAAGATAAGCTGCAGATATTCTATAGATTTGCTTCTGTCTGCCATCGTAAAAAATATCTTCAAGGCCAAAGTGATGAGAAACATTTGTGAAACACAAAATAAGATCAAATTTAGATGAATGAAATTTAGTAGCAGTGCGCCCCCTACAGGACAATTAATGTAATCTCTGAGCCGTGCACCGGAAACCACGTGGTCCAGCTTTTCACACGCGCATGTAGCAGCTGAAATGATTTCCCTTTGCTAGCGCGTAGTTTCAATTATAACTTAAGTCCGTCTTCGTCATTAAAACCATGTCAGACAAGTCGGAATTAAAAATCAACTCCAGTTTCGCGCATAAATATGAGAAATATCGACAGAAAGAAGAGCTGCAGAGACGTAAGTGTGCCCCTGTTAGCTAACGATGCTAAGTTCATGTACCAGGCTAACAACTCAACGTGGGAATGTGTCTCGGTCTCTTAAGTTGTTTTCTACGACACTGTGTTATTTCCTGAGTTTAATATCTGTGTGTCCTGTGTTGTTGTGCAGTGAAGGACCGATATGGAGACCGAGCTGATGAGTCTGGCTCCGAGTCGTCCGAGTCCAGCTCTGATGACAGTGAAGTGGTTAGCATCGCTGCTTCTTCTCTTTCCACCCTCCATCACTAGATAACGGTGTCTTAGTGACAGTCTAACAGGTTGTCTCACTTTGATTTGCCCTCGCAGGAATTGGACCCTGAAGTCGAAAGGGACTTTTACAGAACATTGTCACTGCTGAAGAAGAAAGACCCCATGATCTATCAGAAAGATGCAAAGTTCTACTCAGAAGGTGATTTAAGTACCATCACTGCTGTTGCTTTCACAGCCATCTCCATCTTTATTTATATCAACAAGGGATCTTAATCTGTGGCTTTCAGGTGCATCCACCAGTGATGAGAAGCCTTCAACCTCCAAAAAAGCAGTAAAGCCCATGTATCTCAAGGACTATGAACGTAAAGTCATACTGGAAAAGGAAGGGTGAGTGAGCTCCTCATGTGCCATTATTTACTATATTTGACTTTCACACAGTTTAATCAATGAAATGATACATGACATGAACGTTTTGCCAATGTTTATAACCTATTGCAAATGGCATATTGGCCATTATGACACATTGGCTATTTATTTATCTCAGCAACCTGTTTTTGGTTTTCGAATCTAGATTCATCACCTATATTATTTGTACACATAAAGTCTGCTTTTGTCTCATCCTGTAAGAACTCCAACCTGCAACAGTTAATGCAGGCTCTGATCTTTTTGTTTTTGTCTTACAGCAAATTTGAAGATGATGATGACAGTGATGATGAGGAGGCCGCCAAGAGACTAGAGGTAGACCACGTTACCAGATATTAATGTTCCCTCTGGAATATGGAGATACTTACCAGCAACAGATGTTATATTAAACCCCATTGTTTTCTTTCAAAGAGAGCTGCCTCTCCGAGCTACATTCAGGAGCAGAAGGAGCTGAAGGAAAGGTAAGACTCAAACAGTCTGAAAGTGTCTTGGCAGTTTAACTCACAGACTATTTATGGAATTCAAAATCTCTCTCCAGCTTCCGTAAGTTCATCCAGGACAGCGATGATGATGATGACGATGACAAGGACTGCGGGGGAGATGGAGAATCCCAGCTGCTGACCAGGAGGATCAAAACACAGGAAGAGAAGGTCAGAAATGTTTACTAGTTACTTCTCATCTTGACTGAAGAGACACGCAAAAACATTACAGATCAGAATGAACTTCTCTGCCTCTGTATCTGTTTGTAGGATGAAGAAGAGGAAGACTATGTGCAGTGGCTGAAAGGCCAGGCTGAGCTTGAGGGTCAGGAGGAGGTGAAGGACATGGTGAGTTTGAGAAAAAGCATATCAGAGAAATTAATTCAGAGGCTTGTGTTTAACTTGGTTTCTAATGTGACTGGTTTGTGTTGAGACAGAAATACTTAAGGGACTACTGGAATGATCCAGAGTTGGATGAGAAGGAGCGTTTCCTGAGAGACTACGTCCTTAACAAGGGCTACCTAGAGGAGGACGATGATGATGAACGGTATGCTGCTTCCTCTATGATTGTTTAGTAACATAAGTAGCAACATAAAGCATTTATATGCAGCCTAATAGCTACATAAACACTTGTGATGCATTCAGGATCCCAACCTACGATGAGGTTGTCCAGGATGAGGTGGAGGACTCTGAAGAGGAAGGAGAGTCTTTCTTAGAGCGACAGGACGACTTTGAGAGAAGCTACAACTTCCGCTTTGAAGAGCCTGATGCTCAGCAGATCAAGACGTACCCCCGAAGCATCGCCACCTCTGTGCGCTCAAAAGACGATCGCAGAAAACGCAAAAGGCAGGAAGTGAAAGAAAGGAAAGACAAGGTGATATATTCAAGAAATCTAACCTGTGCTCTCTCTGCTCCTCAGTGTTAAATCTGAATATATCTTCATTCATTTGCTAATATAAACAAACCCTTCTCTTTCTCTGCTTTTCTTTTCATCCCTTTCTGCATAACTATTTCAGGAGAAAGAGCAGAAGCGGGAGCAGCTGAAGCAGCTGAAAAACTTGAAGCGAAATGAGATTGTAGAGAAGCTAAAGAGGCTTCAGGAGCTGACCGGCAACGAGCAGCTCGCCTTCAGTCAGGCTGACCTGGAGGGAGAGTTTGATCCACAACAACACGATCAGCTCATGCAGGTGGGTGTATGCCCACACTCCCATAAAAGAATGGATACATACAACACACAGTTCATTGACTGTGCAGGACAGTCTCAGTTTTTGACATTCCTGTGCTCGCTTAATAGCTAAAACCCTACCTCAAACAGTGATTGCCTACTGTTGTTTTCTTTTCTAGTTCCATCAAAACTCATTAACTGCAACATTTGTTTTTTTCTTCCTGTTTGCAGAAATTCTTCGGAGATGAATACTATGGGGGAGAAGAAGAGGAGAAGCCTCAGTTTGATGATGATGATGAACTTGAGGGTAACCGTGTGTTTTCGTCATGTTGCCTAATGCAGCAGTTTGAATTCTTAAGTAGCAACATGAGGAGCAGTCAGTAATTTTGTCCTACATGTGTGTTATACACATATCATATTATACAGTCTAAAGATGTAAGCCATGGCTTGTTGTGCACAACAGAGCACTGGAACTGGGACACATGGACAGGAGAAGAACAAGGGGACGGCTACGGTGAAGAAGAGTACGATGGAGAGGACTGTGATGCCTCTGAACCTCACTGCGATGATGAAGGCTTCATTGTGAGTAGATTCATTTTTACCAAAAGCACTATTTTATCCTCTCAGCTGCTCAGAAGTCGACTTGACAACTCGCTCACCCAAAGTCGACCTGTTAAAACAGATGGATGCAGACTACGACCCCAACCAGCAGACTACCTCCAAGAAGAAGAAGAAAAAGGAGAGGAAGAAGCTGCAGAAAGAGGATATGCCACAAGTGGGCAAAAAGAGGAAAAAGTCTCACTTTGCCGAGGTCATCACCAAAAACAAACCTGTGTTTGATCCACGTGAGTATCTGAACCTCCTGCCACTGAAACACAACTTTTCCTGAGTCATCAACTTTCTAATGATTTGTAGTCATTATCTAAATGAAGGCTGAATATGTTTCAGAGGAGAAAAGCTTTGAGCAGTACTTGGACGAGTACTATAAGCTGGACTATGAGGACATCATAGATGACCTCCCATGCAGGTTCCGCTACAGGCAGGTCCTGCCCAATGACTTCGGCCTGAGCACTGACGAGGTGAGAACAGCAGAGCTTCCACCAACTTTTACAATTGACTGTTCACTAAGCCCTGATTAGCATTGAAATGTTCTTTAATTTTTGAAACAGTGGGTCCTTGAGTTCAGACAGAGGTACAGACTTCTCATTTCTAAATGGCAACTGACGATTTTGCTGCTCACTTTAACATTAGCTCCATGAGTTGTTCTTGTCTTGTCCATGAGTCTCCTAATGTCTTATAAGCAGCTGCAAGGGACTGTCATTTAGTGTAGTTTTGACAGCCCCTGTAGACAAAAGTGATTAAGTTTTCTAAAGTGAATACTGCATTTCCTATGAGCACCCCTGTGTCTTGATCTGCAAAGCATTTGTTTCTGGGAGAGAGTGAAAGAAGCAGTTAGCAGGACGCATAGTGCTGAAGTTCTGTGTCTGTGGCTATGGAAGATTAATAACTGTAAAATGATTATGGCGACACAAATTAACCTTTTTTTTTTAGTACCGTTCACATACCTAGATTACATATAAGCCTACAACTAACAGATTTGGTTGCTCTGTAATGCTTATTTTTAGAGAAAGTTTTATCAACATTCCCCATATTACATGTCTGTCTAGGGGGACAAGAGGCCCAATTCAGGAGCAGTATTGAATCCTTTTCAGTCCCACAATTCTCTCCAACAAGGTTGACTAATGTTTTTGCCTGTGCTTAATCACAGTTCCTTTCGGTTGGCTTCATTGATCTGCTGTGCCTAGTTGCTAAGCTGTGATTGGACTACCTCTGTTGGGAAAGGGTTTTAGCAAACAGTCAATTGTAATATGATTTAAACAAAATGATGGATATAATATAGTCTGGCTGGATGCTGCAGTGATGAGCCTTGAGGTGACTGATCTGGTATTGCTTTCCCTCCGGGGAGAGCTCTGACCAGGGAATGATCTCAATTTAATCTTCTCTCTGAGCAGAGCCCACAGTGATTAGATCAAGCCTCAGCAAATGTGAAATAATTAAAGTAGACATAAACTTTTAAAAAGTGTAAGTGTTATAAAACTGGACCAAACGTGTAACAGAGAGATGTGACGAGAGTTGTTGATTTGAACTAATTAATGACTGTGGTTCTTCCCCCAGATTTTAAATGCTAATGATAAGGAGCTGAACCACTGGTGCTCTCTGAAGAAGACCTGCATGTTCAGGTACTGACTCTGTCCTTCATGTTAAAGTGGTACATCTATTCTGTTGTCTCAGGTAATTTATTACTATTATCATTTTGTTTTGTGCTCTCAGGTCTGATAAGGAAGAGATGAGTGATTTGAAGAACTATAAAATCAAGGCCCAGAATGAAAAGAAGAAGAAAGAAATCCTGAGCTCTGTGTATTCTGAGTGAGTATAACACAATGTACATAGTAATCAGCTGGACTCTTGATATTAAATCCAGTTTACAGGAGCAATATTTGTTTCAACTTAATCTACAGGGAATTTAAAGAGGAGGAAGAGGCGAAGACCAAGGTGGGGAAGAAGCGAAGAGATCGTCTGAAGAACGCTGAGAATGAAGGCAGAGACGGTGACGCCGCTTCCATTACAGACCCTACAGAAGAGACGCTAGCCCAAGCTCTCAGAGAGGCTGGGGACGAGTCGGCAGAGGAAGATGAAGAGATTCTGATACCCAGGAAGAAGAAGATGAAACAGGAGGAGGAGCCTCAGACAGTGACTACTGCTGAGGAAGCAGCAGTTAAAACTGAGGTGAAAAACAGGACTGAGAGGCCAAAATGGTCCAAGAAGAAGCACAAGCATTCAGGATCAATTGGGGTGAAAATAGGCGGCCGGGAGTTCAGTAGACAGAGACTGAAGGCCTATGGGCTGAACCCCAAGAGACTGTTCTTCAGACAGCTCGGCAGACAGAAACGAAAAGAACGGGAGAAGAGTGAAAAGCAGAAAAAAAAGGAGTGATAATGGCACCGAGCCAGTGTTGATGGGACAATCGAGTGATTTTTATGATAAAAATTACATACATTTTTGAATTTTGTTAACTATTCATTACTCATTGACCTTTTTGATTTAAAAGAAATTATGATGAAAATACTTAAAAAGTGGCTTCAATGAATTGATTTTTTACTTGTAATTTATGTTTATGCTTAGAATTGAGTATAAAATTTGATTATGAGGTTAATAGGGATTTGAATATGTTTCTCTTGCTACATTCATACTGTGTTTTTGATTTCACAAAAACTAATAAACATGCAGCTAAAATTTGATCCCTGTGCATTTTTCTAGACATGCCATTTCTGATAAGGTTTGATTGAGTAAGAAAATACTTAATGCTTGTTATTAAGATGTTTGTCCATATTCTTCTATGGAGCATTTCCAAATACAAAAAACAAAACAAAGCAGTGTATAGTTTGAACTAGGTGGATTAGAGCAGTGCACCAAACAGTACATGCTCATAATGTGTGGACGAGATAACTGTAGTTATGTAGATGTGAAATCCTTCAGAAGTGGAGTTCCTCTCTTGACCCTGGTCACAGTTTCAAAATACATTTATGGATGTATAAACACCACACCTTGATAAATGTGCTTTTGTGTGTGGGATTCACTAAGCATTTTAAGAAGTGGTGTGGAAAAAATAATTTAATGTTAAACTTCAGAAGAAGAGGTGGTGCGCCTTTGAGATTGTATAATTTCTATGAAATGACAGAAAACCAACCATGAAACCCACTCATAACACATTTAGCATTTGGATATAACCCATAATTTATCGATGACGATAGACATTTCTTTGAAATGTAGACATGTTGAATGAATTAAAATTTTCATTCATTACAGTGGCTGAATGATAAAATGACTTATTTCACTCAATGTAAAGAGGAAGTCATTTAAATACCTTGATTGTTTGATTTCATACTATTTTTATTGATATTATACAGTCAAGTAATCTCTCATATAAGCTATTGTTAAATTTTATTTTTTATTTGTCCAGCTACATTAAGCTAAAACTAAGAACTGACAAGTAGAATGTTTAAAAAAATTTAATGTGGATGAAAAATCAGGAAATTAGAAATTAGAACAGGAGACAACTGATGAGACAAGAAGGGCTGTTTTCAGACAGTTATCTTTGGAAAAAATACTGTATATCCTGTCCTGTCCACTAGGTGGCGGTGTGCAATGGAGTGGTCACTCCAATGACCGAAGAAGAAGACGAACAGGCGCGCACAGGGTCTGAATTTGAATCCCGGAACAGAACCGAGCGGTATGTTTTCTACTTCAGTTCTCCAAAAAGAGGCCGATTTATTCCATAAACATTGTTCTTACGAGTTATTTATAGAGTCAGCCATTTTACTTGTAACTTGTATTATATGTCAGTATCATTTTATCTTAGTTTAGCTAAGCTAGTCGCGTAACTAGCGTCTACACTCAAACGTCCTGTAAAACTGTGTCGTTTTGAACAAGGTAAACAAACAGGGAGGGCTTTATACATTTTACGTATAATTGAATGTCTACTGTTGATTTGACTGTGAAATTCAACCTGAGTGTCAGTGTTGGAAATTAATACATTTACTAAAATGAGTTTCTTAAGTACAGCTTTGTGGTCACTGTTGTGCATTTCTTATTCTTCTGATCGTTCATTCACTTCAAATAACGAACTCTTTGCTCAGCTACATTTATCAGAAAGTTAAGATACTATTGTTTTACTTTGTGCTTTGAAAGTAAAATATTAGCATGAATTGTTTCGAATCAAGCAGCAGTTATTTATATATGTATCAGTGAGCAGTAAAAGTTTTTATTCTTGAGTACAATATAGAACAATTTACTGCCTGAGTGCTGCTGCAGTTGAGTAAAATCTTGAGTAAGTAACAGGAACTTTACATGTTTATAAAGTATTATTACACTGTGATATTGTCACTTCTGTTGAATGTTATTGCACGTTTCTTCACCACTGGAGAAGGAGACTGATGTTTATATTGTTTTGGTTCTTTATTTAATATACATAATATATATATTTAATATAGCTTAACCACCCTTGATGTTCTCTCACTCAATGCACCGTGAAGACAAATCACAATATATTTGGTTTAATCTCTTCTTTTATGTGTTTTCTAGTTGCAGGTGTCAACACAATGGCTCAAGGTCACAAATTTCAAGACTTGGAGGAGACGGGGGAGGCATTGGTGGCCTTCATCAACAGCAGCCAACCGGAGAAACTAATACGAGTGAAGGATGATAATCAGGCCCTTTTTTATCAACACATAGAGACAAAAAAGATGCTGATGCAGATTTTAAAAGGCAAGTGACAAGACATTGTTTCTCACCTGTCAGTGTTTTCTGCAGTCTAATTGAACTGGGCACTATCTCTTATTTGCAGTATATGAGGTTGTGCACCAGTCCTGTGAAGTGTCTAATTGAATGTCACCAGCCAATTATATTCTTCATGCATCCATTGCACTTTCCAAATGACAGTGTTTCTGACTTGGATTCAGACCTTCTGATCTTCGTGTTCAGCTTTCTCTATTTCTTACTCCTTTGTCATCTCTCTATCACTCTCCTCCATCCCCAGATGTGGCTCAGATTGAGGAGAGTGCAGGCCAGAGGCTGCTGGACATGGAGGAGGAGAAGAAGCAAAGGGACAATGAGGTGGAGACCCTGGAGGAACAGCTGAGGCAGTGCACAGCCAAGAGCCAGATCACTGACTCAGAATTACAGTATCTTTTACGTCCAGAGTGGAAAATGTAATGAAAAGTGTCCAAATCTTTTCAGTGCCATTTGTGTTTCGTGTCTTGCTTTATGTGCACTTTTTTTGTTAGCATCCTTAATCCTGCCTCAGATTTCTGCAGAGAGAGTTGGAAAGTCTGAGAAACAATGAGCACGAGCTTCAGACTCTTCAGAACGAGGTGGATGAAGACACCACTGAGGTCATCCCTTCAGCAATGTGAGTCTCAGATATTGAGTAATGAAAGGGTTTTAAAGAATCATCCCACTGTTTTACTGCCTCAAGTCACCACATACTCAACATATAAAATGAAAATGACCCCACAAGAATTTAAAACTCTTCCCCTCTTTTTGACTCTGTTACTTGTTTTCCAGTACTTTCAGGAAAATGCACATCGTATTGTTTATCTGACTTTATCTGAATCTTGATTATTTCTTTCTCTGGAAGATGCGTACAAGGGTGGGATGCTACTGTAGATAATATTAAAACTCTATAGTAATAGTATAATGCAATCCAATACCTTTGCTCTTTCTGAAGGTTATGTTGAGAGGTGTTCATTCAACATAGAGCACATTGCAGATTGAGTTCACGTTCTTTATATAACATTGGAAAAACTATGTGTGCCACTTTCAGCCGCCACCAATTGCTCTGACCTCTGACTGGAATGCTTTTGTTTCAAAGTAAAGTTTTTGTTTTCATGGGACAGGTTGTAAGTAGTTTGATGTATTCTCCATTTTTGTTTAAAATCTTCCCTCAACAGATATGTGGCTCAGGTGTACTACCTTATAACCAAGATCAAGTGGGAGTATGACACACAGCCCAACATCTTAAAAGGAGGTATAGTTTCCTAATTGATTTATGGTTTATCTCGTGTCAGTGCATGTGTGTCTGTTAATATGGCTTCAGCTTGTTTTCTCCTCTTGCAGTGCACTATGGTGCAGACCTGGCCACTCCCATCAACATTGACACATCCATGCGACCTCGGAGTGACGTGAGCGACCAGCTGTGGGGCTTTGTCAGTACTGAATGGTAGATGAAGGATATTGATGTTGTCAGAAATCTTGTGCACATTATTTTTGTTTGTTTTTGTTAGTGTTCTGTTTTACACAACATTTACATTGTTTTAAAAATTAAATATCTCAGACCTTTCGTTTAGTAGTTATTCTCTAATTCTATTTTGGCAGCATGGATTCATCAGAGCGTTTTGTAGTGTTAATCCAGAGGGGCAGAGGGGGTGTCGGCCACTAGATGTCGCTGCACAACTGTTTTGTTATGTTTTTTAAAAGCCTACATGTTTTCCTTGGAATGACTCAAACTCAGATGAGACATAAACTCCTTTATGCAGTGTTTCCAAATAGAGTTTTTACTTGGATTACAAGATGACAACAGAGTAGTTTTCGTGATAGCCATGCAAAATCCGTGTGCTGAGAAAGACAAGAGATGGTGTTGAAAGATTTAGAAGAAGCCTCCAGATGGATTAGTCAGACTGGTTTCTATAGAATAGACCAGTGATTCCAGACCTTATTTGTCTGATATACCCAGACAGCACTGACAGATCAGCTCAAGTGCCCCTTCATCAACACCATCAGTCATGTTCCAAATGTGAACACCTTTTCGTTAGTTTCAGCAAACCCTTTCAACTTCTCTGCTTACTTGCTAACTAGTTTGTCTGGTTAGTTGCAACATGTCACAGATGACTCAGTTAATGGGCAACTTACTGCTTATTTATTTACTAAAAATCAGCATTCAACCGATCTGTAATCCCATTTGACTGTTCCTTATTTTTTCTTAACACAAATATGTATATATATACTTTTTAATTAAAGGTGTGATGTGTAACATTTCTGCATTCATATGTATAAAAACAGCTACACATGTGATATATATTTTTTTTGTTGTGTGGCATTCTTATAGTATCCTAAATGTTTCCAATAACTCGCTCTAGTTGTAATAACCTCTGGGGAAACCCAGGAAACACCAGATGATACGTCAGAGAGGAAGGAAGTCTGTCTAGCTATTGTTTGACTGCTCACTGGTGATGGAGCGCAATTATTCATTTTCATCGGAAATGGTGTTTTAGGGTGTTTTTTGACAACGATTCCCATTGAATCATTTTCCATAACCAGCCCGTCCTTGCCTGCTCAATCAACCCATATCTATATTTATGATTAGGCAGGAATGTCTAGTGGCCCTAGTAATTCTGACAGGAGCAAAGGAGGAAGCCAGGTGACGTAGTGCAAAGAGTCTGCGTGTGGACGAGGACGGGTGGCTGTCAGAGTCTCACCCGGGAGACGTCTGTTCAGGTCCCGTGTGAAACCGAGTCAACTTTGGTTTATTTTTATCTACGTAACATAGTAGCATGCTTATTTTAACCCAAACCATGTTCTTTTCCTAAAACAAGTGGTTTTGGCGCCTCAGCCTAACCAAACTGCCACAGTCACGTTAACCTTATGACAATGGATGTCTGGTTCGCCTGTCGCTGGTACTCTGCAATGGTCATGTGTTGTTTTGGGAGTCATTGTCAGTTGACCTCTTCAGTCCTTTGGGTATAATGATGTGTTGCCCATGATCCCGTGGTGCCTAACCGTCATCTGACTCCCTCTTTTGTTTTGATTGAAAGACCTCAAGTGGTAAAAAATTACGTACATTTACAGTTTTTCTCAGTCGCTTTGGTGCGTTTCTCACATCACTATTAATATTTGCACAACAGTTAGTACATTTCTCAAAACAATTAGTACAAACTGCAAAACTGAGTAGATAACCTGCAAAAGTGCCTCACTTGCTCAAAATGGATTGTTCATTCCTCAAAAGCAAGTATTCATGTCAATGAATGTGTCAGTGTCAACAAAATGAAAAGTCCTGACACCATTGTTTATGAACAAGACAGTCAAATGGCTTAGTCATGTTTTCATTATGACAGTTTGCTCTGGAAGTGTTTTCAAATGCAAAAAGTCAGATCTTGGTGACACCACCTGAAAATGCTCAAGACAGCACTATACACTGTTTGCACAGCCATTTGAAAACTACAGTAAAGTTACACATTACTGTATTTAGTGAGGTCACTGAGAACAACACACTGAATACGTATGTTTCACATTTTTACTGCGTATGCTCTTTGCAATTCTAATTTGTTCAAAGCATTGTGCAAAAGAAACAGCCTTTGGGTAGAGCTGTGCACAACTGTGAACAATACTGCAGTACATATTGGAACTGAACATACAACATACACAGTAGTGCAAATCATTCAAGCACATGCTGCAAACCACTGTCTGACCAGATCTGAGTGGTGAAAACGCACATTACAACAAACAACAACATACGTGTTCGGATGATCTCCAGTTAGACCCCTCTCTATTAGGGATTATGTCCCTGGAAAGAGTGTCAGCAGATGTTGTGTGTTGTATGGACCAAGATGGGGGATATGAGTGAGGACGCCATTTTCTGAGATGGCTGCACACAGTGTAACATTCCCTCCTCGTTGGCCTGGGACATCATAAGTACAGTTCATTTTGACTGACATGACATAAGCAAATGATAATGTTAAAAAACAGCAGAGAATTGTATGAAAGCAACTGATGCATGTCCAAAGGATTTGCAATTTGTTGGAAAGAATGAGAAACTGCCACTATGATGTGCACAAATGACTAAATGTTGTGGAGGTTGAACTAACAGTTATGAGAACTTTAATTCTGATCAGAGAAACGCACCAAAGCGACTGAGAAAAACTGTAAGATCAGTATCATTCTTATCTGTTATCCTATTTGAATGTTTTTCATCCCTAACTCAAATGTGTTTATTTACACATACTTTTGAATTAAATCACATTTGCTATTTTTTTTAGAGTTTAGTTAATCAGTTGAGCTTTCCATTTACCATTGCCACTAAATAACATGTTTTTTTACAGCCTGGCTGACATTGGCAGATGATTTTAGATTTCATTTAGTTTAGATGTTTCGGTAAGTAATATAATTTACACTCAACACTAATTTTGTTTGGCATCATTCGCTAGGTCTCTTTCTGATGTATTGAGGAATTAACCTGTGCCAATGCATTATCACCACAGGCATCTGTAAGTCAAACCACCAAAACAATCTCATCAATTCAGACAGGACAGTGGTGAGTTAATGAAAGGAGAACTAGTAGTGTGATAATGTATCTGTATGGGAACAAAATGCAGAAATTTAAACCTATATCTAGGCACCATTCATGGTGCCCACACAGTTTCTGCACTATGAAGGATGTGTGTTGTGTTATTATTTGCTCTACTGAGAACTGAAACTTCCTCCTTCTTTGAAAAGACCTTTATTCCGCGACCGAGTACCACTGCAGTGCAGCGAGTGGTTAAGAGTGGGCAGGGTGACATTCGCTTGTTAGAGAGGCTCATACTCACACATACCATCACTTGGAAGAACCATGCACCAATATGTGGTGGCCTTACGGTAAACAGAGCAGCTACCAGCTAACACAGGCTGGTTTCTGCAGCTTCATGTGTACCTCAGCCACAGGCTCACATCATATTAAGTGGTTAACAAGTGGTTTGCACAGAGGTAGTGAAGTCGAAGTCAAGATTGAGCCCTCCCTGCCTTTATTTTTTCTTTCATTGCTTCTCTTGTTGAAGTCTCCTGTGTGAATATGCAACATTGTAAAGTAGCGGATTACTAATTATCACTTGGATTTTTACTGAACTTGCTATCAACCAGTGTACTTTCAATATTAAACATGAACTAACTTGTGATATGGGGTGGTATGATCTCTCCACCAAGTCAATGCAGGGACATTTGTTTTCTATGTATCTGATCACTTTGTGTTTATTTACATAGTGCATGTATATTTAAAAAAAAACATGTTTTGGGGCAAAGAAAAATTCTGTTTATATTTTAATAATGAAAAAAAAAACAGATTCACATCTTCCAATAGCTTATAATGTCATTATTTAATCTCAACTAATTATTCAGACTTTTAAAAGACTTTTAAATAAAGACTATTAAATACAGCAGGTTTACATATCTAATCTATGCTATATATTATATATATTTTATACATACATAGTATATATCAGTATAATGTTTAGTTTACATTATTTTGGTTTGGTAAATTATTAATTGTGTGTTTATAGTGTATATATTGAACTATGTATAGATATAAATATAATAACAGGTGTGAGTGCTACATATGTATTCAAGTTTTGATTAGTATTCAGAGATATGAAGGATGTTTCGTCGGTGAGAGAAAACTTTTCTGGCAAAGAAAATTTGGATCAGCTGAAGTAAACACACATACAAACTTCCATGTAAACATCATTCACATGTTTTATTCAGTGCACATATAAAATTGGCATCATAACTTAAGTGAGTTTTTTTTTACAATACAAAATGCAGCTCAGAAAAAGGTTATATATATTTACAAGCTACACTTAAAAAATTAGTAAATATTTTTTTTCTCTTTACATTTATGTACAATATTACAACTGGCAAAATGTCACTGTCACCACAATGAAATTTCCCAGCATTTTGAAGCCCACACACACACACACACACACACACACACTCTTGCCTGGGTTTTGACAGGTCTCTGCTGTGTGGAACAAGATTATGTTTGCACCCTTTCACAAGAACAATCAATTAATATAATTTCACTGTGAACCTTCTCCAATAAGAAAATGACTCTTTGGACTTTTTTTGGCTGCAAGCTATATCACATCACTGCGATGCTCTAGTTTGTTAAAACCAAGAAGGCGTCAGCAAACCTCCGCTATCAGTTTTATTGCTTTTAGTCATTCATCATGTGTCGCTACATATGTCGAAGGGACCTCCAAAGCTGCAAACCGGCTAAACGCAACCCTCCATATGACGTGTTCAGTGCGTCTCCAGGCCGCCGAACCTCTGATCTCGGCCGAGGGGACCTCTACCCAGCATTCCTGCTGACCAAAACTCACATGGCAGAAATTACATGGTTTTGGCAGCAGGGTTTGGGTGTGGATCTTCTGTGTTTGTAACAACATATCATTATATGCTACACAGGGAGAGGAGATAAGAATAAATCTCATGCGTGGGCCCCCGGTCGATCAGATGTGCTGCATAATTGGCTGCATTTAATTTGACTTCTTTGATTTCTTCTTATGTGCAAAATCAAACACTGATAAAAAAAAATGAAATGGCATTGTTTCCAGAAGGACTATCCTCTGACAAATACTGGCCTTATTTTCAGTGTCTAACAGACAAATGTAATGCTTTTTTCTAAATAAGAAACAGCCTGCTACTATTAATGCACTGACATTTTCTGTTTGTCAGATTTAAACCATTATAGAAAATATCCACAGAAAGTTGAAAAAGTTCATATCTGTCTCCCAATTTTGACATCTCCCACATACACTGAGCTTATTCTGTTCATGAAGATTAATACCAAAACTATGGCAGAGTGCAACACAAAACCTCTGCTCCTGCAGTTCATGTTCGCTCAACTGGAGCAGATATGCAACCCAGATCAGTGGTCTAAGTCTCAGTCTGAATGTTTGCTCTCAGTCTTTTGTCATGTTTTAGACATCCTGGGGTAAATGGCTTTGATAGTGGAGGGTGTTAAGTTACCAGAGGATACTGTCGTCTCCAATCCCTCCAGTCTGTGAGAGGCTGCATCAGTCTTACTGGTGCTGCACTCCAGGAAGGGCATCCCGATCTTCTTCACCTGTCCGTCTTTAGTCATGAGGCAGTGGCGGCAGAGCAGCCTGAGGATGGCCCTCCTCATGTCCTTGCTGGTCAGGGTGTAGATGATGGGGTTAAGAAGGGAGTTGAACATGGCGATGCCCAGGAAGTAGTCTGCCTTGAAGAGCACCTGGCAGCTTTGGGCTGGACAGCAGAAGTCCAGCAGGAGGAGGATGAAGAGGGGCAGCCAACAGGCGATGAAGACCCCCAGGACGATGGTGACGGTCTTCAGCAGGGCCATGTACTTCTGGGACTTGCGGTAGAGGCCTTTGCGCTGGGGAACCGAAGCAAGGCGCTGGGTGTTGGACTTGACGATGCGGAAGATGCGGACGTAGAGCACCACGATGGACATGAGGATGGCGCTGAAGATGGTGATGCAGAAGAGGATGTAGCTCTTGGCGTAGAGCGGCAGGACTGTGGAGCACTGGTCCAGCTGTCCTATACAGTTCCAGCCCAGGACAGGAAGGATGCCCAGCAGCACAGACAAGACCCAGCTCGCTCCGATCAGAGCGAACATGCGCCCCTGTTTGTCCCCCTGGTACGGCTTCATTCTCACCATGGTGACATGACGCTCTATGGCAATGGCCAGTAGACTGATGACCGAGGCGGCCAGCATGATGAACACACCCCCCTCCCTCAGGAACCACAGCACCGGCGTCATGTTTAACGTGTTGGCACCAGACATGATGATGTTCACCATGTAGGTGAAGCCTGCCAGCAGGTCAGACAGAGTCAAGTTGCCCAGTAAATAGTACATGGGCAGATGGAACTTCTTGTTCTTCCAGATGGCCAGAAGCACCACAGAGTTCTCTACGACTATGAGCAGGCAGACCAGCAGGAAGGCGATGGCCTCTGGCTTGAGTCCATCCTTGTACTTGTTCTCCTTCAGTTTGCCTGTGTAGTTGTAGTGCTCTATGATGACCGCATTGCTCTGGTACTCACGAAACATCCGCAGCAGGTTTCCTGTGGAGGGGGACACGGGCATGGTAGACGGGGCTACAGCGGCATAGGCAGCGTGGAAAGTCTCTGTGGACATTTTTCAGAGGTAGGTGTCTGATTTGAAAATTAGATCCACACAGATGTCATATAGTCCTCTGGTTGTGCCGTTTCTCTCTTTCTCTGGTGCTGGAATGTCAGTCAGTCAGCTGTCGTAGGCATGAGGGGGGGGGAAAAAGGTTCCTTCTGATGATATCAAATAGGATTTCCTGTGGTTTCACAATTTTTCCTCCAAAAATCAGTTGTGTTCAATACCCAGGATGAACACTAGGTGGCGAGGAGAGCCAGCCTGCGTGAAACGAGAGGGGGACAAAGTTAGTACTGATGAGGAAAAAATACACACCATAATTAACAGCAGGAAATGGAATATTAAATTAAGTTAAAAAACCCTGAGGAATATCCAGAATACATAAAGATGATTGCACATAATAGCGATTATATCTATAGGATTAATGAGGAGGGAAACATAAAGTAATCTAGGACAAAAGGGGTTTTTGTCTTCAATGGGACTAAAATGAGGAAACTATCAAAGGCTAAATTAAAGTTTTACCTGAGTATTTATTCTTAATCAACTGACTTGTGTCTGTGCCATCTGTGCGTAAAAGCGCGTCTGTGCGTAAAAGTGTCCAAACCATCAGATTCACTCATACAGAGAATCAGACTGAGCTTGTGGATTAATAATTTATTTTCAAAGCTATACCGTTTTTGTTAGCGTGCATTCATGTAAAAAAAATGGGTGTATATAAGTTCTAACTACTGCAAATTGATGTGACCACTCGCATACAGTGAAGTCAACACGAGCAGCTCAGACTCATTTCACGACCTTGCAGGCATTTTAGAAATAAAAAAAAAAAAGCAGAAAAAAACTCACCTGTAAAATAATGTAAATATCCAGTGAAGCTTGAGGAGCAGCAGCTGTGATCCCCGGCCGGAGGAGAGGACACGGACTGGGTCTGTGTGTGTGTGACATGTGAGTGAGATGTGGGACTGGAAGCAGGGCAGGTCCAAACATGAAGTGGGTTGGGTCTATCATGTTTGTGCCCTTCAACGATTTTCTTTTTTTTTCTCCCTCCCTCCTTCTTCTGACCCCTTGAGTTTTTTTTTCCAATCTGCTTTGCTCTCATAACAGATTATATGTTTGTGCCAAAAGATTTTCACCTTATCAGTTTGCCCTCAGGTGCAATAGGCTTCTGTAAAATGTTCTCACTCCTGTCTCAATTCAATGAGCTTTTTGAAGTGTAATTATGGCTGCGGATCATTACAGCTCTATGTTGCTCTTCTGGTTTGTCAGATTATGTGGAAATAGCTCTCTCGCTCCCACAGTTAATAAAAGACAAACATCACACTCAGAAGTAAAGTCATAACTAAAAGCCACAAGTTAATTTGTCAATGGAAAAACAGTAATTTGTGAGACTGGTGCGGCTGGGTTTGTTTTGCAGTCCAGAAACCCCAGATTTCAGAAAATAACTTACTCAGATAGGCTTCATCTGTAATTTTCTTTTAGCTCACACATCAAAAAAAGCCCTTTTTTTTGAGCAGGCATACCAATTGGAGGTCTTTCTTCCCCTTGAACATCCCCTCCAGACATGTTTTAAGACATGAAAAATACTCTGCTTTGAATCATAACTTGTGTACAAAAAGTTGCCTCATCAAATATTCTTGAGATTACATCTACTCCTCCTCCCTCAATGAAAAAAATCCAGAACTTCTGAGTAGGCAAATATTTTTTAATTTCAAAAGTTTGACAGCTGGATACAAGATGTGTCCTACTTCACCGAAAAGTCCGTTCTAGGCGTATGTGAGCTTTGCATCACACTGGTAGTGGTTTCATATTGAACCACGATTGGCTTCCAAACTACTTGTGAAAATAATTCTCACGCATTCACGTCTCAAACTCTGACCCCAAGTTGAGCACAGAGAAACTTTCCTCCCTCGGCAGATGAAACCTGCCCTGTGGTGTCAAACCTACACCTTTCAGAGAAGTGAAGGTTAAATATTTAGGCCAGGTAGCAAAAATCAAAACTGCTGAGACACTGTTGACTTTCACTGCTTCAAGCTCTAGATTTCAATTATTATTTGCTTTCCTCCTAAACTGTTTTGTGAAAAGTGCTAAAGAAATTAAGACTGCTACTGTTGTCCCTGACTGGGATTAAATTAGTTCAATCACCCTTTACATCTCATTCCAGTCACAATAGCAAACACAGCTGGAGAGCGCTCACAGAAGTCTTATCACCAAATCCTTTATTTCTTTACCTGCCAACTACTTTTCACGAGCGTCCTTTAAAATCATTTGTTTATTAATTGATGAGCCATTCAGCACAGACCATATTGTTAACTGATCATATTAGTCATTTAGTAAATATATTCTTGCTTCTGCTTTTTTCAGATGTGAGGATTTGCTGCTTTTGTGTAGCCAAGTTTCCGTCCAAATTTTAAATGAATTTCCATCAAATCTGCGAGAGAAAATACAAATCAACACACATTTCCATCCACTATATTTGTGCACTTAGTGTTCCCACTCCCACATATTGAACTGCCTATAAGACAAACAAATACTTTCTGTTTCAAGTAATTGAAACTGAAAAGGTTTGGGTTCCTACTTGGACAATACAAGACAGTTAGCTGGACTCAGGGAAACTATTTCTGACTAAATTAAATTATTAATTTATGAGGAGAAAATATTGCGTGCTGTGTTGCTCCTGAAACTGAAAGTTCTTACTTTTCATTTTGACCCAAAAATGACCCAAAAATTCTAGTAGAACCTCCACAGGTATCAATAATCACACGTGGTAATCAGTTTTATTGATCTATTATTTGCTCACTGGCACTAAAACGATCAATTTATTTGAAAATGAGAATCACTCCAAAACCTGTGCTGTGGCATCGCTGGGACCCTGGCAGGACGACGGGAAATTACGTAAGGCGATGGCGGCTGAGCGAAGGCCGGACCGGGCCTTCTCTAAACAGGAAGCTGCCTCATTGTGCCTAGAAAGGAGAGGGATATCCTTGAGAAAAACACAGATGAAGTCACTGGTAGGAATTGACTTGGCGAGGTGGGGGGTGGGGAGGGGAGTGGGACTAATGTGACGTGCAACCAGCGCATTATCAACAACTTACTCATTTCCACAGTTGGTATTAATGGAAAAAATGTACTGTTTACTGGTAAAGTGGCCACGTCATTTTAGACATTAGAGTCCACTCTTGGCTCTTAGTCTTAACTTTTGTTTTAAATTCTAGCCTAAAAATAGTGATTGTCTTTCACCTCCCATCACCAGAGTTGTTCTTATTTTAGCTTCTCTCACCACACCTGCTTGTCTTTTTTTCTCCTCTTTAAGTGAATTCCAGTTGGTGTCTGCCTGCTTGTGTCTGAGCGTTTCTCCCTGACTCGTCCTCTTCTGCCTGTCCTCTGTTCCCTCAAGGCCCACCCAGGTGATAACCAGGCTGAACTGTCAGCCAAGTGGCATTTAACCCCCCTGCGGTGACACAGTGACAAGCTCTCAGCGTGTCGCCTCTGATTAGTTAACACACAAAGACGTGACAGCAGGACTCTCTGTGCTGTCTTTTTTTTTTCCCACAGTGGGGATCTGCTCCGTCACTGCTTCTTCCCCTCAGGCCGCAAGCAAATCTTTAGAGCAGGCTGACCTGTCCGGATCCACCCAGACATCTCAGTGCCTGGAGGTGGAGGTGGAGGTGGTGGAGGAGGAGGGAGTGCTTTCTCTATTCAATATGTTCTGTCCAGTACTCCTGGCTCTGGGTGATTTTTCCTGTGACGTTAGTGCGCCTGTAGAAAGGAAGTCAGTCAGCCCTGCTTTTGTCATGATAGCCCGCTTTAGATTTACTGCTGCTTGTGTTGTCTCCTTTACTCCCTACTTGTCTGGCTGCCAGTGTTGCCAGATTGGGTTGATGATTTCCAGCCCAATAGTTCCTCAAATTGATTAAAAAAACAAACAAAAAAAAACCCCACCCAAATATCATCTATAAAAAAACAATACAAATGAATTCACAAACAATAGCAACAGTATTGTTTATTGTTAAGCACAATTTTTCAAAATGATTCAAGAGTTCACAAATGTGCTACAGAGCAGACAGGATGCTGCATTATATAACACAAAAATGAAAACTGTTTTTCAATTCTGCCTTTAAAACATACAAACAAATAAAGCACAGCTCAAATAACAAAAATGGTAGATTGTATAATAGAGAGAGAGAGAGAGAGAGCACAATCCCATACTATCAAAAAGCCAAACAAATGATGTTGTAAAATTGCAAACAGTTACAATACAAAAGAAGTTACAATACAAATACAGATTGTCAAAAACACCATAACTCGTGTGTGTTTACAAGGTTGCAGGTGGGATATATTAATAGTAACTCATATCCCTCCTGCAGAGTGAATATAAATTATGTCATGTCAAAGTTGTGCTGAGTGACTGGACGTGTTCGCAGAACTAAGGAAAACAATTCATGAATGTATTTTTGGATGTACTGTCATTTTTTAACGTATTTAAAAAGCAGCTCAACTCACAGTGATCCCAAATCCTGTCCTCCTGCCCAAGCTCATTTTACCCTGCACTGCTGTTTGTCACCGACTGATGAGAAGTTTGAAATAATCCCGGTCACTGGCTGTGTTTGTTCTTTTTGGGACAGGGATGAGAGGTCATGTAAACAAAAAAAATATGAGAGTGTTTGGGTTCCATTGACGCAGCAAGAACACCTCTTTTAAAAGCTTTGCTCCATCCGCTGAAACCTGTTGCATTTCTCTGCTCTGAGGTGTTACTTGAAGCCCATATGATGCAAAGTTACACCTCCGAATGAGATTCTCACCTCTCGCTACAGTTGAAAACACACAGCGGCCCGGGTTAATAATACTTCGCAAGTACAATCGAAACTATTGACACCTTTCTATTTCAAACAATGAGTTGTTGATGCTTTTTATTCACTATTGAATGTAGAGGCAGGGTTTGCTATAAGACGAGCTGCTTTTTTCACAAGAACATTTAGAATGAATAGTGATAGTTGGGAAATATCTTTATTCACTTTCTTTAACACATAATGTCTATATGTCTGTTTAACCAATCCAAAAACCGAAGGGTAAGTTCCATGTTTCACAGGTGCTGGTGTATTTCTTGGCCTGGTCCAGCAACTTTTGAATATAGAGTCAGGCTGTGCTCTCAGCCAGATTCTTTCTCACACTGGCTGCTTAGTTTAGTTTAGTGGACCCCTTTTTTTTCCTCCAGGAAACTCATAAAGAAGGAACATTTAGAATGAGGTGTTAACAAAAAAAATCATTAGTCACAGAAGGGCATCGTCATTTTTCCTTCGGAAAGTCTCTGACATCGAAGGTTAACTTGAGGTCACGATTTGTTTTTGCTCCTCCCGTGTGTTTGGGTGCTAGAGAGAGGAGATCCACGCCGTCGATCCACCCATTTTAAAGAAGAGAAAAACACAGTCTTAACGCAGCTTCCAACGCTGTAGTGGCTGCCAGAGATTTATGGGAATCCTCGAAATAGCCCGCCTTTGTCCAAGTCCAGCTTCTCTGCCACACTGTTTCATGTGCAGCTGTGCTGGGCAGCGACCTCGCTTTGGGCTCCTAATAAGGGGAAATGGGAAGAGCATATGTAAATGTTGGATATGCTTCTTTTTCCATTGCCTCCATGCTGTCCAATGTATTTTTGCCAGTTAATGTACCTGACTGCCCCCGCTGGTCTCCAGCTGCTCTGGCTGCATGTTTGCTGTCCTTTCTAATCCAACAGGACTCAAGTCCTCGCATTCAAATTCAGATCTGCAACTACACTCGAACAAGGCCCTAATTATAATATATATGAGGATAGAAATAATGTAACTTAAATAACTTAACTTAATAAATTGTCATAATTACTGTTATGATTTATTTACATTTATTTTGAGATTACCGCTTTGTTTCCACTTTCTTCTCTTTATGCTCATCCCAATATTACTGCGATAAAGTTCATGAAGCACAATAACTGGAAACTCTGCATTTCATCATCTTGAACTGTCTGGTGTGATCACGAGCGAGAGGAAGGGTGCAGTGACATTTGTCAGTTTTTTGTGGGCAGCCTCAGAAAAGAAGAAAAGGAAGTTTAGAGCAGAGAGAAAAAGAGCACCAGTCAGATGATGGATGTACACAGCTGTGTAATTATACATTTAGATCAGAAATGGTTTCTAATCCATTCCTCCATCCACAGATCCCAGATCCCCTGGCAGGCTTGCCCCCCCCCCCCTCCAAAGCCAAGCAAGGGCACAACAAGGTTTGCTCCACCATTTCTTCTGCTTCTCATTTAATTGTGTTTTCTCTGTCATGCAAACAGATGCTAATCTTTAAAAATGGCCTCCAACTGCTGTAAAAAAGCGGCATTTACATACAGTATGTTTTATGTAGTGGGTCTGTGGAACGTGTAAATTCTTTCACCAGAGCTGACCGTCTGATCGAATTTTTGCTCTGATCCAGGCCTCGTGTTTTTACAAGGAAAACACGCTTGAAGTTTTTTCGTCTGTGTCAAAGCCAGACTGTCTTTATAGAGAGACTCTGCACAGTAAAATGCACTCATTTAGATTGAAACAAAGTTGCTTTCAAAAAAACTCCCAAGTAGATTTTTTTTTCAGAGAGCTCTCAAGAGGCGAAAAAAAAAAGCTTTGTTGAAGTTGCTAAAGTCAGTGGGGATTTTCTGGTACAAATAAACACAGGAAGTGGCTGCCATTCGGGATCATTCTGATTAGACGTAAACCGAGCATATGTGAGTGTCAGTTGCGTCTATATGCAAACACAAACATCCTCATTTCCTATGTAAACTTCTCACCAGTTCTCGCTCTCAGGCCGGCGAGCGGCTCTGTTTGAGCTCCAGTCGTGCGCTTTCCAAACTGCAGATGAATGATTGTTTGGGCATTTTCTGCATATTCATGACTTTGTCTCAAGCTCACTTGCAGCTGTGTTTGTTGAAAACCACCGTGGCATCGGCTGAGATCGACTCCCACAAGGTTCGCAGAGCCGCGTTTTAGGTTCACCACCAAACTTTCTTGGCCCGGCAGAGAGAGGAAATCAGCTTTGTATTTATTATTAAAGGACAAGAGCTCGGTCCACATTGTTGACACCGAGTGTTGTAGCTCATTAGTCAAAAAGACCCTGATCTGAATTTCACTGAAATGCTTTAGTCACATTCCCCGGCATGACGAGTTGACAGGTCTTTGTGTTTTGTTTGTCTTGACTTTTTTTGGAAAGCCCCCAGGAGCCTGTTCTTTTTTTAATCAGCTAGTTCAAAAATTTGGAAAGTAAGAAGAGGCAGATTCTCATTTTTGTCCGTTAAAGGAATAATTCTGGGAAAATTTCTTGCCTGTTTTCTTGTCAAGAGTTAGAGGAGATTGATACCACTCTCAGACATGAAGCCAGACTCTGTGCAAAAGTAACCAAATCACCTAGCAACACCTTTGAAAGGCACTAATTAACACATTATATAATGTATTTGTTTTTAATGCCAGAGTCGGATGAGCTGTTTCCTCCTGTTTCAGTCTTTATGCTAAGCCAAGCAAATCATCTCCTGGCTGTAGCTTCATGTTTAATGCACAGACATGAGAGTGGTATCAATCTTCTCATCTGACTTTTCGCCAGAGAGCAAATAAGTTTACTTCTCAAAATGTCGTACAGCTCCTTTTAAAGTCGCCTCATTTCACGCTCGTCTGTGCTTCGTCACGCATAACCTCGAATAAATAAGCACAAAAACCAGAGCATAAAGCAACGTTTAGCAGATCACAGCGTTTCAGTGACGTCATCTACGAGCCTGTTTTCTTCTACACACCCTGCATGGAGGCTTTGTTTCACTCCATGTTTGCCTCAGTTTTTCTCCACATTCCCACATTTTAACATTTAACCCTGCACCCTTTACCCTCTTCCAGTCCTGCATTTGCTGATAAACCCCAGAATGGCACCGGGTCAACCTTTATAAAGAAGCATTCTTTCCTGATAGAGTTTGAGAGTAGTGACCAAAAACGTTGTCTCATTCTGGTGATTTCCATGTTTTAACTTACATTAAAAGATCACATGTCGGTTTCAAAAACCAAACTGGGTGAAGTCAAAAATGTATCATGGTCAAGCGGAAAACTTGTCTTATTCCTAGACATTTGAGATGTTTCCACAAGGACAATATTCTCCACAGAGCTGCTGTCATTTACAATTCACTGGCTGCAATGCAGTGGTCAATGACAGGCTAGCTCAGGCTTTCATACATATGTATTTTTTTCCACATTGGCTATTGGGGGGGGGGTTGAGATGTGAATGGGCAGTTTTTATGAAAGCTTGTTTTGTTCATACAGCAGCGGTTTGGGATGAGTTCATCTTGGAGGACAGAATGGAAGAAAGAGCAAAAGAGCGTTCCCACAACGGGGGGAAAGGGGAGAGGAGGGTGGGTGTGGGCAGCGAGGGCTGTGTGACGGGCTGCACGGTGGGGGTGAGTCATGAGAATTAGTAACTGGCCTCTGTGAGATTTATTCAAACTTCTTCAATTACTGACACGCCAGCAGCCCACCAGGGCTCATTGTTGGAGGTCAGATTCTCGGAAGAGCTCCCCTCACTTCCACAGAGAGAGAGAGAGAGAGAGCGTGGGCATTCAAGCACATGGGAATAATGTCGTAAACAGCTTCTTTTGTTGGATGACAACGTCGGGGGAAATTCAACATTCATTCAACATGAGACCTCTTCTTTTTGTCTGGGTTTCAGGTACTTCTCGATACAAGTTAGAGAAGATGAAACGTGGGATTCATCATGCTGGAAATGTACTTCTCTTCACAGAGTCGTGTTGTTCATTAAAACGCCTGAACCGCAGTGGGGTTTTATGTCCTGCTTTTCCCAAGACAAAGTAATGAATTACTTCCACCTGGGTATTAGTCAGTGAATGAAAACCAGCATAGTTGTACATAAAGGAAGCCTGGCAGCAAACAGGTAGGGGCAGATTAGTAATACAATAGCTAATTATTTAATATGTATTCAGGAAATGTCACAGATATCAGCCAGACAGGAGGATTATAAATGAGTCTATCACTGCCATAGCAAATGAGGTAAAAGTGATTTTAGGGTACTTAGCATGGTGGTTAAAAATACCTTCTTACAACACTCCATTGTCTCAGTTCAATAGCTGTACCTTTCAGCATGTGCTCCCACCGGCCACACACACACATTTTCTATTCACCAAACGATTGTATAAGCATTTCACCTCCAATGAAAATAAGGCTGTAAATTTTACAGGCCCGACTCGAGAGGCCGACTTCCTATCAGGAAGGCTTTCTGATGAAAAATGCAGTGAAATGCAAGAAGTGTGATAAGGCCAAAGGCACGACCATATTGGGTAGATTACACTTTATCATACTGTCAGACTTTTTTGGCTTGTGACCTCTTAAAATGATGCTTTTTATTTGTGCAACCACTTGTCACAGGTTTTGCCTTATTTAGTCTGTCATAGCATAAGACGGGTTTGTAAAAGATATTGTTTATGAAGATTAAATGGACCCTTGGAAAGACCGTTCCCTTCCACTGAACTGTGATTGTCTTATCATAGCTCTCAAATGAAACAAGGCACGACAAGTCTGTCAAGCTCTTGTTTAAAAAAAAAAAGTTCTGATTACCATTCACTGTGCTCATTTTCAGATTTGGGCGAGTTTACTCTTGAGCAGTCCTCGCCAACAATATGTGATATAACGTAGCCAAACATATGGGTTAGCCTTCATCCTCAAAGTCGTCGCTTTCCTAACATTAAAAGTGAAAATGTACTGATTAAAACTGTGAACAAGTCTGCAGCTTAAGCAGCCAATGGTTTGTGTTAGAAAAAAAAAACTTTTCCTCATACTTAAGTTTCAACCATTAAATCTGACAGTTGTAATTTCAGCGAGTAAATTAGTGCTTGCCAGCTTGAGATTAACATTGTTTTTTATACTTCTGTCTGAAATCAAGGCCCCACTGCTTGAAAAAAACATCTTTGAATTTGATCCATAAATCTGCCGCTGTTATGATTCGAAACGGCATTATGTGCATTGCGTTTGGCAGGCGTAGCAAGAGCAACTGAGGACAGCGTTGCTTCACAGATGGATCTGACCTGTCTCTATTTTGCTATGGCGAAATCAGTCCCTGTGGGTTTATAATATATTTTGGGATTATTCAGAGGTCTACACCATATAAATAAAGACAGATACTGCAAGCTATGACTGACCACTTTAATAATTTTGATGATTGCGCCGCATTATATGTGTTTGCTTGGCGCCTTGGAGCCACTTTAGACATCTATTTTATGACAGTACAGGCAGACAAACAACATTTTTATTACTGTATAATAATCCTTTGGTATGATGAAGCAAATTCGTAAAATAGTTTTTTCGACTCGCCGAACATCAAGAAGACCTCCCAAGAAGACATTTCGTAATGTAACAAGAGTGAGAAACTGAACTAGTATGAGCTCATACTGACACCGTGAAGCCCAACGTCCTCCGCTCCTCCGCGTCTCCCTGCTTATATTTGAGGCACATTTTGTGAAGTAAATATAATCTGTACATTGTTCCGTAGTGGTTCCAAAAAAAGCAGAGCAGAAACCCTTCATTACGAGCGTGCTCTGTGAGTGTGGTGAGGGCCCATGCAGGGGGAAACCAGCAGGCTGTTTGGTTCACCCAGACCATCACAGAGGCCAGGCTGGGTATGTTTCACTGATCCTGTACTTAACTGAAACCAAAAGTATTGTTAGTCCCCTCTCTGGTTTCTGGCATAAAAAGAAGAGAAAGAGAGGGAATGCTGGCCCATCGGGAGGCACTTTGGATTGAAAATTTCTGAGTGCTTTAACACTTCACTTTGAAGCATGCGAAGTGCGTTTCATCAGTCTAATCATTGCAATAAGGAACAGATAAAGATGGATGATTTTTTAAATTACTGGGTTGCAGTTGGGCCTCTTTTTCTCTGGTTTCGGGGTTTTGGATCGGGGATCATTTTTAGCCGTGTGTGTTTTGGTGCGCCGACTCTCCCTTTTCCTATGTCATTTCCTGTGGCTGGAGCAAGAAATGTGTGTGAAAGTACTATCACAATACAATAACCTGGTGCGCACAACCAGCAGAACAGGTCATTTGTCTCTGGCACTCGTATCGTTGATAAAGCCACGGCTGCAGGAAGTGAATTGCTCAACATTTTGTAGGTTCTTGTGTTTTTACTGGCTGACACATGTCCAACCTCTGGAACCTATTAAAACCAGCCTAGCCTGGCGCACACACACACTTACACACATAATCATAAAGTGTGCATGCTCACACCATCACACGTACTGTACACACGTACCGAAACACACCGTGTGTCACAAAGCTTACATCTGTACTCTAAGCAGTGATCTGCAGAACACCCAACTCAAATCACACACCCACACACTTACATCTTTACACACACACAAGGATGATCTCACAGCCAATGCCTACTAATTTTCACCGAAAGGAAAATACCCATTATGCTGGTGATGTATGTGACTCAGATGTAGGCCGTGTGAACTGTGCAGATTTGACAGTATTTTTCTAAGTGAAACACGGTGGTGGAAAAAACACTCTGATCCTTTACTTAAGAACCAATACAACAATATAAAATGCTCCATTACAAGTGAAAGACCTGCATTGAAAAAGTAAAAGAAGAAACTAGTATCAGCAAAATGTACTCACTATATAGTATATATTATTATATTATAGTATAACTAATATATTATTATATATGAATATTATTAGATTGTTACCACTGATGAAATTTAAATTTATATTCGTTTTTATACTTGTCCTTTTGGTTGAACTGCTAACGACTCATGGACATCTGAAACTAGACAAGAGGCTACTAAGTGTTCACAAGCCAAAAATGCTTGGAACTACTGCTTTAATCTTTAAAGTGGCAAACTTGAAGATTTCGCTGCTGGTTGATTTGGCGACACCTGTGGTTACTGTTGGTAACGGCAAATGGGTTTAATACTACAGGTCACAGATTTCTAGGGGCAGCAAAACAATGACTGTGTTAATAAAGAAGTTGGGCAATAATTGGCCTTTTTCCATCCATTTTCCATTGTTCTGTGAGCGAATATGATCTAATCTTATGCGGCACAGGTCATGAGTCTGCAGACGGCAGCGCACAGTGAAACTGAAAGGAGTTTGTCCCCTCACTGAGAAGCTGGAAGTTTGCAGCCTGTTTGCAACACCTCATCGAAAAGCTTACTTGTTTTGTAGACACGTTTTTTAGTGAACGAAACTTTTAAGTGCAAAGCGAACGCATATACACTTTGCATTTCCTGTGGCTGCTTCCTAATTAAAGTTAAATTGTCTTTCATGTCTTTTCCAGGAATGTCGCCACAGGCACCCAGTTTGTATTTCTGCAAATGCAAAACCTTTCATCAGCGGGGCTTAAAGCTCAGTCACCAGTGTGATCGTGTGTAGCACCTCACTCATTGATTGCTAGATAGTGATCTTACACACATTTACAATAGTTAGGTAAATATATTTTGTTACTTTGCTCATTAGTGAAACAAAACATTACAACAACATTACCAACAATGATGCATCTAAGTGAGACTCATATGTCTTTTTGCTCTGTGCCAAAGAGTTCCACTGTTGTCCAAAAATTATTACTTTTGAAAACACACTGTTGCACTGGGTTACATATTCTGTCATTATCATGAACACACACACACACACACACACACACACACACACACAATAGTTTATTTTGATTCGAATCTATATACACTGTCCTGCTACTGTAAACAGTGTAAACGGCTACTGTATTAACCCACAGCTGAAAATAGTCCCCAACAAAAGCACTATTTCCTTCTGTCTGAGTAGCGTTTCATAAAAACTACTGTGCCCAACTGTAAGAGGACATCAAATAAAAGTGGATGGTGCAAAACAACTAGTAAGATACAAAACTATTCTCCATTTTGGACTCCATCAAAGCTCAGCGCTGTGATGGAGGCTTGCGACTAAGGCAGCATATTAGCAGGTCAAAGTCCACTAAAAGTTGAACAAAACATTCAGTCAGATTTACTTCACCCCAGAGAGTGAATTCGCTAATCGTATTTCCATTGGGATTAACTGGTTTCACTTCAAATGTTTTAATGCTGCTGGGACCAGACCTTTATCCCATAAACTGGCTAAAACTGGCAAAATAGTTGCTCAGAGTAGTTAGGAAAAAAAAGCAAAATAACTTAAATTAGTGTCTAATATCAGATGTTCTTTCTGAATGATTTGCGAGTTCACCTTGTCATCAGACTGTTGGCCTGTCACTCTCCGGTATTGAACACATGTGGGACTCCAGTTGCTGTGAACATGTCCTCTGACTCTGAGCGGTGAAACAGTGACAGGGCCTGGCACATGGTGAGCAGGGGACCCCACTGTCTCGAGTGCTGTGTTACTGTGGACTGTGAAGTTATGCGAGGTATTCCACTGTAAAACTTTACCAGGCGACAAGGACTATATTCTTTCCAGCCTTTCCAGACCCTCGGGCCTGAGTAACTGTAGCCTTGCATGAGAGCGCTTGCAGCTATGCACCTCTCCGTTCCCAGAGAGCCGAAACTCTCCAAAACCTGCCTTATCTGGACACTTTCACAGCTCCGAGCAATCATATTGTGTTACACTTTTTTGTTGGGAAATGATTCCTTTGTGAATAGTTTCATCCTACTATACTTTTTATTATGATGAGCTGTCTTAAAATGAAGTGAGAGCGGTGTCACTGTCAAGAAAGGTAATTTTTTTCAACACATGGTTGCTGTTATCATCATGATTAGCCTTTGAGATTCCCTGTTCTTTAGTCTGATCGTCCTTTGGAAACGGCTCCAGTGTCCTCATCTTGTTTCAATTGGAGCCAATTATCCCCCAATCCCTTTCCCACTGTCCTCGCTGTGAGTCACATGTTTATGCATGATTCTCTCACCAGTTTTAGGCAGATGCTGCCCTTAATCACTATAAACAGATCGTTGCAGCGCTCGAGTTGAATGAGGCTCGCAGATCAGACGAGATCGGTTTTGTTTAAATACAAGGTTTTTGCTGGAAATCTTACGAGGGAGATGATTGAGCGGAGCGGGAAGGATGGGGAGCTGGGTTTTAGTTCTGTTTGGATACCGGCGGTTTTAATGAGACGATCCTGCCTCCAGCCAGCTGAGTCAGTCCGAGTCCCCGCTGCCATGTGTGTGTTGTTAGGATGTAAGTATTCTGATCGACAATAGAAAGTGTCTGGACGGCACATGTAGCTTCTCCTGGGGAAAACGAACCCACTCAGTTGAGGCACAGAATCTTGTCTTCGAAGTATGCAGGTCATCGGTCATGATTCTCCCAAGACTGTTTACCACACACACATTTGTTCCCCAGTGAGCTCTTCCTCTTCATGCAGCTCTGTAAATATTCGACCCTCTTACTTTGTATGCTCCAAGGAATATATATCCCTCTGACATAAATTGGTGTCTGTTGTAGGAAATGAGCAGCTTGTTGATTAATGTTGTACACTGCGGCTTGTCTAAGGAGTCATTAAATCATAAATCAGTGACTGAAGACACTGTAGGTAAGAGAGTGTTGAAAGGAATCCCTCACTGCTTCTCCCGTGGCCAGGCTTGAATGTATTTATAGAAACTGCTTTCAAATGCAACCAATATTTACAGAGGGACTGTTTTCCAAATTCAATTCTCTTATGCTACATGTAAAGCATGTAAAATTAATCCTAAAGATCAAGCTTTATTCTTGCTATATGATTAAAGCAATCTTGGAAAATACACTTATTTGCTTTCGGGGCAGAGAGTCACATAAGAAGATTGACAGCACTGAAGCTGTAGTGTAGGCTACTAGGACCTCTAAAACTCACTTAATATCATGTTATATCTCAGGTGTAAAGTCAACATATTGTGGTTTCACAGAGGTTTATATGGCGGACTGTTTCCTAGAAATTGTCACAGCGAGGTTACAGTCATCAGCAGAGATTCCGGGAAGTTAGTGTGCCGGGTCAAGAAATGATCCAGCACATGAAAATCTGCAAGAACCATGACGAGTCCTTTTTGCATGACTTTTTCCGTTTCTAGTCTTCATGCTGAGTTAAACAAGCCATCTGTTCAGTAGCTTCATAGTTTCAACAGTATCAATCTTCAGATTTAAACTTCAGCAAGAGAGCAAATAAGTGATGTCAAACTATTACACAAAGTCTGAAGACAATCACTTAAATATAGGATAAGATTAAACATGGATCATTAACAAACCATTAAATCTTGACATTGTAGATGAAGGATTCAAATACATGGCCTTTTTTCTTCAGCTTCAAAATTAATGAGAATATTTCATCATTTTTAAAGAAACGACGTCTGGACGATGTTTCCAGAAGTTCACAAATCAGAGGCCAGCGACAACCCAGGGACAGATGTGTTTGTCCAACCAGATGCAAGAAGGTTCCTCAGGTAGATTGTAAGAAATCCATGGCCACACTAGGCCACAATCAGTGAAGCAAATGTTTTTGGGTGGGATGAGGCTGATCGAATACATTTGCTTTGTCTCATTTTTACACAACTATTGAATGGATTGCAATAAAACATGTACTCACGGTCCACGATGAATTCTAAGGACTTTAAGATCCCCCAGCTTTTCATGAAGTGTCATCATGAGGTTCATATTTATGGGTTTGACCAAAATTCCTCAACAAACACTGGATGGAATTGGATGAACTTTTTGTAGACTCGTGTTCTCCTCAGGATTCCTTGGTGGTCCTCCATCTTTTCATGTAGTGTCATCATCAGGTCCACATTTACAATACTAGCAAAACTAATGATCCCATCAGCCTCAGCTGGATTTTGTTTTTAATGCTAATTAGCAAATATTAGCACGCTGACACACTACACAAAGATGTCAGCATTGTACCTGCTGAACATCAGTGTTTTCGCATGCTGACTTTATTTTGTTCTTAGACAAAGCATTGCTCTGAGCATGCTGGCCGTTCACCCATTCACCGTGGCTGTTGTTTTTACATCTGTAAATGTTGCATATGCTCTCATTCTCACATTTTTAGATAATAAATGTTTGGTGGCAAAGAACAAAAAAAGCAAATTAGATTGAGAATCCTCTGGTGAGCTTAAGCTACATCTCCTGCCTTTATTTCAGGCAACTACTTCATGTTTGATTGTTAGATGATTACGGATGGGGTAAGGTGGGTGAATGACATCACCCGACATCACTTTTATTGGTTTTTCTTTTCTCGGCTGGTGTAGATTCAAAACTATCTAATTTGAGGTTTGGACTGTAATTTCAGGTCTCTGATTTCCTGCTGTGGGTCATACATTAATGTGACATGGATGTAGAAATGGTGCAGTTTGATGCACCAGGAAGAACATTTAAATACCTCGGTTGGAGAAAAACTCACCCTTTGTCCTCAGCTATAGAAAGCCATAAACTCCTGGCGAGGGATGCTGTGAGGAAGCACTCAACCTTCTGCAAACATTTTGTGAGGATTGCAGACTGTGACGTAGGTATTTCCTTAGGAAACTGCGGCAGAGCGAGTCTGAGGGTGGCCCAGTTCTATTATTTGTGGTTTTACACTTCTTTTCTCAGCGTATTTCTGAAAATGGAAGGAAATACACAAAAACACCACACTTGCATACCACAGGTTTGCCAAAGGTTTTTTTTTAGAGAAAAAGTCCCTCCTTCTCGTGATACATATTTTACCATGTTCACACCCTTTAAATCCACTTCACATCTGAGAAAATACATAAAACTTCAGACTTCCCTCAGGCCCATGATATTATTCAGTATCTTGACTCTCTCTTTCCTTCCCTACTTTAAAGCAACCTCTAAACAATTTAACTTCCTTTATCATCAGGCATGATTGGTCCATTCCTCAAGTGACACAATGGTCACAAAGAGAAGCACCAAATTGTCTGACTGACTCTTGGGATCTGTAGTGACACACTTACAGGCGTGCACACACTTTAAGCCCAATAAAGGCTCAATTAATTACCATTGAGTCACTAACTGACGTTCCTTCCGCAGCAGTGAGCACAGACAATAGCAAAGAGAGAAATATTGGACTGAAATGTCTAATGGCAGGCACACCTGTGAAATGAAAAGGGCCGAGAGCAGTGTGAACCAGGTCACTGACAGAAAACAAAAAGAGGATTTGTTTTTTCACACGTCCAACTTCCCTTTGTGCCAGTAAAAAAGGGAGAGTATTTCGATGAAGGGTGAAATATTTACACTGTGGTGCAGCAGCTGTGGCAGGCCATGCTAAACTGTGCAGACCAGGGCCAACCCCTTGATTTCCCCTTAACCACAGGCCTCTATCAGCATGCGTCCTCCCTGTGGTGCAGGACTCCTAGTTAATCAAATAGGTCAAGACATCCTCGTAGCACTAAACTATGTTTCACTTTCTGGCCACCATGTGGCTTCACAGAGCAAACAAAGAACAGTTAGAAGGAAACGTGTCATCAGTATCATTAATGCCGAGACAAAGGTTGGCAGAGGCGAATGAGTCTGACCAATTAAGAAACAATTTTTGGGCAAACATCTACAGCAAAGGTATTTCATGCATTATAGCTTTCAAGCTAACAGCATGCCAAATACCTTTTAAAATAATGTATGTGTATTAATCCATTGTGTATAATATATGTAAGAGATTATGTGTATTTTTTAGCAAGGTGTAGAGGCCACTGGCTCAACAATAATAATAATTCAACTTGACAGAATCTCTCTGAGTTTTTCTAGGTGGAGTGGGTGTCTGCTTTTGCACATCACAAAAAACATTTACATCACACTTTAGGCCGCGCTTGTAATTTCTCGCTTGTGTTCTCACTTGTGCACATAAAAATGTGTGAATGCCTTTTGCCTGCAGCCACATAGACAAAAAAGCTCAAAATGTGTTTCCAGATAGAGCAGTTTGCATTCTGAGGTGCTGAGTGGTTCAAATTTTACAAGATAAAAATGTCTTGTCTTGTAAAGCTGAATATATTTTAATTTTTGTAAAACCCTACGCTGATCTCGGTGGTGATTCAGAGGTCTGGAACCGCAAACCAAGCTCAATCCAGCACATTTCTCTTTTACTGCCTCTGTTACCTAATCTGTGAATTTCAACTCAAAGAAATCCATGTGAACAATGAACTGTGAGAACTTTTTAAAAAGTTAAAAACAACCACCTTTCCCGCAGGAGACCTCTAGATCTTGTGTTGGATAAGCCAATACCAGGCCAGATAACCAGAATGTCAGGATTCATATTTTTCCTGACTTACATCTAAGAGGGTCACCAAACACTCAGCTTTATCAGGTCAAAGTTTCCTGTTGTTCCTCCGATTTTATGTATTTCCTCTTTGCCCATCGTATTTTGAGGTTTTTCCCATGAAAACACTTCCTGCAGTTTCGTGATCTCATCTAAAACAGTGACTCCATCCTTGATATTGTTTCACATCAATCTACAAAAAGTAAAAATGCATTAAAGCACATGTGAAATTGCTCAAACAAGAAAGTTGATATACTGCATGTGTATGAATGTTAAGTCATTTTCCAAGGGCAGTAAGACTATTGTTATCTTGAGACACATTTTCCTTATAGAAAATGTGCATAAAGAAAAGAAGAGAAGAGAGAATTGAGCCGACAAAAAACAAAAACAAAACATCAGAGAAGACAGCATAGAAGAAGACACGAGCCAACAAGAACAACTCCCTGGAGGAAAACAGTTAACTAATTTACAAGAAACAGGTAATTAATCAAGAAGCTATGATAAACTAACATGGCTACCCAGACGGTCAGGCAGCTAACAACAGCATATAATATTATCCTCCCATTCGAACTTGACAAACCCAAAGAATGGAATCAACTTCCTGCTGTAACTGAGCTAAAACCTGCTAAAAAAAAAAACTAGCCTGCTAAATAGCCTACTAAACAACAACAAAGGAGAGACTAATGGTTGTTGCTGGAAAACTCTGTCCCCTTGCTTTAGTTTACCCCCAATAACTTAAAAGTGCACAAAAACTTTAGAGGAATAGATTCTCATTTTGATAAATATGCACATTCTGGTGGAGAATTTCATGAGAAGATTGATACCGCTCTCACATCTGTGTGAAAATCATGAAGCAATAGCCAGTAGCTTAGCTTTAGCACAAAGACTACCTAGCTAGCCTGCCTCTGTCCAACTAAAGCTAACTAAAGCTAAAGCTAACCCTTTTCACCCTTCACCATTTTACAGGGGGTGTAGGATTCGAGGTATTGCAACGTCAGCCTTCATCACGAGATGCTCACTTTTTGACCTGTGCACACAGTGAGCAACCTTCATAGGATTGAATGAGATACCATCTTTGAAGGTGGTCCAGTCCTCCCTCATACATCATAGAGTTTATGTACCAGACTATTTGGGGGCTGGAAACATTAACTTCCTGCAGTCTTCCGTGGTTCTCTGGCAGCTGCTCCTAAATGAGATACAACCTGTTGATTAGTGAGCTTTAACTGTGCTGGTAGACAGATTTTATTTACATCTGGATTTCATCTATAATCTGTAAAATGTTATTTTTTTATTTGACAGGCCAGATCCGAGAACATCTCAGTCATTCCAAGCAGAAACCAGGCTTATTATAAAACCTCCCACATACACAGTGTGATTCTGGCCATCTTTGGCCATCTCAAACACAACATGCTTTTCTTCTCTTTTTTTCCCCTAAGGACCGGCTTAGGTCATAACGTTGTAGTCCAACTAGTCCCACAGTGTGACAGAAAATGGGGGACATGCCAACCTTTTCATTTTTTTCCATTGCACAACATGACATTTGATAAACTTTGAAGCGCACAGTGCTTGCATCTTTTTATATGACAGCTCCGTCTCTCATCTAACTTTCCCCTCATTCCCTAACAAAGCATTTATACTAGAAGTTAAAGAGCTAGTTAACACCTCTGCTTCTTGTTACATTCTCTGTCACAGCGGGAGCCTTCATGCCTGGTTTCATTGTTCCAGTGTTGAGGCAACATGTGAGTTTTTCCTGGCCCGGCACGCCGCCTCCTGAAGGAGCGGACACATTAATAGCATCACTGCCATCGCTGCACTCCACACTGAGGTGGGTGTGTTTGTTATTTTTTCCCATGACTTAACTTGTACTGTTTTGAAGTGCTGTCTGCATCTGGACAACAAGTTGCATCACTGCAGGAAATTTGGTCGTACTCCAAGACTATACATAGCACGTGGACGATTAATGGATATTTGAATGTAGTGTTTACTTGTCAAAGATTTGCTGTGCAGTCGTGAGACTAAATTAATAGGCTACAAAGTGCTGCGGAGGCATGTCGTGTGATTTAAGGAGCTGTTACTGTAAGCTGCAAGTAATTTCCATCTTAATGCAAATGCTATTCTTGTATGTGCATCCTCTCAGCTGCTATGGTTTACACCAGTCTATTCCTGCACATGAAGAACCTCACATTTGTTTGCTTAACTGTGAATGTCTTTGCACATGTTTCAACCACTACAATTCTTCCAGTCCCAATTTTGCATATTCGAGTGAGCAATCCAAACTTGTAGCTAAAAGGCCAGACCTTTTTTTTTCCTGTTCTATTGACTGGGTTGTGTCAAGAACAGCAGACAGTAATGGGTGGTTAACCACATAAGGGTTCTCACTTTGCAAAGATTACAGTAAAGCAGTGGACCTTAGAATTACCCACCCTGCACAACACGACTCAGAAATAACCATTCTTTGCATAGGGCCCGGTTTTAACCTCCTCCACCCACGCCTCCTGCCTCCTTTAGCGTCTCTGCAGTTTGGGCTTGCCCAAAGAGTTCCACTAATGACCAAAAATGAGCTCGGCTTGGGATTTTGAACATTGTCCACTGGGATTCATGCAAGTGTAGATGAAAGATGAGAGGGAAAATGAAAGGAAGTCGTAACACTTCTTGCACTGCATTTTCACAGGAAGTCATTATTTACTAGTTTTGCTCTGTCTGCGAAGAGCTGGAATGGCGTGGGTGTCTCTTGACCTGCTAGATTCAAGTGCTGATACATTTGATCCCAAAAATCCCCTCATGACAGAAGCTGGCAGCCAGAACATTGAGGTTCTTTCTGTTTCTCTTTGTCTGTCTCGTGTTCTTTTCAGCAGAAAGTAAATGTTTTACCTTCTACAAAGACAACTGGTCTCAGATCTCAGACATAGTGGAGAGAAAACACCAGCAATCAGAGGTTTAACCCCTAAATCCCCTTAAACAATGTTAAAATTCCAGTCTCTGCTCTACGTTTGTTGTTTTGCCCAGAGTCACTTGAATTGCAATTAACACTGCATTGTTTCAACAAGTGATAGCACTGACATGCCTTGTGTGTCTAGACAGAGAGATACAGCTATCTAAATGACTGACTGATTTCATGTAGAGCAGAGAGTGGGATTCCTGAGCCCATTGTTTGGAGGACAGTCCGAGGCCTTGATGTGGGCTCTGGGAGATAAAATGCCCGCAGAAGGATGTGTGTTTGCTCATTATTGAAAGCAGTTCAGGAAACACATGGTCTCACACTGACCACTGATGAGCTCTGTTGATTTCCTCTGATTGCACAGGAAACGGGGCAGGTACATACCGTAAGCTACCCACCATCCTTTCAGATCTATGAGGGATTGTCCGAATGAATCATCCTTCTGACACCAGCGCACTGAACTTGAAAATCTTTGATTCATGGAGTCTGGGTGACATGTAGAAGCCACATAGCCAGTGAGTGTAAACTGTGGCCTGAGGTCAACCGGCAGCGAGAAGAGTCTCCTGAAGAGCTCATAAACAGTCAGTATAACATTTTTTTTTCAGTCAGGGTCAAAGCAACAGATGAGAGCGTGGCTGGGAAACTGGCTTGGATCGCTCATTCGTATGATGCAGTCCAGCAAAGGTTAGATAGGCTTGACCCTTGTCATCACAGGGACAGAGGCCTCAAAGAATATGGGCTCAGCAAAAGAGGAAACTGTTCATTCCTTCACCTCCAGCAGTATTTTCTTTACTATTTTTGTCATCATTGTCTCAGCCTCTAAAGGTCAATGTGGCTGACAACTATGTAGCCTGAGCTGGTCTGCAGTCAGTCAGCAGTTTGGTCCAGGGTGAAATATCTTCACAGACATTCATGGTCCATGGTCTTTTCCTCTAGTGCCATCATCAGGCCAAAATTTTGATTTGTTCTGTTATATTCTGTTCTATACACAAAACTAAGATGGTGAACTTGGTGAACTTTATACCTGTGAAACATCTGCATGTTAACATTGTCATTCTGAGCATGTTGGCATGCTGATGTCAGCATTGACCTCCAAAGTAATTGCTGTAATCTCGGGAAATACACTAGCACCAGAGCTAAATAGGTCCGGTAAGGCAACAAACACGAGTGGTCGGGCAATCATACAGGCTATAAACAAGCATTTAGGGTAGTGAAATGTATTATTTAGCTAAATTTATGGTTTCATTGTAATTATCCACCACATTGTATAGACTGACTTCCCAGCTCTTACAGTATTTGTGCACATGGTTTTCCCGTGCAGAGGAGAGAGACTATTACCACTTTTTTACATAGGTACTTTCGGTTTTGCTGTTTTGAATTGGCATCTAAATATACATAGATCTGGATGTGTCAAACACGCTTGCCAGCTGTGCAGGAGTATTTTTGTATTGCACGGGTTTAATTGTTTACATGAGTACAATGCACAAAAAACACGTGAGACAGTTACAATGTGAGGGATTAGTGTAGAGTAAAACAATAACATAATCATCTGTAATCATCCTGTCTTTCTCACGGTCAGATTATGCATGCACTCGTTCATATCAACCCTTCATGAGCTGATAATTGAATATACGGTAGATATGGCTAGCTATGACCTCCTCCATAACTCCACAACTTAAAATGTAAAGGCTGTAAAGACTGTGGCAGCAATCTCTAGAAAAAGGGAGTGGAAAAAAAAAAAGATTGGCTGCCCTTGCACCCATTACCCTACACATACACACACTGAGTCCCTTATCACAACTTGTCATCAAACACTCATATCCTCACATTGTCCCAGAGGAAAGCTGACCTCCCAGCTGTAGATATAAACTCGATCCAACCCTCGTGTTCCCCTCCTCCCTCTAAGAAAAAAGGGCCATGGGGTGACAGGGTAGAACCGCTGCTCTCCGAGGCAAAACTCATTTCTCTGCCTCTCACATGTGGACATGAAGATCCTCCCAAGTATCTAAAATGGGAACAAATTCCCTCCTCAGCTCGTCTTCCCAACCTCTAGCCTTTGCACACTCTTTTCCTCAGATTTGGGATGCAGCTGTGGCCTTGTGTGACGTCTGGGGGTTAACGGAAGGGTTGTGAGGTCACAGACGGGGGTGTTTGGATAGGCACAAGGCCAGGTCTGGGGAAAACACTCCTCAGCACCATGGAGATGGAACAAGAGACTCTTGTCTGCCTTTCACTCTCTGTTTAATTTCACCAGGTCTGTCTGTCGGTTTTTCTTTCACCCTGTCAGTCTCTTTGGCTGCTCTTATTTTGTTGTTCTACTAGGCAATTATAAAAAGTGTCCTTGTTCACCTCTGGAGTCTGAGCCCTGAGGAATCTCTCATCACTGCTCTTATTGACGGTCCTTATTAACAAGTCATGCATTCCCGCAGATATGAACCTTATCTGAAGAGATTATATTAAAAAAAACATTGAGCATGCTTTAATTACCCCCTTTTACATTTCAGAGGGCTAAGAATATGTTTTTCCCAGTGCAGCATGTGTTTGTTTACTACACACCTTTTTATTGCTGCAGTCACTCACATTCCTGGTGCTTGAGTCCAAAACAAGTGTGTGTATTTGCGAAGGGGTTGCGTTGTGTCATTGATGTACGTTTGGGAACATAACTGACCTGATTTCCTCTTAAATCATCTTTTCAAATGAAGGGGGCCTGAAGGGAAATGTCAGTAAGCCATATATATGCAACACAACACCATGCCTAGCAAACTCTGCTGAGGCCTGTGGTGAGCTGTGGGTATCAGGCCAGCTGACAGCGGTGTTTACAGGCATCCTTTGCAGGAAACTCTCAGTGCAAAATCAGGTCATTTCTCAGCTGATTTAAATACCACATATGTGCCTCATGCCACTGTGATCATGTGAAAAGCCTCATTAACTCCACTGTTTGCGGATTTATTGTGTGATGTGGGTCAAAGATTATGAGGTCTGTATTGATTGGCTGTATTGATGTCAAAATATGCATTAACAGAGTGGCTTTCTATTTTGAGACTTAATGAGAGTTATCAAAGTGTTCCACACAAACTTTACTACCCAATCTATTTTCTTAATAAATAGTACTTAAAAAGGAAAATTAGCTTGTGACGTACACGATCTGAAAGGATACAAATAAAGAAACAGGCTATTTTTCAAACCTGTTCATCAACACCACCAGCCATGTTCCAAATGTGTTCATTTGCACTGACTATATAAACTGGATGTTATTTAACATCATTAACTAGATGAAAGTTGATTTTGTTATAATAACTGAACTGTCGGTGTTCAGGTTGGATCGACAGAATTGGCATTTGTACTGCAAGTACTTGGAGGACTTGATGTTTAACTATTATTTTATTTACATGATTGTTTACTATATATTCTATTTTCTATTCTATTGTTATTTGTTCATTATTTTTATGCAACTAGTTTAACCACTTATCCAGCACTCACTATTTCAACAGTATGTACTGTATATTTCTTAAAAATCATTGGTTGACATTTCTGCTTTATTTGTGATTGTGACAGGATCATGGATATATATTTTTAGTCAAATCTTAATTCCTATTTTTTCAAATTGGCTGAGCCACTCGACAATCCATGTAGCCCCTGGCACCAGCAGAAGTACCCCTGGTCAGGCATCACTGTGATAGGATATTAAGACTCCCTAGACTACAGGCATGTGTGGCTTTATGGTCCTCTAAAATAGTGTAAACCTGTTTTTTGCATTTCGTCTGACGATACTAAACAGAGCATGTGATTCCTGATAAGATAAGTCACCCAACTGCAAACAAGTCATGTTTCTCCTCTGGTGCAGGGCCTCCTCGCTATCACTTCTCCTGTCTTGTGTCCCAGTTAATCACAAGTCGTATAACATGACGGGAAAAACTACTCTTGCCCTCTTGGTTTGGTAAATGTGGGGATTACATTCTTAAATAAACTGTACTTGATTAATGCTTGGTCAAAGTCTCAGAGATTACTGGGGCCTGTGTCCGTGGGGAAACAGTGAGATATGGGCACATGGAGTACAAGAAACAGCATATTAGTCTGAATGGCGTCAAACATGAAATCTGTGCTCTTACTGGCTCTCTGCTGCAACACCTCTTTCCCAGCTCTGCTGCGATGTTAACAGGCCCCTTGTTTCCGCCTTAAAAACTACCATTAATTGCCTCTAACTCAACCCAACAAACTGCATCAGGAGCTGACATCTGGGGGATGTTATTACAGCATGCTGTGGGAATTCACCAAACCCTCAGAGACAATCAGGTGACAGACAGTGCTGCAGCGAAAACTACCAGCACCCACATCTCCCTCGTACAACTGAGAGTACAACTAATATTAGCTGAAGCTATTCCAAACAATAACATTAATAATGGCTCGAAGCGCCCTTGTATTTTGCTCTCGGTTGCAGAAACTGCGGGGCACGAGCAGCACGAGGTGAGGTTTGACCCAGATTGCTGTTTCAGCTTTAGTCACATATCAGCTTTTAGCCACAATTCTCATATTGAGAAGACAGACAGCGTGCCATTTGGCGCTGTGGTTTGTATGTGAAGGTGGCAAGACTGACGCCCCGATCTTGTTTTTCCTCTTAAACATGTGTATGAGTTCCATCTTTTTTTTTTGTTTCTGTCATTACTTTCTCTTTTTGTGCACGGGCACCTGCTGTTGTCTGAATTCTGTGTTTGTGTGTGTGTGAGAGAGACTGAACAATAGGCCCAGTGAACAACTCTGCATTAGATCTACAGGCAAGGCTAAAATGCAGGCTTCTCTTAAATGATAAAATGTCATTCTCACAAAATAATCATGTGTCATCCTCATTTCCCTCGTCAGCTCGTTTTGTGTCTTTCCCAGACAGCCAAGAGGGAGGAGTGTTTTAGTGGTGTTTCTGGAGAGTATTTTACTGTTTCCTATGATGTTTTACAGTTCTGTGGAGCTGTGGGAGTCTGGGAACTGCTGTGGCAGGAATGTTTGGACTGAGCTGCATGTTTGAATAACTGTTAGATGTGACCAAAGCCGGACTTGATTTTCACTGATTGTCAGAAGTGGGGGGAAGTGGTAAATTGTATCCATAAGCCCACATTTAAATTTTTAAAGTGGAAAAACACCACAAATCATTTTCTTTAATAAACTATGTCATTGCAATCCTTATACAAACACCATGGACAAAGTCAATATGATGATTTTAATGCTCACAATTAGGTGTATAAAATAGATGTCTGCTTCTTACAGTCTGCTTCTTTTCAATGTCTCTTTTCACATGCTGCATGCATTATTAATAAACTGGAAGTTTGGCAACATTACAGAAAAGTTATTCCTCAACATTAGGAAAATTCTTGGCCTGTATTGACGCACATCAGTGTAATGAAATAAATATTGGGCAAAATTCACTCAGCACCACCTCAAAGTCCTTTGTCCATCTCCTAACAATTGACTTATGGTCTTTTTAAGCAATCCTAACTTTTTTTTTTACTACTAGGGGGCAGAGGATAAGCTTACAACAATGACATATTATTATTGTATAAAGTTCTTGTGGCTAACTTAACTAGCATTAGCATTCATCTGGAATCACGTTTCTGACCCCCCATGAGTACAAGCCCAATACACACTCCTCTTTTAGCTCTGTTTTGATCTCTACCAACTCCTGAGGGAAATATCTGGCTCTTTAGTTGCTGAATGTTCCATTATATTCACAAGCTATTGCCGGACTTTATCTGTCTGTGTCAGTGCTGTGCAGGTAGTGCACAGTGGTCTTATCAAAGCTTTCTCACTGAAAACCACGGCCTTCCTCTGGAAACCATGTTGATGGGCACGATGGGTGCAGTGAGAGTGAACCCAAACAGCAGTTGTCACTGCTACTGTCCTGTGCTGATGCTATCACGCCTGAAGGTGAAAACCCCTACATTGACTATGGTAATGCTTTCTAACTGCAGGGGGTAAAGTCAGTCCCTCTGAGTTAAATAGAAACCTTGTGGCACTGATCTGATGTTTGAAGTGCAGGTTGGCTCCCATGGAGAGAACCGCTCCTTCAGTGAGCACATTTTAAATCATTGATAGTGTTTATTTTATCATGCATACTGATAAAAAAAAAAGTATCATGATCAGACACCTTGACTCTGTAGAGACTTCTTGGTTGGTCTTTAACTGTCATGAACACTTTCTGATAAATAACACATAACATTAAAATGACTAACACTGACAAATAGTCAGCTACTGTAGATAAATGTTTATCTTCACTTCCATCCCATCTGATCTTGTACAACACAGGCAGAAATGTCCTGATCAGCACTGTCAGTTCGGTAACATGCATTGTTCTGTTCGGTCTAAAGCCGTTCTGGTGTGCTGCCAGTCCTGACTCTACACTTTCTAGCCACCGCCCCCCGAAAGACTCTGAATGCGGTCTTAACATCACTAAGACTCTGGTAGTCTGAAGCGTTTGTTCGGGTGGAAGCATCAGACCGCCAAGTGCAGACAGCAGGACTGCAGAGTTGTTTGCCAGTCATTGTGCTGCTATTGAACACAGTCTCCCTACTGTCCACTATTGTTTTAACTCTCTTTAAAGCTTAATGAACCCAGACCTCAAACTTTCAGCACAACGGAGACCAATGTGTGCATCCCGGCCACAATTTTATTATTGTTTTTCTTTCTTTTTTTTGTTCCTTCTCCTTCCATCGAACGGTTCCCTGGCTTCGCGGGGGTCCTGGAGGAACAAGGCCCTGGGCTGTTTCACGGTGTAGCCTTCCTTTCAGGGTTTGTGAATGCCGCGGGTGAGGAGCAGGGCGGGAGAGACAGTGGGGAAAAATAGCCAGAGGAAGAATAGAGAGTAAAAAAAAGTGCAAGCAAGAGAAAGACAGGATGCCAAAGAAAGCTGTGACATATTACTCGTGTCGCCACTCGGCCCCTCTTTATCTCCTTGATTTATCTGCTGCAGTTAAAGTCCAAATCCTTAAAAGTTTGCCTCGACCCTGCTGCACCGTCGCTCGCTTTTCATGACTTCCATGGGTCCAGATGGAGGACAGTGACAGAGACATGTTGACTGTCTGTGTCACAGTGCGGAGGAGAGAGTGGAGGACTTTGATACTCTCCGTTTTATGGGAAATGTGGAGTTCTGCCAGGAGGGCCTCAGAGGCCCGAGGGTGGGGGGGCTGTGAACTCAACCGCTCCTCGGCAGACGCTCGCAAGGGGGTTGTGTGAAAAGGGTGTCTCCCTCTCCCGTGGTTGTGCATGGGTGGGAGGTCACGGACCCACCCTCCCTATTGATGGCACGGGCTGACGAGGGGAAAATAACAGGGTGAACCAGCCCGAGGGGAACAGTGGAGTGCCACCCTCTAATCACAGTCACCTCACTCACATATGGACACAAAAGTATATACTGTACATGCTCATACAATGAAACCCATAGTGGCATGTACAGTGCACCCTGAAAACACATGTTTGCATAGTGAAGACACATTACAGATGACATAGACTTTAACATACAGTACTGTAAAACACTAGAGGCCTCATCACACAAGCGCTTAAAACAATTACACAGTACAGTCCATTCATCCACCGTGATTAGTGGGTTTGCTTGCAGAGCGAGAACAAATTTGTACGTTTTGCGTCAAGTTCAACTTTGGTGAACTTTGACATGGGAGTTTGAGACATTGACCAATAGCTACTGATGCACAGTTGATACTAGATTGCACTTAAACTTATTTTGTTAGTTTTGTTGCATTTTTTTTTTAAAACATAAAACTACTCTGAGCAACTGTTTTGTTCAGTTCAGCCAGTTTATAGAATACAGACCTGGTCACAGCTGCATTTAAAACAGTGAAAGTTTGAAGCCCTTGAAGCAAACAATACAACAAAAATTTAAATAAAATGAGTAAATTCACTCTCTGGGCTGAGGTAAATCCGAATGAATGAGTGAATGTTTCATTTAGAGACCAACTTCAGTGGCCTTATAGTAGAATCTAAAGTGGAGAAAACTTCGTAGCTTATTACCTGTGTTGCGTGTTTTGGGAGTGTATACTGTTTCACAAAAGAGGAATGGTTTGTTACAAGACAGAGACCTATGATGCAAATACATCTACTAAATAAACTGTGCAAGCAAACTTGTTAACGCAAAGAACCTTTTCCCTCTTTAATGATAACCTTCATTGAACTAAATGTCAGAGGCATTGTGTGGCAACGCAGTACAGAGAAAACACAAAGAAGCTCAGGAAGCTATTCTGACTGACTAATGCTCATCCGGCTGGCTGGCATGTTCACAGTCATCTCACCAACTGCAGCAGAAAACAAAGCCCTGCGACTGGTCATTATGTTACCAAAGCTCCGTCAAATATTTGGCATGTGATGGATTTTGCTTTGTCACCTTGATCAGCCCTTAATGCTGGACACACATACACACACACAAACTCTCTCACACGCAATTTTGCAAATCTGGCTGAATTTGTACTTCTTGACAACATGACCTTCAAAATTGAGGAAGACAGATTACAGACCTGTGAGTACATCAGTGGGATTGACACATCATTTACATGCCACTGAACTGTGGTCAGAGAAACTATTTTGCATTGACATACGTAGGTGATATACAGCCACTCAGACTTCAAATGGATTCGGTCTATTTGAACTTGTGGTCTGTTTTACTTCCCTTTCACATGACTCTTCTCATAAAGTCAGGGGCTTAAAAAGACGCAAAAAAAAAGACATTGTGGCTTTTCACATAGCTCGAGTTGCACAAAAGAAAGAATTCAGTAGAAAAGATGTAGATCCCATATAGCTGGTGCAGCGTGTGAGGGATTTTGGTATCGTGTGATTGAGGCTTTGCTGCCAAGCACGGAGGGGTCAGGAGGCTAAAAGCACAGATTTTCTTTGGTTATGTGTGTGTGTGTGGTTGCATGTGTGTTTAAAAGAGTGTGTATCTTGAGGACAGATGAAATAGAGTTGGTTCTGTTTGAACAGCGTAGCTTGGATTGATTTGTGACTCTCCCCACATACAGCTGAGAGCTGCTTGGTAAAAATCCATTTTAGTCCGTGACCACTTGAACAGGCTGGGCAGCTTCACACATTGTGTGCATCATCATCTCCTTTAAGATGATTTATTTCTGCTCAGGTCCCATCTGACATCTTTATTGTCAACATTTGGTTCAACTGTTAACATGAACATTTCCTTTTTTCTCATGGCTCAAACTTCCAAAGACTTCATCATGAGGTCAGTGGTAAAATCACTTCAGTGTTTGAGTGCTGCTAGTGTGTGTGTGTGTGTGCGTGTGTGTGCCAGTGTTTAAGCCCAACATGATCAGAACAGACCAGAGTGAGATCCAGGCTGTCTGCAGGAATTCTCCTCTGATCCACGAGGAAGATTTATGGATACCAAGGGTGCAGGGGGACAATCGCTCTAGTCAGTGTCTTCATTGTGCTGCGAACATGTGTGTTGTGGTATTGGGTGAAGGAGGCACATGGGGTAATACTTAATCCCCTTTCTGAAGAGATTAAAAGAACAAACCAGACACATAAATTTGGAGAACATGTAAAACAGACAAACACAATAAAATACCTTCACACATTAAAATTTAATGCATTAGATTTAAATGATAGTGGGTCTATTGTTATACAAATCAATGACCAAAATATCAATCTTTTCTAAAAAAAAAAAGAAAAAAAAGAAGGTTGATGTGACTTGATCTGTTTTGACCAAAAAAGACCCAACATCTCAGGACCAAATACTTTTAAAATAATGCATCTGGTATACAAGTGTTGAATGTGCTAATCCAATTTAGTGCAACAGTGTTGCAACAAATACTAGATTTGTGAAATTTATAATCAATGTCAGGACATAGAGCAAAGTAAAGTTAAAGCTGATGAAAATTCATTAGCACTGGGCCTTAAACTAAAGTAATTGTTGGTGATCCTACGGGAAAATTCAGGGGATTAACAAAGCCAGCAGGATTCAGATAGTCCCCTGGGGACCATGAATATCTGTACAAAATGAACTGGCAGTCTAGTAGTTGCTCAAATATTTCCATCTGAATGTAATGTTGTATATATATATATCATTACATGTCACTACCAAATTCTTCTTCACTCTCTAGTGTGAAAGTGTCAACTGAGGCCAAAAGCTATTTATCCTAATACAAGTCTGTTAAACCGCCAGATGATTACACAGCTTGAAGGCGAAGGAGCAAGAGATAAGGGTTCTTCCTTCTCGTTCCTGTTTTTCTTGGCTCATCAGTCGGGTTGGACAGGCGACACTACGTTTGGACACCGGAGCCTTTGGGAAATGTGCTCTTCATAATTGGCATATCTTTGGTCGCCTTCATAGCCAAGTTCACTCTTTTTCTCACACAAACGGCACAAATGAATTCCATCTCTTAAGCCTACAGTCAATAAGCTGTCATAGCTGGTCGTAAATCTTTCCCCCTCCAGCTGGAGACAGTTGGAAATGTTCCTGCGGTATCCTGTAAACAATGTTAAGTCATTATGCCAGCATGAAGGACTTGTCACAACCTGTGTGCCCTTTGTTACAGTAACATATAATGATTGCAGAGTCTGTTGTGTGATGGGTGGATACGCCTACTGCTTACAAGCTTTTCTGGCAAAGTTTAATAAAAGGCAATAAAATTCTCATGACTGTGTGTATGTGCGTGTGTTTATGCGTGGTTGCGCGTGTGAATACATGCTTACGCTCGGGTTTGCATCAGGGGCCGAGCTGGCAGGCGACCTGGATTTCCCATCATAGGACACTCATCCCCAGGAAGGAGAAAGGGAAGCTGCTGTGAGTCAGTCAGCGCAGATACCCATCACCGATCATCAGAGCTGTGACACACACTCCGACCGCTCCTAACACACGTCAAGTGATTTGTTGGCAAACGCTCTGCTCCGGGCACCTGTGGTAAAAGTTCACATGCTATTTGCAGAACACGGTTTTCCTCTGTCCCCCAAAATCACATGCTCAGATTAAAAAAACAAAGACCTTTTACAGTCAGATGGCTAAGTTGGAAAGTTGAGGGAAAGTCTGGTACCTTAGTTCCACATCAGCATGAATAGCCATTCGCTAAACCCCTCATCCTAACAGTGCCACAGTGGGAAAAAAAATACATGTGAGTGAAAGTGTAAGAAATTGATTCCCAGTGTGTTTATAAGCTCTAACATAAGCAGCAAATGTCACCATGTCCAACTAACTGGCTGGCATGACTTTGAAGAGCAGGGCCCCTTACACATGATCTTTGTTCATTTGAGGGGTTCCAGGTCACGAAAGAGAAAAAAATACCATTCACAACTGGCTCATCTACCGTCTAGTGTTTTTCCACTGTCGAGTCCTGGATGCTACTATATCAGAGCATAGAGGCTAACTAGTGCTGCTCAGTTGGATCTGGGAAGTTTAACTACCTTTTATCTTATTATATTCATTAATTAACCCTCATCCTAGTGACACAGTGTAAAATGTAATAATAATGCAATGATTCGTAAATCCATTTCAACTTATGCTCAATGAAGTATTTTACAACAAAAAGATATTTAATGTTCAAATGCATAAACTTTATTGTTCTTTGTACATATACACTCATTTGAATTTGATGCCTGCAACACGTTCCAAAAAAGTTTTGAAAGTTGAACAGGATCACGTTTACCACTGTGTTACATCATCTATTCTGAGTAAGCATTTGGGAAATGAGGACAAATATTGCTGAAGTTTTGAAAGTGAAATTCTTTCCCATGAGTTGCGAAAAAGCAGTAGTGTGGGTGCAACTTAAACCACATATGACACAAATATAAACTATCCTGTCTCTAAATCCAACCACCTGTGTTCCACTGCTGTTCGGGGCTGTCAGAGAGGATGGCAGCAGGGTTTTGGGACAGTGGGCCTCCAAAAACATGTGGAGGCTGAAAGGGAGACCAGGTGGGTTCGTTGATGGGCATGCCAGTGGAGGAATGTGTCTGTCAGCGTTGAACTTGTCTGGTGGGAATCACCCCTGGAATGTGTTGTTAGCGTCACAGCTGTAGGTGTCGGCATCAGTTGGCAGACTAGTGTGTGTTTGTGTGTGTGTGTGCGTATGCAAATACACATATCCCGCAGCGCAAACCTGTAGCGTGCATGGCACATCAGTCTGGCTGTGCATGCACATGTCAGTGTCAGGGTTGGTTTGGATGATAAAACCATAAAGCGTGATTTAACTGGTCAACATAAAACATAGCTGAATAACTCTGTGATTATTTGTATTATTATGTTCGATTATTTTACAATTTGGACAAGGTTAAAATAAACGACTTCTTCTTTACCTTCACATGTGCACAAGTGTGCACATGTGTCTCTCTGTCAGAGGGGTGTTGATGGATTATGAAGGGGCCCTTGTTGGGAGAGCACCAGGCTCTCAGTGTAGCAGTCTGACCTCTAAATACACAGCAGAGCACCCAGGGGCCATGACCCCCAAGGCTGTCCTGGGACCAGTTGCTGCGTGGACCCTCTCTGCTCACGGGAGAGCAGGGGGGGTTATATAGCATGTGACCGAGCCACTTGCTTCAAATGTCAGGGAATAATTTACTGTTGTCCTTTTATGTCACACCAACAGCTCAGACAAATGTTACACCTCAGTAGAAATAGTGTGTGTTCGTAACTTGCTCAATATTTTCTGGTTCCTTTTTTCTCTTTCTTGCAGCTGTTTTGGAAGATTTTTGCATGATGAGTGAGTTTGGCTGTCCACAGTTTCAGTATAAGCAAACCATCTCACAGTTCTGTTTTTTAAAGATTACCCAAACCAGGTGGTCCGTTCCCACTGATCTCTGAGATTTCTCACGTCCAACCTTTGGAAAGCCTCATGAAAGAAAGAGTGTGGCTGCAGCCCATGCTGGGTGTGTTTATACACTGGATTCTGCAGAATGGTTGCCCAAACCATCGCCACCATCTGCCAGCTCACGCCACAGAGATCTTGTCTTCTTTTTCCCCTGTTTCTCATGAAATCTTAGTCTAAACAAACTTTCTTCACAGAGATGCATTTTTCCGTGAAATGCTGTGTCTTTTTGGGCAAGCTGCAACATGCTGTCAAAGCAATGCCACTCAAGATGACAGCGGGAGATTAGCATCCCATCTGATGCTGCAGGAGGGAGTCAACAGGAAGTGAGAGGGGTTTGAACTCAAATCAAATGTGTCACACACACATTTGCATCGCTGCAGTCGGCCTAAAATTGTGTCATCTTATCGCTCAACGTCAACCACTGAAGTCTGTAGAGCAACTCTCCAACTCCTGTAACTTGTCATTACACCCTGCGGTTTTAATAGCTCACTAGTCTTCCGTACACAGTCAGGCCAGCCAGCGCCCTAACCCCTGACAATCAGTCAACATGGTATGCTCTCAGCTTTAAAACACAACATCTGCATTCCTTCCATCCTCAGGCCCCATCTGACAGCAGCTCGGGGCCGAACACGACACTGCGAGCAAACCGCTGCTGTCAGTCCCAATAGAAAATAATGTTGGAAATTTCTTGCCGTGTGTGTTCCACAAGCGTTTGGCATGGTATAGTAGTTTTCAGTGTCGAGGCATGCAGAAAAATGCTCACTGAGGTCAGCAGAGCGCTGATGCGTTCTGACAATTGTGACCAAAGTGCAGTGTGTTACTGTGTCTTACATGGTTCTTGTTGCCCTTCTTAACATGATCATGTCCATATGAAACTCCGCATGAGACGGTTTACATGCAAATCCCAAACTGGACCCTAAGTGTACTCAGGCATGTAAGCGTCTGTGTATGGAAAAGACTTGTGTCAGCCCAGTTTCAAAAGCTTAGAAATGGATGTAATTAAAAGTTTCTTTGGGAGGTCATTGTTGGTGTAAGAGCTCCCTCTATTGGAAAGGTCAGGAGTTTTTTTTTCTAAATCAAGAAAACTCCAAATTTACCAGAGGGAGGAGAGGATGTAGTTAAGCTCTTAGCACTCATGACTTGATTCTAATTTATATTCCAATTGCCTCATGCAACAAAACTTTCAAAATCCTGCTTTTAATTTTCTGTGTCCTCACTCAGAAGTTGTTTCTCCTTCTCATCCTCGATGGCTGTCTCCTCCAATATTTTAGCCCAAGAAGAATTATCAGTATGTTATTCAACATATTCGTGAGTTCTATTGAGGATGAAGTATTAATTGATCTTGGTCAGTATTTTTCTGTTATGTGTTAGAAATCTCCCAATGTGCTGTTGGCTCTGCAGGCCCAAACTGTAAAGTTACAGATGCCGTTCACTAACAAACCACAGAGTAAAAGTTATATGAGAAAAACAGTGGTTAAAGTTTTCCTCCTCTAAACCAATAGTATAATCTAACCATTAGTTCTTGCCTCAATGTAAAAGAGATGTATTATGTTTATTAGTTTCGACCCAACCCAGTATAGTTAGTAGATGATGGCCTAAACAACAGGCCTTTTTTCCAGCAGCAGACCTTTTGACTCAGCAGAGTTTTATAATGTTAGTGCAAGTGGTCTTTATTTGGGGTTCACATCTGTTATAAAAGATTGCTTATGCTTTGACTACTTATAAATTTAATCAATTATATATAATCAACTAATGTAATTAGGTTTGTTAAGAAATGTTGTTAGCCCACGTCCCAGCATGCATTGTATTCAAATGAACTCTGCACACTGTTGACTCTGAAGTGCTGTTTCAGTCAATGTAAGGTGTTTTCAGTTAAGTTAACTTCATACAGTCATTTGTCAGATTTTAATGAATCAAAGGCTAAACTATTAGACATTTTTATTCATGTCTCTTCATTCATGACTCTTGAATCGGCCCTTAAATTCCACCTAAAGTTAAATGTTTTTGACATGACACTATAATATTTGTTTTGCTGGTTTATTTAACAGGAACGGTGCGCATTAATAAGCATTGTTGACTGCAATGCAGCTTTTACATGCTGATTACGCTGAGTGAAATATTGAAATCCAAGGCACTATGTTTCTTATAGCCAGAGATGTACACACCTGTTTACATTGTAAATATCCATGGATCCATTAGGAGGACTTTCAGTCTGACACCACGAGATGGCGCCAAACAGTCAGCGTGACGCTCTCCTGTGATTGACAGGCCTTCAGATCCAGATGTGTCACTCCTCATAAATGGCTCCATACAGCACAGTGACTGTTGAGTTGAGGGAAGTAGTTACAGACAAGAATACAATCAGATACAGGGAGCACTTTTCTATGTTATGCAGCACTTTTGTCAGCCCATAAATATCGTGTTAATGACCAGTTCAGCTCATGAAATTTACACACACACACACTTCCCTAATCTGTGCGTGCGTGCGTGTGTGTGCGCGTGTGTGTGTGTGTGTGTGTGTGTGTGTGTGTGTGTGTGTGTGTGTGTGTGTGTGTGTGTTTTGGCTCCACACCTCTTGCCTGCCTCTGCTTCGTGCACTTATGATTCATGATACCTTAAATTACACGTTTTCTTATTGTCCACTGCCCTGCCAAGATTTTAAGGGAATCAAGATGAGAGAGAAATGGGGGGTCCGTGTGAAAACAAGCTCAGCGCTTTGAAGCTCATTCAAGTTCTCCCACTGAAAAACACACTTTTTATCACCCCCCTGAATCATGCACACGCGGGTTCAGGTTGTTTTTATTCACCGAGATAGGAAAACATTTCAACTGCAGGAGCCAGTAACAGCTTCATCTAACCCCCTTGTTTCTGACCTGCACGCATGGAGGTTCATTTATCCACAGTGATCCAGTGAGATTCCCCCGCAGGCCTGTTTAGTTCCTGCCAAATGATGTTATTACACCAGGTCCTCAGTGGCTGCTCCCACTTATTCATCTGAGATAGAGCACAAATAACATCCACAACAATGGTCTTTTCTGTTAGATAGCAGGTTTGGTTTTGGTAAGAATCTGTGCGTCATGCGTCCTCTGTGCGTAATGCGTCCTTTACGTTTTCAAAAAGAGCCTCATATATTTTTTATACAATGAAGTGAAGAAAAAAGTCTTTAAATTTCATGTGGCATAGCTTTCTTGAAAAATTACCAGAAATAAAAAAAAATGAAGGCCATATCTGGAGCATTTGAATAGCAGCAGCCTGGTGCTTTATCAGCTCTGCAGATGTCCATCATCCAAATTGAGTCTGCAAGTTCTGGTGTCAGATAATGTTGGAAAGCCTTTGTGCCTCACCTTCAGCTCGTTTTTTCTGTAGTGATTTGACGCTCTCGCCTTATTGAAAGCACCCAAAGCTCGCGCGGGCCTGTTTCCAATCTGAAGACATGCGTGATGAATTTGGGAAATCATCTGCAGCTTTTTACTGGTACCGTAGAGCCCACCCAGTCCGGACCCATTCCCCCCCTCCTCCCTCCCCTCCTCTCCTCCTGTGCCCCGAGGTATCAATACGATTAGAGGCAGGAAATGTGGGAATCCCCAACAAAGGGCTCCATCATTAAACACAAACAACCAGAGGCCTCCCAACAATACCAAAAAGCGCCCTCCTCTCCTGACTCCTCTTTTATGTCTGGGCAAGTGAAAATCTATTACTTTCATCCCAATATGACCAGTCTGCTCCCAGTTGGCCATTATTAAAGAAGATAATCTGACCGGGTTGTGGCGGACTTTGCGCAAAGTGTTGGGTTTGCGGCGCACAAATCTCACCCACCGCACATCAAATATTATTCCTCCTCCATTTACACACATGCTGGTGTTTATCAATAAGAACGGGGGAAGCTTGAAGAAAAGGCCACACAGGCCCGTCAGTTTTATTTAAGGAGTCCCCACGCAGGCAACAAATTATTATTTTCGCAGCAGCACAAAATCAGTCATTGCAGTTTTTCATCCTCCGTTGCGCGTCTGAAAACATGTAATTGTGCGTCAAAGTGTGTGTGCGCGCAAAAGAGCGGCTGCAGGAGCCTCCGAGCGGGATTAGGGCTTAATTCCCTGCCTCACGTAGAGAAGTGTCGAGGGGATTTTCCCCCACTCACGTCTCCACGTTCAGGAGGCTCATCTGGTGTCCCCAAAGTGTCTCGGAAATTAAAACACGCAGCTAATTATGGTGCTTTCAAGATCACTTTTCAAACGCGTTTAAAGTTTTTTTTTTCTTTGTTGCTTTAAAAAGTTTCCCCCTCTTTGATTTTTTTTGGTTAGATATTGAATTTTTAAAAGTGACTTTCAGCATTTTTTTAAAAAACAGAATTTCATCTCATGTCTTGATTTAAGATGCATCTGCTTTTGATTATCTAATAATAATAATAACTTAATAATAGCTTATAGTTCACGAGCAGCCTGGAAAAATGAGATAATGCTTTTTTTTGACAAGAGCCTAAAAACCAGCATCACATATTTATTGTCACAATTTTCGTATTGACTGTCACAATTGAACATCTGAAATCATCCTGAATGGGGGGGGAAAATCCTCTCTAAAAATAGTCCTGCTGAGGATGCGTTCACTGACTGGATCGTCTAATGTCCGCGTCGACTTGGCACCGACGCGCCTCCCGCTGATGATGAGAGGAGCCCCCGGGAGGAGGCTGGTACAGGCCTCCGTGGTACCCTGCGCCTCGCCTCTCATTGGTCGGGATCCTCTTCCTCGTGCCTCGACGTGACATCACATCCAGCCGGAGCCGCAGGAAGGCAGCAGAGATCACAGATGATGCTGGACACCTCCGAGGACGCACACACGCTCCCTATTTTTCCACGCGCGATCGCCCGCTCGTTGCGCCATAAACGCAGAGGATACCGGCGCTGATGCGTTGCGGTTTGGACGCTTTGCTTGTTGAAAAGTCGCGGGAGAGGGACGAGCTCGGATTTTCACCTTTTTTGTGAATGGAGATGAGTCGCGCGTAAAAGTGCGCGCGCGCCGGAGCAGAGCGGTCCCTGTCCCACCTGTTGGCAGGTGGTGTTGGCTTCAGCCGCGGACGTCTACTATGACATTGGGGCTTATGGAGGATATCGTGATCGACGTGGTGGGGGAGGGAGTGAAGGAGAGCGGAGAGGAGCAGCTCCTGCCTCCGGATGATGAGCAGGAGCAAGGCGCGGAGACGACCAGCAGCCAGAGCAAGGATCGCTTCACCGACAGCCCCGCCAAGAGCAAAGGACCCAGCACGGTGAAGCCCCCGTACTCCTACATCGCCCTCATCACCATGGCCATCCTGCAGAGCCCGAAGAAGAGGCTCACCCTCAGCGAGATCTGCGACTTCATCAGCCACCGCTTCGCCTACTACCGGGAGAAGTTCCCGGCCTGGCAGAACTCCATCAGGCACAATCTGTCTCTCAATGACTGCTTCGTGAAGATGCCCAGAGAGCCCGGGAACCCCGGCAAGGGCAACTACTGGACGCTGGATCCCAACTCCTCGGACATGTTTGAGAACGGGAGCTTCCTGCGGCGGAGGAAGCGCTTCAAGCGGCAGCACTTCCGCTTCGACCCGCTCAAGGAGCAGCACCTGGAGCCCAGCGGGCTGCACGGGTTCCCGCACTACGGGCTCGGCGCGGCGGCGGCGGCGGCCCTGCAGCTGCCCGGCCTGGACATCTACCCCTACCTCCATCACCACGCGCCCTCGCCCACCCACGCCATCCCACCTGTCAGCAGCATCCTGCCGGCCCTCTCCAGCTTCTTCTCCCGCGGAGCCCTCACGGCCAAGGCGTTTCTCCAGGCGCAGCCCGGGATCGAAGCCTTCTCTCCCGCACCGTGCGCCGCCTACTCCGGCCCTCTGACCTCCGGAGGCGCGTACGCGGCCCCGGCGCTCTTCCACCCGGCCGCCTCCCCGCACCTCCTCACTTTGCACCAGGAGTACCAGAAGTTACAGACTCAGCACCGGGGCACTGCGGACCTGGCCAAACACATCCACACTGCCAACTGAAACACACACACACAAACTGGACTCGTGTTTTCTCAGGTAACAGACACATTATGAGCAGATTTCTTTTTTTTCCAAGTTGGAAATGTGATGCTTTCAAAGAATGTTGTAGATATGTTTAAAACAAACTCTTCATCCTTTTCTCTTTTATGGCAAAAAAAAAACTTTCAGCAAACGCCTTTTTTTATTTTGTTCATGAATTATCATCTTATGTTGAAATATTTAAATGACGAGTTTCCTCTTCTTTTTATTCTGGAAAGAAATAAAAGTGAATATTTAAACTCTGCGTTCAGGTGTATTTTTCTACACATCCAGATGACAGTATGAAGAAAACACCTTTAAAGACTTTTTTTTCCCCCTTCTGGTTGTTTTTACATGTCTTTTTTTCTTTTTCTTTTTCCATTTAAATTTCTGGGTTTTGTCTTTTTCCACGCTGATTTAAAACGAGGCCATAATTCTTAGCAAGGACAATAGAACACAATTATATTCATTAAAATGTCCAGACAAACGAACAAAAACAGGCCAATTTTTTTTTTTAAAACAATGGTGACGACTAAAATAAGCTCCAGATTTCACTTCTGGATCAAATAACGTGTAAAGAAAAATAATTATTGCAATCATGAAAAATGCACGTTTGTCCCTATATTTAGTGTAAACTGTGATTTATGATGCTGTGTGAACTATTTAAAATATTACAACTTAAAAAACCCGCAAATATATAAAATAATATTTTTCAGTCTTTAATAAAATGACGGGAAAAGCAACATTATTCGTGCTGGATAATTACAGATCAAAGCCAGAAACACTTATGTGAATGCGCCCATCAGGTGTGTGTTGCGTTCATGGATATATCGTTGGAAACATACAGGCCTGTAATTGGCTCATTTCGCAGGGCCACACACACACACACGCAGTCAAATCTGCGCAACACATTTTCATGTTCAATCATAAAACTGTTTTCTGCCCGTTTACCTCCCAAATGTTCCCATAAAGAAGGCTTTTAATCACTTATTGTTATTGTTTTTATTATTATCATCATAGTGAAAGTCTAAAATATGTTCTAATTTTATCTTTTGTCCAAATTGAAAATGTCCTAAATTTCCTATTTGAATAGAAGGAAGTAACCTACTAATTTTAAATTAATAATTAATGTCCTGAAATGGGTTTTATTTTGTGTTGTGAATTGATGGAACAATCATAATTTTAATATTTTCTAGAGAAAAAAAATCCAGCAATTCAGTTTAATAATATTGAAAAATGTATATTTGCTGTTCATCAAGTAGTAGAAGTAACCGTCTGATATGTCTGCTTTTGCCCTCCCATTTACTGGCTGCTGTATAAATTCTGCTCAATCAATCTCAGCCTGATCAAATCAGCCCATAACTATAACCTAAACCTAAACCAAATAAGCTCATTCTTTTAGTTCAACCTGGAGTCCACATCATAAATCAGTAAATATAGATGACTTAAGATAAGCCCAAGCCTTTGTGCCCATTCCTCCATGCTTTCAGTTCACATGATCTGATTTATTTTTCCCTTCTTTTTCATTGAACCCAACGCAGCTCTGCTTTGCAGCGTGGGTGACAGTAGTGAAATAATTCTAGGTTTCAGAGCATGGAAGTATTTATTTAATTCTATTCTGAGTCTGCTTCAGATGGATTACCCTGCTGAAGCTCTTGGACGGGGCTGATGGATCACACCACACGCTTAGTCCTTTAGCAGACTCTGGCACCCACTGAGGGGCTGAAACCAATACAAAGATTGTTACCTGATGGTGAGCTGTTGGGATGCCCACTCCAGAAAAGAAGAGCGTGGCTTCCTCATCGATTCCTCCTTCCTTTTCTTTTCATTCAGAAAATTCTACAGATGCGCTCAATTTTTGTTGCTCAGATTTAATTCAATCTGTTCTGAGGTTTTCCTTTTTTCTGTCATAACCAAACGTCTAATATTTGTGCTGGTAATCTCAAACAGTGTGGCTGCGTGGATAAACATAAGATTCATATCATCCTGTAAACCACAACACTCCTGCTATTAGAACCTATCTGACTGGAAAACCAAATATTCAACTGAATATGTATATTTTCGTCTTTCAATTTCCGTGATTTGCTAGTGATGATTTAGACTGTCAAACTAAATACAAAGATAGAGAGATTGTCCCTCATGAAAAGTGGGATCAACAGATAGTCTTGCATGTGTCTGTGTGTGATCCGGCAGAATCACAATCACATACACAAACAGGATGTTTCTCTTTAGTGCAGTTTGATGTGGTTGAACATGAAGCTCAGGTATAAGACGCAACAATGTTAATCCTCACAAGGCAGCAGAAGAAGAAATCCTTGTCCATCAAAATGAGCTTGTTCTGCTGGTAGGGAGCCAAGAGAAGAGAAACTGAAGCAGACAAACACTGTCACAGGGACTGATTTGCAGGCCTGAGGAGGGGGGGTCAGGGTCGTTTTTTGGGAAGGGGTGTGTGTGTGTGTGTGAGTGCACCTGATAAAATAAGCAAGTCAGACACCCCAGGCTTGTGTGTGTGTGTGTGTGTGTAGCTGTGACTGCACATCAGTTTTCCATCCTGAAGGAGGTAAAAGTTGCCAGTACAGTGCTTCAAGTCTTTTTACTTTCCTTTTTCCTTTGTGCGTCATTGAGTGTGACACGGCTTATTAAATCCTCACTTGTATTACGAGAAAAAGCTTCTTTTCTAATGATTAGCAGCAAGATTTTCCTGTTTTCAGCCGTACTTTCTTTTTTCCAATACATCTTTTGTGCGTCTCCTCCAACTTCACTCTGACACAAGGAGATTGTGTTTTAAATGGAACATGTCACCGTAGAGAACTTTACTCAGTGTCATATTAAAGGTGATTCATCCCATTAGTGGACATGATGAATGGACATTTATGTGACGACCTGTCAATGGTGCATGCCATGTTACACCACTGCACCGTTTCTGCCCAGTTCCACATGGATTATCAGTTCTGAGTTATCACAAGTCATATAACTTCCCTCTGATGTGGAGGTCGTTTCTCTGGGAAAAGCGGTTCGACCCAGTCAGAACTCCATTCATGCCTGACACAACGCTCTACCATGCTTTCATTCTCCACTTACAAACGCCAAGCCAAACAGGCAAGATAAACTCATTCGTCGAGCACCCCGCCTCGCTGCCTTCGCTCCTTCTGCTGCCACAGCAGAGAACCAGAGTCCGAGCGGTGCATTCTGGGACAACCCCTGCAAGTTCAGTCAGGACAGGAAAAACAATGTGCCTGTGTTGCTGCAGAGAGTTTGAAATGCATAATTTGGAATAAATTCACTTCACATATTTTTCCTGTCTAATAGCCCTGCTGGTTTTTATTTATATGAGCTTTTGAGGCTGCCTACACACTAAAAAATTTCTTGCTCAATATAGCCCAATATTCCGGAGTATTGCTGTGTCTACATGTGAAGCGTAACCTATTTGTACTGGGTTAACTTCACCCAGGACACATGTAGAAAACCCAAAGCAGCGAGTTATTTTTATATATTGTTCTTGTGTAATTGGGTCAAAAATGATCCCTTATCTTTTTAGCCATGGAAACTTTTAACACAGGTTAAAAGTAGCACCAGTGTGAGGGTTTTTTTTTTATATCAGTTTTATATTGCACATTGTTACTACTAAAATCTATCTCTTTTTAAATTTGCCTGTCACAAGTGGTTCCTGATTGTTAATAACATCTGTTAATGTTATCATTTTAAGCAAGGGCAAATTCGGACAAATTTAAGATAAAACTTGAGCTTTGTTGTGTTGAACCCTGGGTCAAAATAACTGAAACGTAATATTAATAAATGGCACTAACCACTGGGTCAAAAATACCAAAGTTAAGCCGTATTGTTTTGACCCTGTGATTTGCAGTGTGTAACTGAACACCTGATTGCCAGAGACTGATTTGCTTTAGTGTTTCAAGTGGACCGTTAGCAGCTATAGAATCAGACTTGGGCGAATATAAAGGCTTAGGTGTTGTGGTTTTTCAGTTATCATTAGTAAATCTCGCACCTTTCTGCTGAGGCGGATCACAGCTGAGGTTTTCTCTCCTCTCACTTTAATGGCTGACTTCCACAGGCCTCACTCGCTCCTTGGCGTTTGCTTTTCCTGGCAGGGCCAATCCCCGCTGCCCTGCTTCGAGGAGTTATTCAATTATAAATCTTCCACCCTTCTCTTTCTGACCCCCCCCCCCCCCTTCTCTCTTTTCTCACTCTCTCTGTTTTCCCCCCTCTCACCGGTCTATGTGTTACCCTGCCAAGTCCAGTAAAACACGCTGCTCCGTTGGTGCACCCCTCTCCAGTCTCGTGCCCAAAAATTTATTATGCTCAGGGTGGTGAAGCGGAGTGCGGTGTGTTTTTGGAAAAGGGACCCCCCCTCAAGCCTCAGTGCCAACAGATGACAGTGACATATAGCAGGAAAGCCACCCAGAAGGAGAATGATCTCACACCTCAGCCACGCGCTCAGAGGGAGTGGGAGAAGTAGAGAGAGAGAGAGAGAGAGAGAGAGAGAGAGAGAGAGAGAGAGAGATCTGCAGCTGGGGGCAGAGGGGACAATAAAATCAAGATGAAAAGAGGCAAGGATGGAGAAATGAAAAGGTGGAAAGAAATAAAACAAACAGCAGCAACTGAAAGGAAGAAAAAAAATGCATGTAAGCGATCTGATGATGCTGCAAGAGAAGTGAACCAAAAATATGCCTCGAAATACTTTGGGTTTACTTGCTGAACTCGAACATTGTGTTCTAATAATTTCCAAATAAACCAAACTATGCTAAACCTCTTAGATATTCTATTCTTACCCTCGCACCATGGCTTTTGTTTCGTCGGGTTCCGTTGCCAGCCAAGTTGTGGAGGAAATGCCCTGCTCCGTCAGGCAGAAAATCCACAGTTGCATTCATGATTTTATAGCAGATACGTAGATCCTCCTCTTTACGACATCTGTTTCTCAAAAAGCCTGTAAAGCAGCCAATCTGTATTCCTCTGGGTGGCACTTGGTGTTGACCCCCCTCTTCCCTGACCCCTCTTGTTGCTCTTTATTTTCATCTTCCTGGTGCCCTACTGTTCCCCAGCTGGCGACCTCATGCCCTCACCCTGCTCATGGAGCTTGGCATCACCACCCAGTCCCCCTCTCCAGATTTTTGTGTGCCACCACGTGCAGGTAGACGGCCTCCAACCCAACCACCAGGACCAACGCTCACCCTTCACAGGCCTCTGATCAAAGGCGGCAGGAGCGTGATGTCACCCACGGCAGCCCCGAAACCACTTATTGCACTAAATGAGAGCCATTAGCCACACAAACAAAGACTTAAAACCCTCTGTCATTTAATCAAAAGGGGAGCAGGAAGCACAATTAACATCTGGGCCAACATGTGTCAGAGAGGGGTCAGACTGTAACCGTGCAGGGCTCTTATTACAGCGGTGCAGTCTGGGGCCTGGCGGTCGGTGTAAGGCCTAATGAGAGTCAGTAACCCCAACCTGGCTGCGGCTCGCCCGCACCGACTGATCTCCGAGGAAGACAAAGTGGTCTGCCTTCCACACTAGGCACCGCCACGAAGAGCAGGGGACGTTTGAAAAGCAGCCAGGTCGTAGCTGGAAACCTCCCTTTCAGCTTCTCTCTCTCTCTCTCTCTCTCTCTCTCTCTGTCTGCGCTTTCTCTCCCCACCTCTCTCCCCCATTACATTTGGGTTTTCTCCCCTCAATAACGTCTGCAGTGGCATATTACAACTTGGAAATGGATTTTAAAAGGGAGTAGTGAAGGGTGCCAGAATGGGAAAAACATGGATTGGCTCAATGGGAGCAGATTAAGTGGGCATGCCAAACCTCACGCTTTGTAAGAAACAAGTAAAAGACCCTTTTTACATTAATGCTCCGAGTTAAGGACCAACCGCATAGCAGGGGGAAAATCAAAAATCCCACCCTCTTCGACAGAGAGAATGAATATTTCAGCCGGTGAATTGTCACCTCGTACCGATCCTTTCCCCATTCGGTGTCACCGGAGTGAATAACGCTGTCAGTGTCAGAGGACAGGCCTGCCTTTTTATCATTGCTGCAGGTCTCTGTGTGCTCAGGGAACTGTAAAGCCAATTCATAGGCCTGCAAACATCCTGTAACAGCAACATAAATCCACTAATTCAAGCCTTTGTGTTTGGTAATGGATGTTGTGCCATACTATGTAGATGTGATATGATAGGATTGATTGCTCTGAAGATCTCTGAGGCTGCTTTCTAGCACCGCCCTGCCACCCAAACTGTCGGCCAACGAGCCGTTCATCCCATGTTGCCTCTGTTGGTGGTCCCTGGTGTAAGCTATATTTTCCTCTCACTTCTCTCTCTCTCTCTCTTTTTTTATAGCTAACACAAAATTGTTCCTAATTCGCTGCTGCTAGAGGGGGGTAATTTGCGGCTTTTGGCTGAGTGTCGCAAGCCCCAAATTTGAAAAAGCTGCTGAGTTGAAGGCGTTCTGTGAAAGGCGGTAGGAGCAAGAGTGGGGAGAGGAGAGAGAGGGAGAGAGAGAAAGAAAAGGGGGCTAAATTCAATCAGTTGAAAAGGGGGGGAAAAAACGGCATGATAAGCCTCAAAGGCGGAAGAGAGCAACACAATAATAACTGCTGGGTAGTGTAAGATGTAGCCACCAATAATTATTTTGATGAAATTATAATAATGTCCCCTCTTCTATTCCAAGTTAACATGATTTCTGTGTAGCCTATGAAAACGTTTATCACACTATGCTGGCCAAAAGAGCTCATATTTCTTGTGTTTTGAGCTGTCTTGTTACCTCAAATACTCCAAGATAAAAAACTCCAGCAGTTGCAAAAAAAAAAGAAAAAAAAAGAGGCCATCTGCAAAAAAAGCTGAATGTTCCTAAAAGCCACTGAATGACAAGCAGTCAGTTGGTTTAGTAATTATTTCTCAGGTAGGACGTCAAGGAAAGTCAATGGCCACAGTTCAAACTGGCTTACTAAAGGAGTGCCTCAAAGTTTTGTGCTTGGTCTGCTTTTATTTTCTCTTTACATAAATAATTTAGACATTTATGTGCAAGGAACTAATACTCATTGTTACACACGATGATCTGCCTCTACTGTGCACTTCATAAACTACAGTCCACCTTTAATATCAATACCACTGTAATGTCTGAGAGTGGTATCAATCTTCACATCTAACTTGACGAGAAAAAGAATTGTGAAGAAAGTGTGTTACTGAAAATGTCCAACTGTGTTGAAAACCTTGTGAGAAAATGAGACTGAACAAAAGTCCTGTTTCACAAAGAGAAGGTTTGTCGCTGCCACCTCTGACTTAATTATGGTGATTTTTTTTTTTTGTACATGAATGCATCAGCAGAGTGTCGCCATGTGTTGAACTTTACTGTAGGGCGTTGAGATTTGTAAACAAATTAAAACCAATTACACGTCATTGTGCTTTGTATCCCAGAGTTGGGTGGCCCACTCTGTCCGTCGCTCCGTGAGTCACTGGTATATTTTTTTTGTATTAAGCTATTCTGAGCAAATTACCGTCATATATGAAAAAATGGAAATTCAAATTTTAAAAAACTTCACAAATTGAGTCCACTGTGACACCTAGACATAAATATATGTTACGATAAGAAGTATGCGAAAGCAAGAGAGCAGAGAAGTCCAGACACCTATCTAACAGATAAAATAGCAAAAAGTTGAAATAGTTAGCCGAAGTGGAAAATATGTTAAAAAGGCTAAAAGTAGTGGATGTGGTTGCAATTGGTAAAAGTAATAAACAAATAGTTTAAAGGTTTAGCTTCTGACATTCCAGGTGATAAAAATTACAAATGGGACTAAAGTGATGTAAACATTGACAGATCCATTGTCTGAATACTCACTTTAAAATAGTTACAGGGTTTAATAACACGCAGTTTGAAACCATTTCAAATGAACATATTTGGAGCATGACGGATGTCGATGAGTTCACTGTCAGATGAACTCAAATACCCCTGTGCTTTGGGAGGTGAATCTGAAACAAAAACTTGAAATGAAGGTTGCATAAAATAAACATTCAATAATAGTGTCAGTGATTCTCACTCGCTGACTACATGACGCTGGAAAGATGAGCAAACAGGAAGTGACTGATGGAATATCTGCAGCGGGGCGGCTGGGTCTGCTCATAGTTTTGTGCAGGAGAGCGTCTGGATCTCTCTTTACACCCCGAGCTCCACGAACGAAGAGGGGGGGGCTGAGAGATCCTCTGTGGCCTCGTCGACACAAGGGCCCTGAGAGGTGCTCATTCATTTTGATTAACAGTCAGGGCCTTCCTCACTCTCATCCCATCCTTGGTGGTTCACTCTCTCCTCGGGGGGAAAAGCCCACATGGATGTTTTTCTTTTTTTATCCCACATGGTTTTTCACTTCCACAACAGCACGTCATTACCCGAGTGTTTAAACACTTAAGAACAGTTTAAAAGGAGGGAGAGGAGGTGGTGGTAGAAGAGGAGGAGGAGGAGGAGTGAAAAAACACTCACGAGCAATGAACAGTTCTACATTAACTCTGCATCACTCAAGGGAGCTGTAAAGGCTGCCCCGTAAGCGAAATGAAGTCAATAAATAAATGTGGCTGTTGTCAGATGTCTGGAACAGCTTGAGAGGGTTTCAGCGACGGGGCAGCCCACCATGTTGAAATGAAGGGTGATAAGTTTGGGCGGCCCCGCAGAATTAGACGCTACAACTTGCTGAGTGCCATTGACTAATGAGGGCGGGTTTGCTGCATGATAAATTCAAATACAAGAGGCAACGTTTGATCTGCACCAAACCACAGTTTGTTGAGAGTCACAATGCCTGCTCAGCTCCGGATGGGGAGAGAAAACCATCACGACGCAGAGGAGGTTTATTATTTTATGCAGATCCTGCATGAGCTGCCTCTGATAACGACGCTGCTCCCCCCCCCCCCCAGAGGCCCGCGTTCACAGCAGTCAATCAAGGCAGAAGTGACAACAAACAGCAGAAAGAGACAGGAGCTGTCAATGGACTGAGCGTGCCTGCTTCATTTCACGACTTCATTGGATTAAAATACTTCCCGTCGCTGACATGAACTGCAGGTCGGCCCCGGAGGAACGCCAGCAGAAAGCACAGCGCGCGAGGAAAGAGCAGTAGCAGCTGGATGCGTGTTTTTCCAAGTTAAAGCAATTGATCAGTGAGAGTCCAGAGAGTCCACGGGAGGAGGGGTCGGGCGGGCAGGGGGGGGAACATGGTTCAGAGGAAGCTGCAGGTGTGGGGAAGAGAAAACACAATCACATCTCAAGTCAAACAAATGCGCCTCTGCTGATGGAGATGGATAGAGGGTCAGCATTCCAGTCCACGCTGGAGATCTCCACCACTTAGCCCCAGGTCCTCTCTCTCCCTCTCTCGCTCTCTCTCTATGTCTCTCTCTCACTCTCACTCTCTCTCTGTCTCTCTCTCTCACCGCATCTGCTGCTGCTGCTGCCGGGCCAAACATCTGGACGCAGGGAGAGAGAGAGAGAGAGAGAGAGAGAGAGAGAGAGAGAGAGAGAACGGGAAACTTTCTCTTCCTCAAGTCAAGTGAGGGAGAGAAAGATGTTAGACGAACAGCCGTGTTTATCTTCGGGACTCCCGTGGAGGAGGGAGCCCACATAAGTGAGCTCGTGTCGGTGGGGGAAAGTTCACACCCTCCTTGCATCCTGCTCTCCATTTCTCTTCGTCTTCATTTGCTTCGCTTCTATCTAACATTTTCCTAAGATCTTCAAGGTGAGGCTGCAGTCTAATCCCGCAGCTGACCTTTTGACCCCCCCCCATCAGTCTCCTCTCTCCCGCCATCTTTCAGGGAGCGCAGGCCTTAAACTAACTCCTCAAAACATTCTCTCTTATTTTTTTTCCGCCTCCCTCTTTGTCTTTCCCCCAGGAGTCCTATAAAAGCCTGCTCTGCTCTTGTTTTCTCTACAAGTCAAGGGATGAGCTGGAGCTCATAAAGAGAAAACTCAGAGGGCACGCCGAGGTCCTGGGCTCTGTAAAAAGGCTGTGGCTGCAGCTCTGGTGGTGGTAGCGGCGGTGGAGAGGAATAAAGAGTCACACACACACACACACACACACACACACACACACACACACTACACCTTGGGAGTATTTGATCCCTGTGAACACTGAGCGGCCTGGGGAGGACACGGTCTGTAAATTTCCCTCCCGTGTGCTGTGTTCTCTGTAACAGCAGCCCGAGCTTGTAAAAAGAAAAAAGAAAAACCGCACGCATGACAGGTGCCAAAGTCAGGAATGTGAAGAAAGTGAATGATGAAATATTGTTACGGCGTTTGTTACTTCTCTACCGTTTCATTGTTTTGTTCTTTTCTTTCTTTTGGTGGCATGTGCACTTTCGTGAGAGAATGCGTGTTTGAGTGTGTGTATATTTCATACAGTGTTCGATGAAGCATTCAGATCCTTTACTTGAGAAAAAGTATACTGCAATATAAAGATACTTCTTTGTAAGTGAAAGTCTTGCATTGAAAATATCACTTAAGTACATGCACAAGAAAAATATACATATTTATTAAAGTGAATAGCATGCATAAAAATATTATTGCCTAATTTACTGATTACTCATTACTAATTACTTTTATCTATCTATTACAACCATTTATACATTTAGCAATTTCAGCAATTGATCAATTGCAATATGTTGCCTAGTTTTTATGTATTAAAACTGACTCAATATGTGAATTTTTTTTGTAATTGTAATTTCTTATTATTTTGTTCTTTAGATTAGTTGAGCTACTCCACAATATTACCACGTACCCCACTGGAAACTGCAGAAGTACTCCTGGGCACAAGTCACCCTGGCCCGAAATCACTAGTTTAATCTTTTACATATTTTATAATTTCATCATATGTATTGCATGTGCAATCTGAATCTTAATCTGAAAAGTAAATATCAACTACAGCTTTTCAAACAACATGGTAAAATGTAGTAGAGTCAAAGCATAAATTAGCATGAAATGGAAACAGTCAAGTGCAAGTAGCTTAAATTATATTGAATTTCAATACTTGAGTAGATATACTTAGTTACATTCCACTACTGCATGCATGTGTGTGTGTGTGTGTGTGTGTGTGTGTGTGTGTGTGTGTGTGTGTGTGTGTGTGTTTTTACTGCTGATGGCACAGTGGAGGATTTATTTGAACAGATGTGAACTCTCAGTGCCAGTGTGACCTCAGGTCCTACTTGGCTACACTGCAGCTGATCTCTCCGCCCTGGAAAAATAACACTCAGTTTAACAGACTGACCTGTGGAAGAAAAGGCTCGCAAAAACGCACATGTAATAAGTCCGGGAATAAGGCTACATTTCCTCTCGAGGAGTAATTGAATCTCAGTGTAACCTTATCAGCGCACGCCTTGCTGCAATGTGGAGTGCATGTGTCAGGTTTTGTCCTTGTCTCCAGTGAAATATCTCGGTTACAGTAACCAGACTGTACAGTAAAACCAGAAGTTGTATTCCTTTCAAAGTCAGATATGCAGTGTTGGATTTATACCCTCATTGACTGAAATGGAGGGTTTTATACCAAATGCGCCGCGCATTAACAGCACCAAGCACGAGCTGGGGAGTGCAGAGGTTGCCGACACGAGCCATAAAGGAGGTGGATTTATGTGTCGGGGCGATACAGGCGGGAGGTCAGAGGCAGAGTGAAGTGTGGAGGGTCGACAGGGATGAAGAGACAGCAATGTTTGGAGAGAGGACAGGAGAGAGTGATGCTAATTTATACCCCGCTAATTGGAAACAGCAGAGCCCTGCACCTGAACCGCATTCTCGGCCCTGCGGCCAGCGCCGGGCCCGGGGCAACGTGGGAGGGTGATGAGGGCCGGGGGATGGAGAGATGGGATGGGAGGTTGTCAGGGTCAGTGTCAATGGCAGCCTTGTTGTTTCTGTCCCTGCAGACGGGACAGGGTTCGGTGTGTGTGCGTCCGTGTAAATGCAAGGTCTGCATGTGCGTGTCTGAGCAGAATTAGTGTGTATGTTAGAGATTTTCTGGGGGTCATGCTGTTGTGACAGTCTCACGCACACACACACCAGGCCGGAGCCAGAGCGAGGACCACCCTGCCTCGACAGGGAGAGAGAGAGAGCGAGAGAAAGGGGGGAAAAAAATGAGCTTAATGTGGCATGGTTTCAATCTGACACGATCTAACATACGACATGGCTGGACTTCAGCAGTCTTAGCTTCCTAGTTAAATAAATATGACAGCCTCCTCAGATAATTATGGTGCTGCGACCATGTTGAGTCATAGCATCCGTTAATTATTAGACGGGCCGTGTGAATACGTGGATTCATTTTTCAAATCCCCGCTGCTTGTGAGTTTCTGATGTCTGTAATATTTCAGTGAGTGATGGTGTATTCAGATGTTGGCTGTGACTGGGGTCTGGCACCGTGCTAAAAAATGAAGTAATCTTAGAATTTAAATTGAGAAAACATTGACGTTGTTTGATGTGCCTCATATCTGCAGGATCTGTTTGCACTGCTGAACCATGAGTCTTAGCATTTGAGTCCGTTTAGACCAGTGGTTCCCAACCAGGCCTGCTTTTACCACAGGGAGTACGTTTTAGGTTTTTAGTTTATTCATTTATTTAACAGAGGCTGAGCAGAGCTATTTTGCTAATTTACATCTGCCGTGCCTGGGCAGGAAGACATTTATAATAATGCAGTCCAATGCAAACAATTCAAATCAATACAATTAGCTAAATCCATAAACAGTACACCGCATATAAAATAATATTGTATAGAATACATTACGTAGTCTCTATGCTGGAAAATAGTTGGTTCCATGCAAAGTTTTAGATTAATGATCCCATGACTGGTCTGTCTGAGCCATGTTTAAGTGCTGAGTTAAAAATACTGAAGCTTTGCGAAGTCTCTGATTTAGGCAGGAATTGAGTTCTGCTGCTCCGACTGAAAATGTTGATCATCCAAAAGCAGTTTTCCTAAATTTGGCCGAACATTCACCTCTGACTGATGCCCTGGTCTCCCCAGCATTGTCCCTGCAGAATGACAGGCCATGTTTAAGTCATGAATTACATAAAGAAATCCTGTATCCACGTATCTGCAAAACAAAGAAAACTGTCAAGGGCCAATAAATTTTACTTTTGATGCTACAATGAATGATGTTCCTTGGTTGTTTATCAAGAATTTTCACTGACTGTAAAGAGAGTTTCAGTCCCACCTGTCTGGGACCAGTTTGTAACACAGTCAGATATGTTTGAGAAAATCCTTGAGTACAGAAAGAGTGGCCAGAGACTATCCCGTCTAAAATTCATTAGACTAGTTTTGGCACTTCTGGAGACCTTTTTTTTTGTATGTTTCTTAAAATATAAGATAAAATCAATGATTACAACCAGATATTGAAGTTCTCAACCTTACTTATTTCCTCTCCTTCAACTGTAATGTGTTTTCTTGATGTCTTTTGTCTTGATAGGCAGGAATCATGATCACAGTTTCTCATACATTAGGAGTAAGACAACAGTCCAATACTTTGATCAATACTGCAGTGAGTTTGGAAGCAGCTTCTTCTCTTGTATTAGCATGGGTGTAAATAACGGTGTCATCTGTATATATCTGGATGTGGACCTTGGGACCTTTCATGTATAAGGTAAACAGAATTGATCCAAGGATTGATCCCAGTGGAACTCCAATGGTACTGTTGGGAAAAAATGAGCATGTGTCATTAATACTTGTGTTTCATTCACTGTTTTCTCAAGTGTATGTATATTTCCTTCTATGTTAGTGCATTAGTAGAGAAACTGAATTTTAATAGTGTGGATAAAAGAATATTATGGTTTCACACAATCAAAAGCTTTTTTAAATCCAAAGAAAGCACCAACAACACCAGCCCTATCAAGACTGAATTGAATTAGTCCAATAAAATTACAATTTGCTGCCCCATGATAAATGGTACTGGTTTAGATGGGCCATTGATTGGTCACAAATTACGCTTTCAGTTCCGATAACAATACTGATAATTGATTACATCAGCTCAATCACCAGCACCTGAAACAAAATCTGAGTTTGCAAACGTCTCACTTGAGGTTAACAGCACATACACCTGCAGCACCTGCTCTGCCTCAGGTGTGTGACAGCATCTTTATTTTCCAATGTCTCCAAGTATGTAAAGACTGTGGAGTATCTGACATAAACACTAAATGATGCAACTGCAGGTATGTGAAAAATTTTGCAAGCAAGAAATCTAAACAGTTGGCTAAAAGTAATGGATAAATGATTGAAGTAATTAAAAATAATTGATAAATGGCTGAAACAACTAAAAGTAATGGATAAACAGTTGAAGTAGTAATAACTAACAGCAAAGGATGAATTGTGTCAAAGTGTAAAGTAACATAAATAATTTGAATATGATGGACAAATGGCTGGAATGGTTAACTAAATGTAATATGTAGTGGAAAAATAAGGATTCAGTAAATGGTTGAAAAGTTGGTGGTGGTTGAAATATTCAGTAATGGATTAATAGTGAAACTATAACTGTGGTGTGCAAACCTGACTGAACCAACCTAAACAGTGACACCTGAATTGTATGAAAAGCAATTTTAAATACTCTATATTTAGACATCAATAACACCCAGTTTGAAATCAATTAAAAAAAACACACTTGATGCATAACTGCCGATGAGGTACTTGAGTTCATCTGTCTGGACTTTGAGGGTACGTCAGACAAAAAAAATGTTGGGAACCACCGATTTTGGCCTTATTTTCGTGATACTGCCGTGTGTGCTATTGATAAAGAAAGCCATCAAGTCGGTGCTAAGTGATGGGCTGTCAGCATTCGCCCAAAGCCAGCCTTCCCATAATATGCAGGATACATAAAGTAAAGAACAGATAAATAGATATGTGCCCAAAAGCCAAATTCCTCCAAAAAACAAAAGGGTGGACTTGGACATATGGGGAGCATATTGGTGGCAGAGTTCTGATCACACAAGTTTCTTCTGAGGAGAGAGAGAATACAACAAGATTTAGATGTGGTAGGGGGCTGTTTTGTTTCCCTTTAAAGGCGTGTCAGTTGTCCGCCCTGCTCAAGGATACTGGAGAGAGAAAAAAACTGCTTTCTACTTCATCACTCCTCAGTGATTGACATCCCGATAGTCTGCACACATGAATGAGTGTGTGTAAGCTATTTGCAAGCTACGGCAACCAAACACGCATCCCAGAATCCTACTCGCTCCTCCACTGTAGTGGTTTTGCAGGGAGACATTTGTCCTATGATATTGCCTTTTTTCCACCTAGTATCTATTCTGAGGGCCGAGCTCCGGGCGCACATCAAAGCCACCACAATCTGTCTGTTTCTCTCACGATTTGTCTCTCACACACTCCTTCTCTCTCTCTCTCTCTCTCTCTCTGGCCCACGCCTGTGCACAAACCATGCACAAACTGAAACACATTTGTGTAAGAGTATGTTATGGGAGGGATTCGACATATTCTTTGATCACTGTTCGTCTGACGGAAAATCCGTTCCTTTGCTTGTGATTTATTTCTTGACGTTGAAGGCCTTGATTTGAACATACTTATCATATTTATTTTTGCTTTAACACGTAAAAAATGAGATGCGCGAAAAAAAGAAAATTCCCCCACTATTTGACACCGCCTTATCGTTTCCACATTGATTCCACTGCCCTCTCTGGGACAAAGTAAAGCCACTGCAGCTGCACATCTTCATCCTATTTCTCTTCCATCCTGCCTGTCATGTTTACTTGATGTTTCCCTCTCTCCTCTCTTCTGCAGGATGCATGGTTTCAAAGGGACCACAGAACAAATCAGAGGCCCATCCCTGTGCACCGATGGCCTGTCTCTCATTTCACATGGAGATTGAAGGGCAAGTCTCCCCCTGGGGCGTCAGCGGGGGGATCAGGGGGCCTCAGTAGCACCCGCCGGCCCCCGGGGGCCTCTTGTGTTTCCACTGCGTGGGAGCTGGACCGTGACACACACCAAACATGGAGCCCACCGCAAGTGCCTCTGCCCCGCGATCTGCTGTCTGGTGCACGCAGTCGTTGGAAAAGCCCTGAAGAGCTTCGCCTGCATCCCTTGTTAGCTCAAGGTCGTGTGTGAGTGGAGTGTGTGTTTTGGGTTTGGCATCCTTTGAAAAGATATGACAATAACAGGCCCTTGAGCAGGAGTTATTATGTGTTTGGCTGACAGCGGGAGCTCGTGTTGCCGTGATGGAAGTTGGACGCTTCCCAGTGTTGTTTTGAGGTGCTTTGGGTTTGTTAGTCATAGCTTACTGTAAAGTGTCTCCTAAGACGCTCCTATTTAGAGATTGTTTTGCGCGCAGCGACTCTGAAGTGGTGTCACGGGTCAACTCCTCTGACTTCCCCCCTGGTGGAGGATGTGTGGGGTTTGTGGATCTGTGAAAACAACAAGGCAACTCGAGATCAATTCCAGGTTGATGGTGCATACTGTATCAGCGAGACGTGGCTCCAATCTTCATCCTTGTCTGTCTCCAGCTCCGCTCTCTCTGGGCCTCCATTAAGCTCCCTCAGCTTTCACATGACACAGCGATACCCATCAGAAGCTGCATGACAGCATATGGACCTGAGTGACATTTGACGTATGTGGCAGGAGTGAGTGCAGCTCCTCTCTGCGTCTCCCATTCATGTGGCCAGGGCAGGATTAAGACTTTATCCAACAGAGCAGGAGCGGAGAAGAACGAGCTCGGGTCAGATCTGCCTTGAATTAAGTCAGTGTTGCAGCAGGAATAATACAATCACCTCCCCCCAAAACCCTGTAACAGCACTGAAGGGTAACGTATGTGTGCATGTATTTGTTTGTGTGTGTGTGCGTTGCGAGCTTGGCCCGCGCCGAGCCTGTGACCAAACCACAGGCTGGTGTCCTTTACAGAGAAGAGGGGTCTCTGTTGACGGTTCAAACACAGCCCACGGCCCCAGCTTCAAAAGGCCCCCCCAATCATCGCACCCACTTACAGCCAACGGCGCATGTCACTTAATGTGGACCACACTATTCATCAATTATGGTGAGCTCAGGGGCCATCCAACACCCGCACCGCAGCTCCACAAGTAGTGAGTTGTCTTCTGTTCTGACTGAAGCCCCCCCCCCTCCCTCCCTCCGCCGTCCTCAAAGCCCATCTGTTGCAGGAGGTGTGGTGTGAGACCGCTAACTCCTCGGAGCTGTCACACAAACAGTGCTCGGGCTTTGCCTCTTCTTTTAGGCCCTGTTATCTCGCCACAAAAAAAGTCCTCGTCCTCCTGTACACTGGGCTTCCCGGAGCGTGCTTTAAGCTCCATAATAGCTCACTTCTTCCCCTTCCTAATGTAATTGCCATCCTTGTCCATCCGCACCCCCTCTGCTCATCCCGTACACTTGCTTTGAAAGCCACAGTAGGCTAATGTGCACGCCTGTTAGACACACACAAGCCCACGACCTTACCCTCCCACTCGCTGTTCATCCGTCCCCTGGCAAGCGAACTGAGTCGAACTGGAACTCATTTAACGTCATCCGATTTTTTTGAGATTTGGCCACGGAGCGTTAGCGAAGCCAAAATGCCTTAGCGCTATCCAAGTGACAAAACGTATGTTAAGGTTGTAAGAGCGAGAATAAATGACACAAATGTGGCGACCATATTCCCTTCGAGCAGACGGATGACGGCACGGCGTGCAAACCTGAACCAGACCACACAACATTATCTATGTCTCGTTGCTCTCTTCTACTACTTCTTCTTCTTCTTCTTTCCAGTCTCTGTCCAACTTCCTCCACGACATCTGGACAGGGCTCGGGTCAGGCCCGGCTCGGCGTGAGGGGATGAGAGGTCACGCTCACGCTGGCCGGTTCACCCTCTCCTGTCCCCATGAGCGGTTCAGCTGCTGGTACATGTGCGGCTGGTTCAGAGTGTGTGTGTGTGTGTGTGTGTGTCCTCCGGAGCCCTAACCTCAGCAGCTGTGTGTGATTTTCTATTCATGTTATCTGGGGGCTTCTTTCCTGTTGTGTTTCTCTGTCCGTGCTCACACCTTGTTCTGCATGGCGGAGACACGTTCTGGTCAGATTGTGGATGTGAGCTGTTTATTGTCAGCTGCATCAATATCTGGATTTTCATCCTGAATCATTGGTGAAAAAGTAGATAATGAAAAATTCCCTTTCAGCTTTTGGAATTTTGCAGAAAAGACTCATTCATGCCTGTTTTTTTCTAAGAATGAATAAGGAGACTCTTGAAAAAGTTAATCTACAAATCAATGTTTTTTCCATGATTTTTTGTTGTCATGTGGAGATACTTTAAATTGAGGGACTTGTACTCCAGGGGTTACTTCAACAGTTTCCACAGTGTATGTGGAAGGATTGCTTCAATTCATTTGAAAGAAAAATAGGAATTATGATTTCATTAAAAATACATATCAATATACTGAGTCAGTTGTAACACCTGAGCACCACAGGTTGCAATTGAGAGTACATGATCTAAAAGTGATGGATTACTAGTCGAAATAGCTTAAAGTAAAGGATTAATGGCTGAAATATTCAGCTCAAGGTGACGGCTGAGATCTAGCTAGTAGATGTACAAATATAAGCTTGACTTAACCACCCTGAACACTGAAAGTTGAATTATATGAAGAAAGACTTTTATATGCACAACATCCACTTTTCTATAGTTCATAACATCCAGTGTAACATGAGTTCAAATGAACAGATTTGGAACATGCAGTGTTGATGTTGGGGTACTTGAGTTCATCTGGCAGGGCTTTGAGCATATGTCAAAAAAAAAAATAGAAGCAAAAACCCATGCTTTAAATTTTGCATCTCATATTCTGGCTCTCTTAAAAAATATTAGAGTTCAATATATTTAGCCTTTTGTTAAATGACTTTTTGTGTATTATAATAATTACATCAGTGATCACATCAGATACATTTAAAGTTATTTTCGTTATATTTTGTTTTCTATTACATTCTGGTCAAATTGTTACATAAATCCATGTTGGACACAGACACACACACACAGACACACACACACAGACACACACACAGACATACACAAACACACAGTCGGATGGGGCAAGCATTGCTTCATAAACAATTGCAGCCACACACGCTCACGCTAGGAAGGAACATGAAAACAGCACTAATGGGAAAAAGATGAGAGGGCTCAGAGCGAGCACACCCAGAGAGAGAGGAGGAGAGAGCCGGCTGGTGGACACCGCCGTCTCAGCCCTGCTGGCACACGCTAACAGCCTGGGATCAGACACAAAGATTGCTGCTGTCACATTGTTAACAAAGTCCACTTGAATTACTAGGTTGAATATTATACATCTGATCTATGGCACTTGTGTGTTGTTTTAATTTCTTCCTCATGGAGCCCATTGTTTTGCCTTCTTTGGGTTTTGATCCCTTACATACATACAGTAGATTCCTGCTGCTTTACTTAACTGCTGCTGTTCTTTCGCCACCATTTTTAAAAAAAAAAATCTAAATCAAACAAATAGCTTTGGTGTACAATTAATACAATTTGATTTTCCAATTATATTTATTTATTTTTAATATAAATAAAAGAAATGTAAAGTCACATGAAACATATAATTGTGCCTTTATTATTTCAAATATGTTTCTGCTCTTTTGTCAGGAGTTCTATTTCACTAATAACTAATAAAAACTATTTGGTCTTGTATATACTATGTATACTGTGCATACTTCCATATCCTCCTACCTCTTGTCTTGTACATACTGTAGTTTATATTGTCTATTATATTGTATTAATCTACACATAGTCTGGATAATCTGCAATATTTCTGCATAGTCTGGGCCTTTGAAAATATATATATTTTTATAGGTTTATATACAGTTTTAGGAAAATGTCTATGTTCTCCTTGTCTTGTCTGTTTTTTGTTGTTAGTCTACTTATATGTAAGTAGGGAGATCAAGTGAAACCGGAGTCAAATAGCTTGTGTGCACACACTTGGTCAATAAAACTGATTCAGATTAGTTTGAGGGTTTTTTGTATTTTGAGTAATTGTTGATGTAAGCTGATATTTCTTCAGTTCATCAGAGCAGCTACTTGTGTTCAGGTAAATCAAACTGATTTAAACAAGTAGTTTAAATGTTTAATATTAAATGTTCATGGCAGTGAAATTATATCCAAAATGATCGACCTCAGTGCAAAGACTGTGGAGCGTCTCATGATAAAAGTGTGATGTCCGTGTAAAAGCGGCAGCGAGAGGAAAACGGCCCCTGCATGCGCACTTAAGGAAAATGTGTGTCATCCTGTTTATTTTCCTTTGGTTTGCTGTCTTTTCCAGCCCATAGGGCGAGATGATAACAAAAAAATATTGCGGTGTCCACGTCTCGCGGCGGACTGCCCCTCCGGTCCGACGAGGGAGCGCGCGGGGCCCTTAGAGCAACAGGGAGAGGAGCGCGAGCCCCAGCCTGTGTGTTAATGATGGCTCACTGGTGATTCCCTCACATGTTTGTTCAGATTTTGGCTTCGCTTATACATACAGGCACAAATCAAAATCCGCATCCCCTTTTTTTTTCTTTTTTTCCCCGCTCTGTCCTGATGTCTCATCCTCCAGAACTGATATTGGCCACCGCTGCTCTGACAGACTCTGGCGCAGAACTGGACTTGATTTGTGCTATTTTTGATCCCTGATGCTTTTGTTGCGCCGTGTCTTCCTGAAGAAACAAAAATCCCCCCTCCGACAAAAGAATTCTCATTAATTTTTCTCCGTGATGCCAAACTCTATCATTGCTCTCCCCGTCTTATCCGTGATGTGTATCCAGGAAGGCTGAATAATATTTGGACAGGTGTTCTTTCATATACATTAACTTCAAGGACTGCAGTGTGCTCTTTCATTGCACTTTCATAAAGAGGAGAAAAAAGCAGCATATCCTGGTTGGTGGGTTCTTAAGCTGGTACTGTATACTGCAGTCTATACTATGTGTAATCCCTAACAATAAAAAACTGTTTAGCACCAATTTTCCTTTACTTTTAAAACCTTCTTTTTTTCCTGTTTCAGACAACTGTGGAGGCCACATCTGGAAGACAGATGTAGTCCCAGAGCTTATTCTCTGCCTTTGACTCAGACTCTCTCTCTCTCTCTCTCTCTCTCTCTCTCTGCTCTCCCTCGCTGCTTCTCACTCACTCTCTCTCCACTCTCTCTTTCTCGCATCTTTCCCTCCCTCCCCTCTCTTTTTGGGAAACATGAGAGCTGGGCTAATTCTCTCTCTCTCTTCTCTCTCTCTCTCTCGCTCGCTCTCTCTCTCTCTCCCTCCCTCCCTCCCACCCCGGCCGGACCACCCACATTCGGAAACGCCTAGCTGTTCCTGAGGCAGAGCCGCCGGCAGTTTAAGAGAGACAGAGGGCGAGCAACAAGAGTGAGAGATGTAAGGATGGGTTATGACTGACGGTTTTAGCAGAGTATCAATTACATCAATGTCAAAGCCATAACCTGCCATTGTGTGAGGAGGAGAGAGAGTCTGGGAGAGAGACCACTTTGGTGCTCAGCTGAGTTCACGCAGCATGAATCCTGCGCCACAGCTATCTTTATCCACTCACTTCATCCTGCAACATATATCACGCTGCTTAGCACACAAAAAATGCATCTCGTGAAAACAAAATGCTTGAAGCTTTCCTCCCTAAATAAGAGAAAATGCTCTGTAGCTTGATCACACACAAAAAAATGAAGCACTTCAGATGCAAAGATCTTAGAGAGATAACAGTGAAATGTACTTAAAACAGCAGCTTTTATTTGCTTGGGAAGCAGTAAATAAGTATCTCTCAGGTCTCCTCAAACATGTAAACTTCTCCACTATAAAGGTGAATGTCTCCACCATGTGGACGTTTCTTAGTATTGCCTCTTTACACAAAAGTGTTATTTTTTGCCAGTCTACATTAGCTCTTTCTAAAAAGTCTAATCAGGCTTTATAATTCGATACTGATAAGGTTTAATGGTTAATAAATACCATATTATTTCTTTACAGATGAGTAATAATCCTCTCATAAAGACAACTTTTTTGTTGACGAGTTGTGAAGAATCTGTTTGGCTGGTGTTTATCCTCTTTACGTTTTAGTTAAAGTTGCACTACTCTATATTTTTATATTAACAATGGATTAAATTACTACTTACATGTGAATTAATGACTTATAATGATGAACTACAAGAGAATTATCACCTGACTCTGCAGTTCTTTTCAGTTCTAAAGAGCTTTTTAGTGTTTTTCAGCTCATTGTTTTGTTTGTTTCTGGCCCATAATTTACTCTCACCAGTCTCATAGCATCATTTTTGCAAACAGGCACTAAAAACCTGCTGTACACTACCTGCTCAACACTGAACAGCTGTTAAGTTAGAGACGAGTTGGTGGAGACTAAAAACAGACGGTTAATCAGGTGGTCAGAAACAAAACTCTAAATGAATGATAATGTTGCTCCACATCCTCTGTATGTTTAAATAGCTTACAAACAAATTTGTGATACCAACATAAGAGGTAGCAACAAAGCTTGTTTCTGCTGTCCCCAAGTGGCAAAAAAAAAAAACCCCAGTTATTGCAGTTTCCATCTGCACAGTTAATATTATTAAGTTATTTATAACTTCTTCAGTAGCTAAGTTAAACTGTCAAGATGAGTAACTAAGCTAACAAGGAAGATAGAGCAAAACTATAAACCAGTCCAATAGATTTTTCAAACCTGGCAACACAATCGTTGTTTTTATTAATGGCTTATTGCTGATCTATGAAGTAGGATGTATTAACCATTAGATAACACAGTTTGCTTTAAGAAAGAGCAGTGTCCATTGTGAAATAGAACATAAGCATTTGGGGCTCAGTAGTCAAACATAAATACTATTTTGCGTGCTAGCTGTAAGCTAATAGCTCAGTAATACACTGGTGTGTTGAACACAGTGGAATGACTTCAAGGTGCATAATACATAAATACATGAGATGAACTCTCATTTAGTTTTCTGTGTATTCCTTCTCTTCACCTCAGTAGCCACTGATCCCACAGTGGCTCCCATCATACCTCCAAACGGCCCTCCCACAAACAGGCCGACCAGCGCTCCCAGCAGGGCCTCCCTCCTCACAAAGGACGGCAGCCACTTCATCCAGGCCGTCAGCTTCTCCCACAAGCCCCAGAGAAAGGAGGGAGCAGGGGAGGAAGGTGAGACACTGGAACAGGGGAAAATAGCATCTACATCCACATTCAGGTCATCAACGCTCCTCTCCGCCTCCTCCCGGACTGATTCCATTTCCTGTTCCGTCACATGCTCCTCTGGTGGCGAGTCTTTGGGAGACACCTGGTCGCTGACCTCCTCTCCTCTCCTCAGTCTCACCAGCTCCACCTGCCTTTCTCTCACTCTTTCCTCAGCCTCCTGGTACAGAGAGCAGTCGAAGTGTTGTGTCCCGTTCTCCGCCACTGCCTGCTCCACCTTCTCCAGCAGCTCCTCCACAGCTTTCCTCTCCTCTGCCTCTCCCCTGTGGGTTTCCAGGGTGTGGTAGCGGTCGCCGCACCTTTCCACCAGCCCCAGGAGGTCCTTGCGCCATGTGACGAGGTATCCCTCCAGCGTCTCGTCCTCCCCCAGCTCCTCGGTGTGGGTGAAGAGCACGATGGTGTTTGAGCTGACCGCAGAGGGGCCGAACAGCTGCTCGAGGACATCCAGCGCCTGCTCCTCTCCATCAGCTGGCTGGTTCACGGGGACACACAGCAGGAAGGTGTGCGGTCCAGGGCTGGACAAGGTGATGAAGGAGGATATGTGTCTTCTCCTTTCCTCTGGGTCGCAGTCTGAGCCGAACCAGGCTGGACTGGAGACTACAGCCACCTAACGAGAAGAGGCATAAAATCAAGGTTTTGCTTTTGAAGTACATTAATGCTTATTTAACACAAGCAGGACTTTGTATAGAAAGATTGGAAAACAGAAATCTATGGAAAGCAGGACATTAAACATTTGTATGCAAGTATGTATATTTACATTTTTGAATATTTGCATTTCTCAAATCAATTAAATATATTATTTAAAAAATTAAATTAAAAAAATTTTGCATGTATTGGTGTGCATGTCATGTAGACTATATGAATATTCACGGTTGGCCTGTTACAAAAATCAAAATGGCACTATTTTAATTTATTGTATTTTATATTTTTGATATTTATTTATTTTTTTTAATACTCTTTAGCTATCTCTCTATATTGTAGTTTGCATTGTTAGTGGTGGGGTCCACCATTCCCATGCTGGATTCATATGGGCAAGTACAATGGATTCACAGGAAATTATGCATGCGTGTACTGAGAGAAATTAGGAAGACTGAAGATTGAGTATGCGCACATCGAGCGTAATTTGTGTATATGTGCACATGTCACAAGTGAAACAGCAAAATTTGGTAAAGGGTATTTCAAAGAGGACACCTATTTGCATCAGTATATCTATAGCAAGAAGATTTTTTTTGATAAACGTAATTTAAAACAGAACTCTAGGAACTGTCTTATTAAGACATCCACAGCATTACCACCAGCAACCACAGGTGTCGCTAAATCAACTTGAATTTAAATCTTAAGGATCATAACTTGGCCACGTTGATTGCAACTGAATATGACTAAGCAGAGGAATGCATGTGCTAATAATATTCAAAATAAAGGCAGTACTTGCTTTTTTGCACCTCAGTATTGCTGTTGTTGCTGTTTGTTCTCAGGACAACACTCCAAAACACTAAAGAGCTGCTGTTGCTTATTTTATGATCAGAGATGCGAGGACTATCAGGGTCATAGCTCATGTAGAAAAAGCCAATATGTATCACTTTCAATGAAAATAAGTCTCCAAACTTATTAACATAGTGCTTTGCTGTTATATATGAATTCTCTATAATCTCTGATACAAGCCCTCTTTAACTTTAGACCTCGTTCTTCCTGTCCTCATATACTCTAATAATTTAATTTCCCTGATGTCTTTTGCATGCACACTGTCTGATCCATACCTGTCTGCCTGCAGCCTCTCCTCTGTGTTTGCTGCTCTCCTGCTTCTCAGGAGCCTCTGGGCCCTGCTGGGAGTCTTGCAGGCCCAGGATGGTGCAGGCTGCTGATCTCTGTCCTGAACCCGCCCGGCCCAGCACCACAAGCCTCAGCTCTGCTCGGCACAGGACACACAACAGTGACACAAAATGAATAAATACATAAAGAAGAGTGGGTTTTTTTTTTTGCTATACTGCACTTTGTTTATGTGAGTATAATTAATGTCTACTTAGTGTGTGAGACAAGTTTTTCAAATGCACTGGTAGCATCTAATGACAACAACATGAGTTGATTTCTATTTTCCACTCATGTAAAAGTGACAGATCTTGTGCATGTTGTTCCTCCTGACAGTGTCCAGCTGATACAAAAATAAAACAAATGCCATTGTGTCATCATCATCATGTCCAAGTTAGTGGCAGCGCCCTTTGCAGCTGCCGACACAAACAACGTGAAAACAGGCACAGAGCAGCCACACCTACACTCACTTTTCCTCCTGTCGTGTCTCACAAACACTGATCTGGACAGACGTTTAAAAAAATGTTTTTTTATCAAGCCTACCTGATCGAGAAGCAGATGCTGCCATGTCTGCCCTTCTCGCTGCTGCCGTGTTTGGTGTTGGCCGGACTCACTTCCTGGTTCCTGCGGGCTGACTCAGTCCTGCCTCTGATCACTGACTCCAGCCCACAGGAGGCATGTCAGCAAGAATGCATGGTACTTGTATGCAATGAGTAGATTTTAAAAAAAAAAAAACTCTAATAGATTTTTTTTTTATTTAATGTGATTTGCATAATACATATGGTGAAGCTTCTATCATTAATGAAATCAATGATGGAGGAAGTAATCAGATTAATAACACACTGTTGCTTCCTCTATTACAATGTCCTGCAAGTTACTTAAGTAAAAGTATGAGTAAAGTAACTGTAATTAAACTTATGAAAAGTGAAAGCGTCTCCTGTGACTGTTATATATTATATGATTAGATTTTTGTTACTCATGCATTTCAGTAAAAGCAGCATGTTACTGTTATAGTGAGTTTAGGTGGAGCTCATTTTCATTCATTTTGTTTTGGACAGGACTGCAACTGTTGACCATTTTCATAATAGATTCACCTTGTTTGGTTTGCAAAAATCCAGAATATGAAATGCTGTCACAGTGCCGCGAAATGCTTTTGCATGAAAAAAAGAACTTTAACAAATAATCAAAACAGTTACGAGTTCATATCCTGTCAATCAACTAATTAATCGAGTAATCTTTTCAGCTGGACTTGTATCAACTGTTGGATAGTTTCATTTAGAACCAATATTTTCTAAGCTCTTGTTTTGCATGTCAAGTAACTAGTACCTAAAGTTGTCAAAATAAGTGCAGTACTAGAGGAAAATGAAGAGGATCACCAGTCATTAGGATTCACCCTCTGGCTACCATGAATGTCTGTGCAAAATGTGGTGACAATCCATCCAGAAGGTTGTATAATTATTTCAGTCTGGACCATGAACCTTTCGGCAGGTATTGTAGTTCCAAGAGCTGCGCTGGTAGCAGGACTCATAAAAAAAGCAGAATCTGAATTTGGGAACAGGTCATATTTTAATATGATGCCATTTTGTTAAATGTCTTACAGTGATGTGTTGAAACAGCTCCTTATTACAACAAGGTGGCACCTAAAGGTGTTTTCAATCACTTTGAAATCCTACAGTACAGTGGAAATCTAACTGCTGTATGCAACAGCAAAATATCAAATGTATAAAACAGCAAGGCATGACAGCTCTTTTCACATGGTAAAAGAAAAACTAACCGGTGTCAAATATATTACGTTATGTTGATGATGACCAAAAGGCAATAACTAAAATGTTCCTGTACATTTCAGTAAAAAAATCAGTCAACAGTCTCAAACCCACTTCACAGCTACACAAACACACACACACACACACATTCAGTATAGTACATACAAGCGTACACCCATTTATACGGCACACTGTACAGTAACAGTAAAAGTAAGCTGACGTGCCAGGAAAGATTAACATGTTCAGTAAAATGTTTAGATTTTAAAAATATAACAATTAGAAAATTAAGAGAACAAGGCTTTTTTTAAAAAATACTTTAAAAACATGTTGACACTAAAAAATATCCAAGTTTTCTGATGCCAAGCAGTGGCTTAAATTAAAGTCCAAGGGTCACTCCTGTCAAACATGTTGATTCCCAATACAAAATCACTCCACGTTGATTGATCATCCTTCACTCACAGCCCAGGCATGATGTAGGCAATGTTGTCCAACGTATTTGACTGACAGAAAAAGAGAGAGAGCTTTGTTAGAAAACGGCAATAAAGATGCATATGAGCCCTTCCATGTCTACAACTCCTTAATGGGTAGACAAATGCATCCAAACATTTGCATTATTGTGAAGAAGTTAGAAAGCAAACACCCACAGTAATATCATTTGTACAACATTTATAAATGCTAATAAGATAAGAGATAAGATAAGATAATTCTTTATTGATCCCCCATAGGGGAAATTCGGGTGTTGCAGCAGCATAAGCATACAATCAGGTAGAAGTATAAAGTACACAAAATAAAAAACTATAAAACTATATAAAAAAAAAAGTACAAGTGGAACCTAAAGTGGCTTAGTGAAGATAAGGTGACAACATCAAATAACAAAACAGCAGCAAATGAGAATATGAGGTAGATAATGCAGCATAGTTATGTCAGTAAAGCAACAAATGTAAATACTGCAATACTACCAATAGTACCATACCAGGACATTTCGAGGACATCCATTTAACTGTGGAATCTGTGCTGTGAGACAGGTCAGTGGTCCCAGCGCACACAAGATGGAGTCCAGAAGCACAGACAGACTGCCGGACACTGCCACCATCCCCTAACACGAAGAAACATCTCTGCATTATACTTCAAATAGAAAATGATGAGCTCAAACTCTCAAGCTACAGCTTTTTTTTAAAAGACTAAACTTTTGAAATATATATATGTTGAAATGTACCTCTGTTTCCTGTAGCCGATGCCCAATCAGGGACAGGGACTCTCCCAGTAGCTGCAGGTGAGCTGCTGCATCAATAGGATCCACATCTGGGACTCGTGCCGGGGATAAGGACACGGTGCTGGGCGCTCTGGTCGGTGACACCATCGCTGTTCCTGTTCCTACAACTTCCATGGCCGAACACATTCGAAAGACAACCGCAATGAGAATTAAAAGTGAGAGGACAAAGACTTGAGAAATGATACTTTTGTTTATCAATCAGTTGAAAACATTCACATCGCAGTCATAGATACCTTTGCTTTTACTCTCACTGGCGCTCTTGTGTTTGAGTGTGGTGGCCTCAGCTTTGTTCTGTTTATGTTGCAGATACTGAGCTTTCTGCCTCCAAACCTGCACAAACGGTAAACACAGGATGTTTAGTGAACCAACACGCCTGCAAGCACAAACAGTGACATTCAAAAGCTTTTCCAATATCAACTGCAAATAAAGAAAAACTTACTAATTTGTCTTTCTCGGGCATGGCCTTCCACACCTCTGCCAACTTTTTGCTTAGCTCACCAAACACTGCAGATTAGACACACCAGCATACTGTTTACAATGTGTATTTTGGTTACATTTGAAAGAACTACATACCAATCAGTCTGATTACAAGACTGTATGTCACTGTATTACCCACCTAGTCCTGGCTGTTCTGCATTTATGTTGACTCTGTATTCCTTACAAAACACCTGATACGCTGTTGTGTTCTTCTTCTTGGGCTAAAAGAGGACAAAGAAATAAACCAATGATGCAATACACATACTTTTTGTATTCTGTCAAATGTGTTTTGCATAGTCAGCAATTCAAAATTGCTGACACAATGGCAGCTGTTAGTCTCATGTGTTAATGAACTCTACAGGCAACATCTACACTAGGGTCGGTGATTTAATGCCAGTGACTCAAGACTCATTTCATATGTCTTGCATTCGATGCTTGTTTTGCAGTTTTGACTTTTGCAAGAAATCTGACTGAACACTATTGTACCTTGTCTTTATCCCTATCATGCTTTTCTCTGTCTTTCTCCTCTTTCTTCTTCTTCTTCTCTGTCATCCCGTCATTGCCTTGATGGTGATGTGGAGGGACGGGCGTGCCCATGGCATACATCGGACCGACCGCGCTGTGAGTGACAGTGGGGTGGGAGTGGCTGTGGCTTCTTGACGAGTCTGATGAGTGTCAGACAAAGGTAAAGCACCACTTATGAAGTATGGACACAATCAGCTGATGGTTCAGTTTTTAGCAGTTTGGCAGCCTTTATTTTTCTTGCACATATTTTCACAACAGATAACCTGAATGCTGCCTTTCAGTTTCATCTTCAACTATTACTACTATATATATAGAAATGCATGATATCACTCAGTTATAGGGACAACTACAACATATTTGTTATGTAAACTCACCTCCAAATCCTTTGCTGTGTTTCTTGTCCTTGCCACTTTTATCCTTGTCTCTGTCTTTTTCTCTGTCCTTTTTCTTCTTGCTTTTTTTGCTCTTCTTCTTCTTTTTTGACATGTGTGTGTACGAATCATCTATGACCAGTTCGCCTGCCTCCAGCTCACCCCCAGACGAAGAGCTGTCATCCCCCATGCCACCTCCGTAATGACCTGTATGACAGAGAACACAGTGATGATTATTAATAAACAAAACAAACCAGAGGGCCTTAAATAATTTTAGGTGGTATGGTACATTGGGACTACATGAGCATCAATAATATCTATAGCAATAATATATGCACCAAGACAGCTTCTTAACTCTTCACTCACTACTTCACAACTAATTATTGATAATTCATAATTTAACAGTAATGCATGAGGTAAAAAGTAAATGTACATAGCCAAGAATCAAATACATCATTCACTCTCAGAGGACATGTGTGTTGATTGTATCTTAAATACTATCAGTTTAGTTCTAAGTACAATGCTACATGATTTCACTTGAAAGACCCTGTTCTGCTCAAAAATAAATTTGTAGGGGCTTGCGATATGAAATACTTCCAGCCATTCGAAGAGAAAGATGACATAACTTGCATCACAATTTAGGGCTATCTTACCTTCCACCTCCACCTCTTTCCCAACTACAGGCAGCGGATCTCGATTCTGCTGCAGTTTCTTCTTGGGCGACTTTGAGAGCTGCATCCTGTCTCTGTCCTTCTCTTTCTTTATACCTCCTTTGGATGAGTGGGGCGTGAACGGGAAGCTCTCTCCTTCCTCTTTCTCTGGCGACATGATGAGCTTCATCTTTAGCCCATCTGCCTCGCGTAATGTCAAGGGTTCCTCTTTGGGAGCTCCACCATGGAACAGAGACGACTTTGAGGAAGAGGAGGAGTGCTTTTTGGAGGAAGAAGATGACGATGAAGACATGGGGCGGGAGTGAGAGAAGGAGTGGCTCCCTTTGCTTCCGCCACCGCTGCTGCTCTCGCGTTTGCGGTCCTTGGAAGAGTGCGACGAGAAGGAGGGGTAGGAGGGTTTCTTGTGCAAGTGGGGACTGGGGTCTGAACCTGTGGCCAGTGGTGAGGTGATAGCCTGCAGGAGGCCCATCGCTGTATCTGTCGGGTGAGAGGACGAGGGGGACGAGAGAGTCGGGGAGCGGTCTGCAGACTTGTGCTTTTTTTTGTGGGGAGGTGGACCTGAGCCATCGTGGTCTGTCACAAGGATAAAGATAAAGAAGATGTAAACACAGTTGCAGAGTTTTGTGAAATTAAGGGATTATTACAGTATAATAACTTTCACCTCTATAATAGTAGTCGTCACCATGTTTCTTCTTCTTTTTATGCGAGTCACCTCCAAGCATGAAAAGTTCGGAATCCTGATTTGGAATGACACAGTTGCTTACCAATCCATATACACACAGGTTCAACATAATAAAATGTGCAATAACACCACACTGAGCAGCACAATATCTTTCTGCAACATTAATAAATGAGGTCATGTTATTTCAGAGAGATAACCTACCTTGGGCCGTTTCTTGGAAGACTTTCGGACCTGAGCAGCGATCTCCTCTTCCTCCCTCAGCAGGTCCTTGTACGACCTCCTCTTCTCTCTCTGGCTACGACCAGCTACAAGGCCCCTTTCTCCATCCATCCCCACATCTGCAATATGAAGAACGAGAATTACAATCCTTACCTTTAAAATAGAAATATGATCATTCTGAAAATAATTAACATTGACTATATTATGGGTCTTGTTGCATCCACATCTTTTGAAATGCTCTCTGCTAGTTGGCACAAGGAAGATATACAAAAACTGTGTACATTGAATAAGCTTGTACAGCAGAAACAGAATACAACTAAAAGCAGTGTACAGGCAGTCATTACCCATTCCTCCTTTACTCTTGATCTCCTCAAAAGCCATGGTTCCTCCTTTGTCTAAGTGTCACAGTATGTCACACAACACGAGGGAGGATACTGACCTACAAAGTGAAGAAAAAGCAATTAAAATCCATGTGTAAAGCATTGGATATAGTAATATCTATTCTGGCCTAAAACTGATGGGAGCAGTTTAATGTTACACAACAACAAAGTGGAAAACTTCAGTCATTTGTTTCTACATTATTCTCGCATCTTGCAACGTTACCTGGATCAAAAACGGTAATTACACCTATATAAGTACTTGGTTACTACAACTCCTGCTGCTCAGTCCTGCCCTGATCAGTGAAAGCACCAAGGAGCTGCAGGTGAGCTGGACATAAAGCTAACGATCCTCTAAAGTGGACAAGTGCTCGATGCCGCCTCTTCAGAGAAACTACAATTTGCGTTATATTACAATAATGATGTGGTCTCTCTCCTACAAAAGACTACAACAAAAATGATAGCTAAACAAATTCCCGCCTACTTTCATACAGAAACACAAACACACCCCCTCTCCATTTACTTTGACTCCCTAGCATCCCAACATCTCCAGTTGCCGGATCCGTCCGGCCGAGCGTCCCTTAACCTCGCCGGTGAGAGCGGCTGAGGAAAGACCGAGGCTTTCCCCCGGAGCTAGGCCTCGGCAGCCTCAAGTGCTCACAACACTGCGGCGGATGCGCATTCAAGCCTGCTCATGTCTCCGTCTCCTCTGGGGTGGTAGCATGTGTAGTTTATAAACACCAGGAGGAGAGGAAAGAATGTGTTTATTAAATATTACTACCTCTATGGGCTCTCCAATTTACGCGGGTCCGGCCGCCATCTTTTATTATCGGTGAAACAACAATACGTGTCCATGGAGGGGAGGAGCTTTGTTTAAGCAGCCAATCAGCGTGGAGGAAAAGTAGCCATATTAGCAGGACAGCTCTGATAGAACATTTCCTTTGTAACAACACAGCCTCTCATTTAATATGTTGATATTGGAATAAGTAGATTTACTTGCAACATAGACAAAGATAGATATTTCTTTGCTATGATGCATTAAAGACAATATTGCAGAAATATAGCCAAACATATTGATTTATTGATTCACATAGATCCATTTCCAACAATAGCCAAATCACTTTTTACAGTACAGTTCACATACAAACATGCAGTACAAGAGAAAAGGCAACGAGATACAAATATGCTGTTGATATGAAAACCAAAAAATACAACAGTGAAAACTGCTTAATCATTTTGTGAGAAAATTGTCTCAGACTTATCATAAAACTTAGCTAATATTGACGGGTAAATACTTGTCAGCGCAGGGCTGTGAGTCTCTCTGTGGACGCACGCACACACGCACGCACACACGCACGCACGCACACACACACACGCGCACACACGCGCACACACACACGCACACACGCGCGCACACACACACGCACACACACACGCACACACACACGCACACACACACGCACACACACACGCACACACACACACACACACACACACACACACACACACACACACACACACACATAGAGAGCCAAGGTCCCACTTCAGGATTCACTTCTGTCCTTCTGTTTCAGCTCTCTATTCTCTGGATTTTCTACCTATCTCCCAAATTCTGTTTCTGTAGACTGAGTGATGTGAAACTGGCCAATAAATCCGTCACCTCATCCACCTGAAAAAAAATGCAAAAATACATACAACCATGTATGAGTAAATGCATAGTAAATAATATATGCAGTTCTAAAAAAAACCCCACAAGTTTACACCACAATTGCATGTACTGTAAGTAGGTGTCACCTGCTCTTTGGTGCGTGTGTGCTGCAGCTGTGTCGAAATGTGCTCCAGCCTCTCTTTAGCTTCACTCTGGCCCATTAAGTTCAGATATTCCCTCAGCATTTGAATAATCTGCAAAGTAGAAAGTTGCTAAAACAATCAGGATCTATCCACAGCCTACAGTCATAAAGAAAAGTAAGTTAACAAATTCTTCTACCTGTGTGACTTCCCCTCTCAGGGTTTCTAAGCTGCGTGAATCTCCCTCCTGCAGAATGTTAAGCTTGGAGCGAGCTAGATGTAGAGGGGTCCTGCCTGCTCGGTCGAGAGCATCCACACGTGCTCCTTAACAGAGACAGTAAGAGCACAAATGAGTTTAACTGAAAAACAATCATACTCTCTAGAGTTTATTAACTCTGTATTAAAGGATCTGTGTTGTTATAGATCTAGCAACATAAATCAAAATTTGTTTGTTGAGCTATATCACAAATTTATTCTTAAAGTCTGTACATAATGCTTTGATACAGACATTTATGTGGTTACAGTCCTACAGCTAAACTGGGATAATGTAAATTACTCAGAATTTTTTTTTTTTTAATTGGCTTCTGTTTGTCGTAAGCAGCCATCTATCCTGGAAAATGTACAGGTAGCTGAGAAATTATTGAAATTTTACCATGGCCACAGAAAATAGTTGCTCTCATTGGCTGACAGGTGTTCAATTGCCCGGACACCCAAAAAAAAAACAACGTACAGTATGATACACTGTGGAACAGTTTAATCCAGCTTATCTTTGTTTTATATAATGTTAATGGTTAAATTCATGAACAGACTAACTTACACTTAAAGGTTGTGGTGCTTGGTGTATTTTAAGATATGGGTGGGACATTATTCTACAAGAAGTCTGCTTGGGAAACTTACAAAGAACAATCTAAGTCCTCTAGGAGCCATTTTATAATGGGAAAGTAAGCAACATGTATACACACAGAATTCAACCACCCCCAACAGTGGTCTTACCTCCTCTTAGCAATGTGGTGATTACAGGCACGTGGTTAGTACAGGCCGCTGCAGAAACACAAGTTACAATGGGCAACATTCATCACAAAACATAAAAATTGTTGTGCGTTGTTCCTGTATTGTTGAGACTCATACACAAATAAGTTTTTTTAAACACTTGAGGCTCGCAAAAACATCCCCAAAACTTTGTTTCATATTATTCTGCAGCATATCTGTTCATTTTAACAGTTGTGAAGATGAAGCAGCTGCACGGTTGTGTATCAGAGTGAAACTACAGTCATACTCATTACTGACCACAGGGCTACAGATTTCACAGGCCATGGTGATTGTTGTTTCTTACCCAGATGGAGGGGGGTATTCCCCAGACTGTCTCGCTGGTTGGGGTCAGCGCCGTGACTCAGCAACAATTGCACTACAGTCATAAAAAAAATAAGATTTGAAATTTAACTAGTTTAACATTCAATTGCTAAAATTTAGACTGAACAGTCACTGATTCTAAAATGCAGTGTACAAGGATGGAAAATGAAGGGAAAAAATGCTGCAACTGACAACAATAACTAACCCAAGGAAGGACTAAAACGTTTGACTAAAACAAAAAGATTTGGGAAAGTGGTCAAAGTTAAACATGGGTAGTGCGTGACCTTCTTGATGAACAGATCAATCACTGATTCAGACAGATAAAGTCAGGGTCATCTACAGAGCAGGTTTGTTCAGAGTATGGTTCAATGCCACTACAGCAGGATGGATTGCTGCCAGCATGGTGGCTTAAGGTCCAAACACACTGAAAGTGTCTGACATGCAATTTTGTACAATACAGTGTACCTATTGTATTAAATGGCCAAAGGTGCACCAAAAGAGTTATAAGGCTCGTCAAACTGCCTTCACACCCATGCTCCAGCCTCATGAGGACCCACTGCTATGAAATCTCTCATCAGTAATGACCAAATTCAGGTGTTCTGTATACTTATCTCAGTTCCATAAAGCTGAAGTAAATGTAATAGAGTTCTGTCAGGTCTGTGAGGAGACCAGAGGAGAGCAAACGGTCAGAGCTGGAGGAAGTCTTTTGTTGTTGGCTTTGACACAGGGCCTGCATGTATTATGTACACATATATGTTTGTGATGAGGTTCCTTGTGTGCAACTGAGGTCTTCTGTGTCACTATATAAGAAAATGTGGCCTACATTAAAAATGCTACTGCTGGTTCGGCGTTGCTGGCATTTCAATTGTGATGCCTGCCTCCATGCCATAGGAACATTATATGACGCACATCAACTGACGCACAGCAATTATTGCTTTCAGTGTTTTCGGGCCCTCACACTCTTCCCTTCATCCTGCTGCACTGCGTGTGATTTCCGATCATGCTGTCATGGACGGTCTTATCACCAACTTACCGATGCTCTCATTGCCATTGCAGGAAGAGAAATGGAGGGCTGTTCTTCCCTTGTCGTCTGCTGCGCAGGGGTCAATATCGTCTTGCAGGAGCTTTCGAACTGGAAGAACACAACTTCATTAGTCTAACACAACCTTTGAAAACCCACCATTCTTCACTACCTCTTCCACAGCATGTCACTGGATCACCTTACTGTCACCTCACCTGTGTCGATGTCATTGCTGTTCGCCGCTTCCCTCAGCCTTTTCACAGCTGTGGAGATAAGATTCAAAGTGACAAGTATGTAAATACTGCTTTATGACTGGATGAATGTGTTCAGATTGTATGTTATCAGAGCAACAAACAAAGGCATCATTCACGCCAGCTTTGAAGAGGGGTGCTTGTTTGAACAGCAACTGCATCAGTACAGTTCAGTATAACACTGAGCATGGATGACATTGATATGAAGAGATGAGACTAGATAGCTGCTGGAGTTTTGGTTATCATGACAGGTTTTTAATGTTGGTCTCCCTTGTTATTCATTGCATTTTGTCCTCTCAACTCTGCTGCAGCTCAGTCTGACAGAGAACACTCAGGACTCAAATTGTTGAAGTCATATGTAGTTTCTGATCTGCTTGCACTGCATTTGCTCACCTTGCGTTCTTGCGCAAACATTTTGCACTAATCTTGCTACTAATACTTTTAAAGTCAGTGGTTTTTAGCTTATTTTGCTAAAGTACTTGTAAATTGCACTGCATGTTTTTTGTCTTATGTTGTTATCCTTTTATTCAATGTGATATGTGTTGTGTTGTGTAACTCGTATTGCAGCTGCTGCAACACAAGAGTTTCTCAGTTTGGAACTAATAAAGTATGTCTATCTGTGTGTCAGTCTGTGATAGAACTTTATGAGCGTTACCTTTAGCCTAGCATATCATCACGTGAGCATTATTAAGATACCAAGTCTAAACATTATTACACACACGAACATTAGCTTTTATTTTGTAGCTAAACTTACAAATGTAGTCAACACGTTACTCCCTCTACGCACGCGCGCGCGCACAGACACACACACACACACACACACACACACACACACTTTAGTTTTCATATTAACAGTCTCTTACCATAAATATCTTTACCGATAGGACCGAGGTTCCTCACGACTCTCTGCTGGCGCCTGGCCCTGCTCCCCGTTATCTTCCCCAGCTTGCTCGCCACGCCGCCGGCTCCGACCTCTGCTCGCCCGGGCTCCCACAACAAGTGCAGGTACCTGAGCTCTTTGTCGTCCCTCTGCCCGACCCGACCCAACACCACTTTGCCCTCTCCCGTCCCGCTTATCCCGAACCCGACCGCGGCTGTACCCCCGTCCTCCATCCCCTCCGCCGTACCCCGATGCTCCCTCTCCGCCGCCTCCCGGGTTTCATCTTCGGCTCCGGGCTCCAGCATGTACTCCCCCTCGGAGCTGGATCGGTCGTTATCCGAGGCTGTTGCAACGATTGGGCTCCAGCCGTCCATAGTTTATCCTGACATATGGATGCTGTGTTTATACTACACTGGCTGCACACGGTCCTTACGACTCCTGCCAATGCAAGAAGGAAATGAAGGCGTCATAAATATCAGGAGTCAACTTTGAATGTGGCTTCTGCTCCGTCATTGCGCGGCTCGTCAGCTCCCCCATTAAAGCGTTTCCATCCCGGGTGGTTTGCAGTGTTTCAACAGCAGTAGACAGCCTTCCCTCACAACACCAAAATGTCCCCTAGTTCACATTTTCCATTTCATCGGGTAGAGTAGTAAAAGTCACACCCATTGTGCAGTCAACTGCGCCGGAGCACTCACCGCCAATTAGATTCCGCGTTGTTCATTAGCTCCCGTCCAATAGGATCCACGCAACCTGACAGCCAATCAAACAGCCCCAGTGCTGCCCTAGCGTGTATGCTGAACTAACGCGATTGCTCCACGCATGCGCACTATGAAATATTCCTCAAAAACGTATTTATTTGAATTAAAAAGACAGTCTGTAGTTCCTGTTTAATGTACGTTTAATCAGGTAACATCGTGTAAAATGTATAATGCATAATCATCTTGTAACACCCACCCTCCACCTGTATAATTTCATATAATCTAGATTTCCATGATATGAAAATGGCATAGTATAATGTATATAAATAGTTTGCAAGGAATAATAACAAGGAAGCTTTCAAGGGACAAGGTGCCACTCCAGTGATAAACAGTAGTTTCCAACCCGACGGCTGCATGTGAGGGGCCACTTTTTCGCTTTCCTCTGATCTTTGTTTTCTTGTGTATTACTGGATCATTTTCCTTCTTTGTACTCTTAAACATTATTTTTTTTTAAAGGAAAGAAAAGCACTGTTTTTTAAAGGGTCAGGGGCCAAAAAGGTTGGGAACCACTGATATGTAGGATGGCATTTTGTCAGAAATATTTGGTCTTGCGGCGGGAGGTGCTGGAGGTAGCAAGTCTGAGGGACCTAAACAGCATCATAGGCATAGCTTTAACAAACACGAGTAAGACAATCAGAAGTCAAGTTTCAGTCCTGAAGACACGGAGGCTCCAGCTTGTGCCAGGTAGTTGGGGAATGCGGGGTCGGCCCCTGATGTGCCTGCATCCTGCCCAGAGGGCATCAGTCCTGTGTCGTCCACGTGCTGCCACAGCTGACTGCTGTGAGCGACACCCTGCTGCTTCAAGTATCCATGCTGACAAAACAGCGGCGGCTTGCGGTGGGTAAGGGATGAGCGGAAACATGATTCTGAAAGACATGAGAAAACATGGGAATGCATAAGATAAACAGTCTGACACTGCCACAAAAAAGGATCTAAAATTACACCCACACCTCAAAGTTTTTTACCGGCATCTGTGATTTTTCAACTGACCAATATGCCTTCAAGAACAGGTTAATGAGGTAGAAATCAAAATGTAAACTAAGATTGTAACACTGTATTTTTAGAGCACACATCCAATTTGCATGCAGTCACAAACAAATACAGAGGTTGTGGTTAATATGTTGTAGAAATGTTATGAAATATGGTAAATGTTACAAAGCCTCATTTCTTTTGTATTTTCTCAGTCCTGTTCATTGCTTATTTTTAGTTTCAAAGAGTTTGATAGTAGACATGCTTAAAGACTTAAAAGACCAGAATCTTTTTTTACTTTATCAAAATATTATGCCATAGAAATGCATTAGTGAAAACTACATCTAAAAGTAAAATGCACCAAATGAACTTCAACCTATCTATCTGTTACACAGTTTGAACACTTTTTTCTCAACTTCAGTGTTTTTGTAGTTACTGCTCTCTGCCTTTGCATGGCAGTACAGCCTGTGAATGACTGGCCAATTCATTGTATCTGTTAGGGCTCAACAACTTTACTATTTTATCTTCTAAAATATATATATTAAGTAAGTTAAGCATTTTAAATCTATTCAATTTTTTATTTTATATTTCATGATTTTTCTCATCTATTGAAATAAATATATTAATGCAGCAAAAATAAAACATATTGTACGGATCCAGATAAGTTGTAAGATTGAACTTTACCCGCATAAAAGGCCCTGAGGTCGGTCTGTACACAGTGCTCCAGGAAGCGCCGCAGCGGCTGGATATGGGATATGGGACTCTCCCATTCTGTGAGGAAGTCCTCAACCATGTGATGAATCGCCTTGGGCCTTGGTAAAGGCCAGCCATTGGCATTGAGCTTCATTTCCTCCTCTGGAAAAACAAGAACTTAGGTTACATTTGATTCAAAGTTTGCTCCTCACACTAACTTTCTTAAAAAGTACATTTACTTTAATGGTAGCAACATTTCCACTAACCAGTAGGAAGTGTGTCATAATAGTATAAAACAGGGTGTAGAAAGTTGGATTTCCAAGCTTTGGTCCAGTCAGTTTGAGCCCTGTTCCGCCCTAGATAGTCGATCTTCTTCTTCCCGTATTGCATGACTAGAACTATCAGCCCGTGGTTGGAGACCTCATGGCCCGAGAGAGAAGAGAACTGAGGCAAGGCCTGGAGGGGAAACTCTTCCAAGTATTCACAGTGGGAGCTGAGAGACAAGGAGATATGGAAGGACCAAAATGTGATGAGCATAATAGGGATTAACTGTACTTTGCTTAAGGTCAGGTAATGTAATTTCCAGCAAAATAAAATTGGTGATTTTATGCATTTAAACATGACATTCTATGTAATGAGTCCCTGCTTGTTAGAATTACACATTTGAAAAACATTTCTCATTTTGAGTTGTTCCTTTTACACCTATCATTAGGTAAAGTAGGTAAGATATATGTCTTGATAATGAAACGCTTAATGGGTGATACTAGGGAATGATGTTGTTATAAAGCAGATGTCCTTTGTCAAGATTGCTCACTGAGGATTTAGCCACTGCCCTTTCACAGCCATTAAAAGGAGCCAGTTAAGGTGGTTTAGCATTTAATGCCTCCTGGCCAGTGGCCACATCCATTCAGAGGTGTTCTAGACAAGACCTACAGAGAGCAGACCCCTGGACAGCACCAGGACATGTAGGAGGGACTACATCTCCCAGCTAACCCTGCAGCATGTGGGAGATTTGGGATTCATGTGGGGCAGTTGACAGGAACAGCTGGGGAGCAGCAGCTGATCAGGATATGTAACGTAAAAGAGACGAACAGATGGATGACCTGAACATAGCAAATATGATCTGCTTACCCTCCAAGAAGTATAACATCCCCGAGCACCCCAAACATTTGGTATGGCCCAGAGGCCTCGCCGACCCGCTTCAGGATCCAGGACTGCAGCTGTGTTGTCGACAGTTTAGTGGATGGCCACCGGTTGTTATGGTAACGCTGTTCAAGTACGTGGTGTACGGCTCGTACTGTGGCAGAAAACCCATACAGGTTATTAAAATATCACAAAGGGCTGCTTTAGTGAAATGCACAATTTCTAGTCCAAGTCTAATGGTCAGCATTTCAAATGTGACCCGTGTAGTTGAGTGTCCATAGTCCACATTTGTGTATTACTGCCTACAGCTTTAATCAGATCATGTAGACCAAGATTTCATAGTTGTAGTAAAAAGGATGCTATGAATTATTGAAGACGTTGACCTTTTTCAACAAGCACTGCTTGCTCCAAATGTGAGTAAATAAAATCTGAACATCTACATCATCTGTTTCACCTGTATAGCGGAATCCATGGATGAAGCCGCCAGCAGATGAGCGGTAGTCTCTGGAGTGAGCAGCAGTTCCCAGCACAAACAAGCCAGGGGTGTTCATCCCTTCATACCAGGCCGTCACTCTAGGCAACCTCCCTTTGGCATTTTCACTGTTGGATGGGCAGGTAGAGCTAGGGAGAGTTGTTTTTAAGAAATGATAAAATGAATAAAATAGGTCGGACCTTCTTTTATGCAAAGCAATATGATATAAAAGAGGGGCTTTCTGTGACGTAACAATAAGTCTACCGTGTTACATGAATCTCTACCTGTCAAATATGCTGAAGTTAAATCGGAATCCAAGGCATCGAATCACACGGTCATAGGGCTTTCGCATAGAGAAGTTGTCAATGTGATAACCAGGCAGTTCTTCTTCTGTCACATCAGAGCTGTTCTTCCCCTCCTGGTACTGCATGTACTTATTTAAAGTCAGGTACAACTGTCCCTTCTTCTCTTTCCTCTTTCCGCCCGATCTCCTCTTGCCTCGCTCCTTTCGCTGAGCAATAACTATTTTCTCCAGCCGGGCCTCCACCAAGCCATCGAGGGACTTGAGCTGGTATGTGTCTATTAGCTCGTTATTCACAGCTCTGAAAGACAAAAACAATCAGTTTATGTTAAAACTGCTGAGAGCTCCAATGCAGAACAGTTGGTGAAGCTGACATGCAGTTTGCAAATCATCAATGCAGAACAGTGATTCCCAAACAGGCGTACTGGTATTTGTACTGTAGTAATAGTAATAGAGTAATAGGTAATAACTTAAAGTAATAATTCAATTGCATGAAAAGAACAATGTTAATATCCACTTCAGAGTTGGACAGTTTGGAGTCAGTGGCTGAGAAGAGGATGACGGACAAATTCAAAGCCATCCTAGACAACCCCTCTCACTCTCTCCATGATGAACTGTGGCAGATGGGCAGCTCTTTCAGTCAGCGCATCATTCCACCTAGATGCAGAACTGAGCGCTTCAGGCGCTCCTTTGTGCCCACTGCCATCAGACTTTACAACAGCAGAGGACTGTCCTCACACTCAACAGCCCCTGAAACATAAGGACAATGACATACACCCCCCCCCCCTTGCTCTCTCTCTCTCTCTGTCTCTCTCACACACACACACCCCCACACACCCTCTCTCACATATGCACATACACTGACTATTGCACTCAGGACTAATAATATGTGGTTTACACCGTATGCTTGCACTATTCATTCATACTGCAATACTTGCTGCTGGAACTGTATTGTCACTTTGTCATGTTCACTAAGTCACATTGGATCTGCCATTTGAACTCCAGTTGTACATACCTCTTCTCATATATATATATATATGTATATATGTATATATATATATATATATATATATATATGTATGTATATATATATATATATATACACACACACACACACACACACACACATATATATATATATGTATATGTATATATATACACATATATATATTTTTATATATACATATATACATATACATATATATATTCATTAGGCTGATATCTTATCTCTCAGTTTGCAATATTTACATTTGTTGCTTTACTGACATAACTATGCTGCATTATCTACCTCATATTCTCATTTGCTGCTGTTTTGTTATTTGATGTTGTCACTTTATCTTCACTAAGCCACTTTAGGTTCCACTTGTACTTTTTTATTAGGTTCCACTTGTACTTTTTTA